>CM033646.1:72749388-72790241 GCA_019512145.1 Engystomops pustulosus
TCATTGTTAATTTTGGATTTGTGACGAATCACATTTTCCCTGAAATTCGGATCAAATTCTACTTCGTTCGAATCAATTTGCCCATTTCTAAGTGTATGTGCAACACCCTTGCTGTTGCAAGGCAGAGCTGTGTTTGCGAATACGTCCTACCATGTAGCTTGCAGCCTGTGTAGGGTCTGATCAGCCCCACAGCATGTCTCTACATCACACTAGATAATACAGGGGAACACTGCAGTGGTAGTACCTGCCTGGTAAGGCAGGAGTTAAGTGTTTTGTGTGATGTCATATGTGTCAGCCAATCACATGTGTTACACTCTTTTTCTGTGAGCTGAGATGTAATTGGAGGAGTAGCCACCACCTGACCAGTGGGAGTAACAAAACCCCGGTTCAGGAAACTTCTAGAGGGGAGAAGAAGTCAGTTCTCTCTCAGAAGAGAGAGGAGTTAGCTGAGCAGTAGCTCAGAAGCAGAGTGGAGTTACTCCAGTACAGACTCAGAGGAGTCTGTGCAGCTAGCACACCAGACCAAGAGCAGGTGAGCCAGCTCCCTGCCTGAAGAGTGGAGCTCATAGCTAGTCAGTGAGGGAAGGGGTATCATCCTACCTTTAAGGCCGATACCTGAAGTAATCCAGGATAAAGCTGAAGCATCCTTCCAGGACACAGCTATCTCCCAGCCTGCCCTTTGCATCCAGGCTGATCCTGTGGCTCCCTCCAACTACATATCCAGCACTCCACCATCCTGTTAAGGCACGTTGCTACGGTTCCTGTCGGTTCCAATAAAGAACTGGAAGTTGTTTTTGTTCAACATCTGCCTCCGTCTGGTCCCTGCTACTACGGCTGTCACCATCACGGGCACCCTGTCCACCACACAGAGACTCATACTCTAGACACCAAACGGTTGCCCCAGGTAGAACCGCTATAGCAGCCTCTCCCTCATCATTTCCTGCCAACACCACCCTGCTGGAGACCTGCCAGGCTGTAGGACAGCCCTCCGGTTCCCCATACCAAGCACCGTGACACTAGCGTGCCTAGGATACAACCGCCAGCCACTCAGATACTGTGGGCCCCGGCTGACTCCAGGCCCCAAGAAAAGGCTAGGCCCCGGTGGGGGATGTTGCATATGTATGTGTGTGTATGAGTGTGGAACGTTATCTGTGTGTATATAAGTACATAAATGTGTGCAAAAATACGCATATATTTTTTTTAAGGGTACGGAGGCCCCATGCAGAAGTCTGCTATGGGGCCCAGTCTCTCCTAGTTACGCCCCTGCTGTGACTGCAAGAGGAGAGGTTAGGGAAGGAGGTCTCCACCACCTGCCTCTCTCCCCTCATCCCCCATGCTCCATTGTGACAAACGAAGGAGACACTGCTGAAGGGTGGGGGAGGAGCATCGCTGAGGCACTGGATGTTTCTGTCCTGCAGAGTAGGAGACTTAGAGATAGCAACACCCTGCTACCTGAAGAGGAGCAGAAAAGTTCTCAGGTAACTGCAGGCAGCAGGAGATAAGGTCCAGTGTATCCTCCCCCTCTCCACACGACCCTACTACACCTGACCAACACGGCCCTGATACACCTGACCAACACAGCCCCGCTGCACCTGACCAACATGGCCCAGCTGCACCTGACCAAAATGACCCCGGTGAACCTGACCAACACAGCCCCGGTGCACCTGACCAACACGGCCCTGCTACACCTGACCAACTTGGCCTTACTACACCTGACCAACACAGGTGCCAAAAATTTTGCCACACATAAAAATGTTACTAAAAAGTGATCATTGTGATGTACAATCCCTAAAATGGTATTGATGGAAACATCATCTTATCCTGCCAAAAAATTATACTTTAACCCCTTAGTGACCAAGCTCATTTGCGCCTTGATGACCAAGGCCTATTTTTCAAAAACAGCATGTGTGACTTTATCCAGTTATAAACTCTAGAACGCTTAACTTACCCAAGTGTTTTTGAGTTTATTTATCCGTTACATTTTGTACTTCAAAAAAGTGGGAAATTTTGGTTGTTATATTTTGAATTTATTTATGAAAAAAGGTGAATTTGGTAAACATTTTTAAAAAACTTGCTTTTTCAAACTTCAAAATGTTCTGTTTTTCAAATTGATAGTCTTACCACCCAAATTAGTTACTAACTAACATTTAACATATCTCATCTTTGTGTTGGCGTCATTTTATAAGTGTCCTTTTGTTTTATTACGGCACTAGAAAAATCACAAATCAAACAGCATTCTCTAGAATTTTCAAGAAAATTTTTGAATCAATTATTTTATTAACCATTTCATTTCTATAGGGGTTTTGGGAGTATTTTTAATAGAAAGCCCCCACACATCACCCCTTTCTATTAATTTTACCCCTCAAACTATTCAAAATAGCAGGTATGAAGCTTGTTAACTAGAGATGAGCGAACACACTCGTCCGAGCTTGATGCTCGTTCGAGCATTAGCGTACTCGTAACTGCTCGTTGCTCGGACGAATACTTTGCCAGCTCGAGAAAATGGCATCTCCCGCCGTTTTGATTTTTGGCGGCCAGAAACAGAGATAATCACAAGCCAGGAGACTCTGCACTCCACCCAGAATGACGTGGTACCCTTACACGTCAATAGCAGTGGTTGGCTGGCCTGATCACGTGACCCTGGAATAGACTATCCCTTGCCCGCGCTGCTCGCATCATTCTCTGTCTGGATGCCGTCTGGGAGAGATCTGCTGCTGCTGCAGGGATAGCGTTAGGGTGTTATATTAGCTTAGTGTTAGGAAGGAGTAAGTCTTAGGGCTAGAATAGCGTTATATTTCATTTTTTCTTTATTTGCTTGTGGCTGGGCTTGCTGGCACTAGTAGTGCAGCTAGTACCATATTGTGACGAATTTGCAGGGAGACTTGTGAACGTTCTATTTAGCTCTTAGTGACACACATATCCATCTCAAACACCTGAGTGGGACAATTTATTAGGGGTTTGATTGAATTAGGCACAGTCTGACGAATTTTTATTTTACTTTAATTTTTTTTTCAAAACTAAAAGACATCACAGGCAAAGCACAAAATCCAGTTGTGTGCTGTCAGTGTAGGTTACAAACTAGCCATAGCAATCATCATCATCTTCTGTGGTTGCTGTGTGATTTCTTCTGATCGTTTTGTTAAAAAATAAAAATACAAAAACATTTAAAAAAACACAAAAAACACAAAAAAAATTTACAGTTTGCACTTTAGTTTTGAAAATGTTGAACCCGAGGGCTAGGGGTAGGGGTAGAGGACGAGGGCATGGGCGTCCAACTACTGCAGGGGTCAGAGGCCTGGGCAGGGTGAGATACCACCTGCTGAAGAGGAACAGGGGAACGCCGCAGAGCTACACTCCCTAGGTTCATGTCTCAAGTTACTGGGACTCGTGGTAGAGCACTGTTGAGGCCAGAACAGTGCGAAGAGGTGATGTCGTGGATTGCGGACAATGCTTCTAGCCATTTGTCCACCAGTCAGTCTTCCACGCGGTCCACCCGTATCACCGAAATCAGCACTCCTCCAGCTATTCCACCTCAGCCTCCGTCACCCAGTCTGCCCCCTCCCAGGAAAATTTGGCATTTGAACCGGCATACTCTGAGGAACTGTTTTCTGGACACTTCCCAGAGTCACAAACCACTCGCGTTCAAAGAATTATTCCAGCATCGATTACTGGGTATTCACTCTCCTGGACCCATGGTACAAGCAAAATCTTTCCACTCTCATCCCTGGAGAGGAAAGGAGTGTGAGAATGCATGAATACCAAGCAGGTCCTGGTGCACAAGCTGAAACGTATTCCTTCGACGCGTTAGCGGCAGAAGGGCGGACTTCGCGGAGACAAGTAGCGAGTGGAGAGTAGGCGAGCAGGCGAGCTTTTCCAGCATGGCAGGGGTACCTTTACTGTGCCTTTGCCAGTTTTTGTCACCCGACCGAGCGGGGAAGCAGCACGGTGCCAGGCTGTGTCGCCCCGGGTTCTATAGGATAGTTGCGCTGATCTTATTACAGAAAGATGGTGAAGGGGGAGTAGATGAAGGCGTGACCATACCATGTCTAAATTATCAAGCACAAGCTCCCTACACACTACTAGGTTTGACAGGCTGGACCTGTGGCAACTGACTGGCGTACTGAACGCCTTAGAGGTTCTTGCCTGCCCTGCCGCTAGCAAAAGTGTTAAGTCTGAGCGGGTTTCATGCGCTCAGCTGGTGGGGGCAAGTCGATAGCGGCCGATAAAGCTACACGCCTGTTGACTGACAAGCGCTGACGTTGAGCCATCTATCAAAAGATGAAATGAATAACAGCCTGGGAGTTCACTTCTACAAGGATTTCCATTATCTCACACCAGGTGAAAGAAGATACTCAACCTGAATAATGATATGCACTCTCTATCCTCTCATGTTAGGCTCCTTTATCCTCCTCTTTGTACACTAAACAGAGGAACTCGGCACTATAGATACTCTATGTATTTAATTTTCGGGGGCACTACCCGCCGTCACTGTGTTTAAAAATTTTGGGAGTGCCACATACAGGACTCTATGCTTTAATTTTCTGGAGGGTCCACCCCCGGTCCTCGGTTGAAAACTTTTTTGGACTGCACATACAGGCATTCAATCTATTTATTTTTCTGGAGCACCTACCTGCTCCTCTGGTTTGAACAACTTTTTGTGGACTGCCCAATACAGGACTATCCACAAATTTAATGTCTCCATAGAGCAACACATGTGTCTTATAGCGCCGTCCACACGTTGTCTCTTGCTACCCGTCCACACTCATGCTCATTTCGTGCATCTCCAAAAGTCGCCATATAGTCTGCCTCCATATATCTTCCCCTATAAACAAACGAGCTGGTCAGGCAAGAATTTGGGATTTTGTTAACTTTCGTCCACCCTGCTGTGTTATCCACACAAATATACTGGCAAACTTTTATCATTTTCGATTATTAACGCGCTTTGCACCATCGGTTTACATTCCCATCACCCACATAACCAAGCCAATATGATTATAAAACAGACTACACTAGATTTTACAAAAGGTCTTAGAAGTGCTGTTTTGGTAGCCCCACCTCTTTTAAAATTATATTTCAAAGTAACGTCGGCCCCCAGGCCCGAATTTTGGGTGGGGAGGAGCGAAGACTGCTTGGACAGTGCAATGACCGACGGAAGTCGTCGAGCGGAGGCCGCAGAGGCTGGATCGCGCCGAGCTCTCTGGGTGCCCAGATTAGGGCACCGAAAGGCGCAATGCCGATGCCCTCCCCGCTGGTTCCTGACCATTCGCCGGGGCCACATCGACACAGCCACACAGTCCTCAACGTTGGTACCGGCCGTTACTACTGCAATTTCCCATTCCTCCGACCTCCAACTCAAGTCCTGCGCAACTTTCAACTGTACTATACCCAGAGCAGAACGAGGGAGATTACAGCACATCATCCCCTTATCAAACGAGCTGTGTCAGGCAATTTCAGGGTTTCACCAGATAAATATGAACTCGGTCGTCATATGTCGCCGCATGCTGGAGACTGAAGTTTCAATCCTGCAGCGCAATAGGGATGACCCCAAACTGTCCGCTCTTAATCATGGAGAAGTCGTCTCCATGGCGCCTTCACATGTCTCCCCTTCAAACCGAGCTAGTCAGGCTATTTTTCGGGTGTTTTAACCAGATACGTTATGGAACTTGGCCCTTTGTTGACCACATGGCTGGTGTTATCAGACTAAATAAATACCGCTTAGAACATCATTTCATAACTTCTTGCCCTCACCTCACTTGGTTCATATCTGCGCCTTAAACCAGGCCAAAACTACTGATACATACAGTGTACAAGTTATCCTCGCCAAAAGGAATTTTTAAAATTGGTTTGAAGCCCGAGTCCATTTGGAGTATGTCGCCATGCCACTCTCTGGCCTGCCGCTGCTGCCGCTGCCTTCGCATGCCGTCCCCTATAGTGTCAGGGTCAATTATCGGGTGTTTTAGATGCTATCTCGCCTCACTCGGACACTCTGTCATCACCATGCTGTTGCGCATCCATGCATGCTGCTCCTGCTGTTTCCTGTCCATTTCCGTGGTGTTTCCATCATTTTCTGAGGTTTCCAGGTGTTTGGCCAAGCTTCCCTGTGCAGACCCTTGGTCCCCTTGAAAAATGTTCGAGTCTCCCATTGACTTCAATGGGGTTCGTTATTCGAGACGAGCACTCGAGCATCGGGAAAAGTTTGTCTTGAATAACGAGCACCCGAGCATTTTAGTGCTCGCTCATCTCTATTGTTAACCCTTTATGTATTTTGCAGAAATTCAAACAAAATGAAGGTTTGATTTGGAAACTAATATTTATCATTAATACATTCAATTAGCTGCAAAATTTACCCACATTAACTGAATAAAAGTAGAAAATGCATCTAAGAATATATTGTGCAGTTTCTTGCGAGTAAGATGACACCCCATATGTGGATATCACGTGGACTGAGCCATTGAGCTTTTATAAGGCAGGATAGTTTTCAGATCCCATGACGTGTTTGTAGAACACCTTTGGCTCAGTTCACACTTGGCATTTTGGTTGTGTTTTGAAAACAAATCCAAAGGCTTAACCTGCGATCACATGTTGAGGTAAGATTTCGTTTAGTTAACGTGTTGGAAACACAATGTTACCAAAATATGTTACATGTCACATGTGAACATGGCCTCAGATACCACAAACCCTTATCTCAGAGAATTTTTAAACTTTTTATCATGTGGTATAGGGGGCATTTTAACTCCTTGCCCCTGATGGGCTTTTTCCATTTTACTTTTTGTTTATTGCTCCCTATTTCCAGAAATCAATACGTTTTAAATTTTCCGTGTGCAGAGCTGTAGAGGGATTATTTTCTGCGTAGCAAACTGTACTTTGTAGTGACGGTATTTTATATTCCATCCCATGTACTGGGAAGTGGAAATACAATTCAAAATGCTGTAAAAAATTGACAAGAAACCTCATTTGCGCCATTTTCTTCTGGGCTCTGTTTTTACATTTTTCACTGTACATTCCGGATGGCATCTCTAATATATTCTATGTTTTGGTACGATCACAGGGATGCCAAATTTATTTAGGTTTTATTAGGTGTTAATAGATTTTACCCAAAATTAAAAACTTAGGCTAGGTCGATGAGAAACCCATCGGCCTAGCCTAAGACCAATTAGTGACCGACGCAGAAATCCGTATGGGTGGTCACTAAGGGGTTAAAAAGCTCTGAAGTCTGAAAAAGTCCTACATATATGTTAGAATATTTCGCATCTCCCTGATCCTTATTGACCTAAATGGGATATATCATTTGGAGTGCACAGTGACATCCCTAAAACAGCCCACAAGAAAATTGGCGCAATTGCATTTTTTTTTGTACTGCAAATGAAATTTATTTCCACTTTTCCGGTACTCAGCATGGATCAATAAATGCTGCTGCTACGAAGTATAAATTATACTGCAGATAAGGCTGCGTTCACACTGCATTTTTCTTCTCTGTTGTATTGATACAGTGTGAGGATTCACAATATATCCCACGGCAGGGGCGTAACGATCGCAGTCGCAGGGGGTGCAACCGCGACCAGGCCCCGGGAATGGATAGGCCAAGCTGCAGCAGTCACATTCGTGGCTAGGGTCCTCCTGTAAAAGCAATATTTCCCGGCGATAGCTGCCTGCGGAAGGTATGCGGTGATAGCTCCTGTGGCCCGGATCTCTCCTCCCACCAAACATGCAAACCACCCCTCCCATCTGACATGCGCTCCGCCCTCGACATGCCTCCAGGCCCGCCCCGCCCTACATACGGCCAGGCCCGCCCTGTCCCGTCCGACCTGCGGCCCAACCCACCCCAGCCGACCTGCGGCCAGACCCACCTTCCTCACCAACGGCCAGGCCCATCCACCCACCTCAACTGCGGCCCGTCCCGTGAGTGGGTGAGTATAATTAATATTTAAGTAAATGTATATGTGTTTGTGTGTGTAATTGTATATATATGCTGTATACATTGTATATATGTGTGTATGTTTGTATGTGCTGTGTATGTTGTGTATGCTTTGTATATGTGTGTGTATGCTTTGTATATATTCTATATATGTGTGTATGTTCTGTATATACTGTATGTGTGTGTATATATGCTGTTTATGTGTGTGTATGCTGTATATACTGGAGGCATGTGTATATATGCTGTATACGTGTGTGTATGCTGTACCGGGGCGGACTGGGAAATTAAAATGGCCCTGGAAAAAGTTTTAAAAGTGGCCCCATGTTGTGGGTTGGTCCAAATTCTCAGAAGGTAGAGTCAACAAAAGGGGTCGGGTTCAGAATACGATCCACAGCCATGTTTGTAGAAGGTTTGCTTATGTAAAAATGCAATTATGACATTCCTTTAATATAGAAAATATATTTTGCAGTAGCTGAGGTGTGTATTATGAGGTTCTGCAGCAACTGAGCCGTGTATTACAAGGTTCTACAGCAACTAAGCTGTGTATTACGAGGTTCTGCAGCAGCTGAGGTGTGTTATATGATCATCTAAGGCAGCTGAGGTGTGTATTATGAGGTTCTGCAGCAGCTGAGGTGTGTCATATGATGATCTACAGCAGCTGAGGTGTGTATTAAGAGGTTCTGCAGCAGCTGAGATGTGTATTATGAGGTTCTTGAGCATCTGATTATTATGATGTTCTGCATAAGCTGAGGGGTGTGTTATGATGTTTTCCAGCAACTGAGGTGTGTATAATTAGTTTCTGCAGCAGCTGAGGAGTGTGTTTATGAGGTTATGTTGAAACTGAGGTGTGTATTAGGATGTTGTGCAGCAGCTGAGGTGTGTATTATGATGTTCTGTAGCAGCTGAGGTGTGCATTAAGAGGTTCTGCAGCAGCTGTGTGTTAAATTGTTTTCAGTGACATAACTGATAGTTGTAAGTATAACCAGCACACTAAGGGTGATGCCACTCATAGCGTTTTGAACCCGTTTTTGGTCCGTTTTTAAGCAGTCTGTTAAAAAACGCATTCCTTTTTTGACAGGTTTCACCAATAAACTGGTCAAAATTGGATGCGTTTTCAAAAAACACATGCGTTTTTGTACGGACTGCTTCAAAACGGACCAAAACCAGGTTCAAAAACGCCATGTGTGGCATCACCCTAAGGGTGATGCCACACAATGCGTTTTGGACCGTTTTAACACATGCGTCTTTGTATGTTTTCAATGCGTTTGGCTGCTTTGAACCCGTTTATCTTCATTTCTCGAAGTGCAGGCAGCTGTGCGACAGATTAAAACCAGCCAAACACATGGTAAACATGCAAAAACGCATGCGTTACAACGGTCCAGAAGCGCAACATGTGGCATCACCCTAAGAGCCAAAACTTCTTTTTTTGGGATATACTTTAAAAACTTTTACAGCATTTTTTTCATGACACATAAGGATAGTTGAAGGGGTTATCCAGGTGTTAAAAAATACTGAGGGCTGGACTGGGCTAGTTAAACATAATAAACATCTACTTACCTCGTCCGGCGATGCCGATGTCCCGCTCCGCGGTCCGTCTCCTCTGTGTGCCGGTTTGTATACATGGGTGCACAGGGAGCTTCCGGCCCGTCGGAAGCTCCCATTCGAAACCATCTACTAGCGCTTATAACGCTGAGATAGGGACGGATGGGAGGAGCCGGACACATCCCGGATCGGAAGCTCTCAATGCGCGGCTTCTGTGCCCCTGTAAACAAACAGGGGCACGGATCAAAAGGACCGCGGGGCGGGACTTCGGCGGTGCAGGAGAATGGGAAGTACATGTTTATTATGTCTAGCCCACCCCAGCCTGGCCCTCAGTATTTTTTAACACCCGGATAACCCCTTTAAAAATGAAAACATCTTAAAACATCACCAGTTACAGAGGAAAATTATCCCATGTGGGGTAAATGTCTTAGGCAGAGTTGTACTGGGCCTGATTAGATCCAGCAACTCTACTTAACCCTTGCAGACCTGGCAATCATGCAACCACCGGGTCTACAGAGCCAAAAGCAGCCCTGCCTCTGCTATTCACTGCATAGCGCTACTTTTCCGCTATGCAGTGAAGAAAGTTGAAGGCAGAAGCCGTAATAATCCGCTGCAGAAACTGCTGCAATTTTCTAAGGGTTTTCTAAGGGTCATGCTGCTCACTTTCGTAAGACTGTTCCCCGTGTTTGTGATTTGCGCATCTTTGACAGGTATTTAACAGGAATTTGGCTGGGATTGTGACCCAAGCACGGGTAAGTAAATGTGCCCCTATATTTTTACAGTCCATCTCTGGAGTGCTGCAAGCTTATTGAAAGATAGAAAGAAAGAAAGATATGGGAAGGATAGATTATAGATAGATAGAAAGCTAGGAAGAAAGAAAGAAGTTATACAAGTAGACAGAGTTACAATAGCTAGATATGCATATACCTCTCATAGGCAGCAGCCCAGACTTTCAGCTTCATTATGGAACTCACAGGCAGGAACCATTTAGCAGCTGCACACTGTGCTCGGATCTTCTGTTCCTGCTGCTTTTGTGTTCCCCTCCCCTCAGCCAAATCCCGACTGGCCAGGACTAAGGTATTTCTGCCTTGCTCTCACAAAGCAGAGCAGCTTCTCCCCCACAGAGCTGCTGGATGCCCCCTCAAAGTTAGTGCAGGATGTGTTTGATCTTTGGTGGAGAACAGCAGTGAGAACACAGACCCCTGCTGCTGCTCCACCACCAAACAGCAAGGGCTCTGCACAGGGGGCGGGGCTCTTCTCCTCCTGCCATGCTGCCTGCCCGATGTGTGTCATTCGGCCCTGGAGGGGACCGGCCCACCGGGAACTTTCCCGGCAGATTGTATGGCCAGTCCGCCCCTGATGCTGTATATACTGGATGTGTATGTATATATGCTGTATATGTGTGTATATACTGTATGTGTGTATATCCTTTATATGTGTGTGTATTCTGTATATCCTGGATGCATGTGTATATATGCTGTGAATGTGTTTGTATGCTGTATATATGCTGTATATACTGGATGCATGTGTATCATAGCTCCCAACTGTCCCGCTTTCATCGGGACTGTCACGTTTTTTAACCCCTGTCCCGCCTCCCCGGGCAATTGATGATTTGTCACGTATTTCCCCGCTGGGTTCCGCTCTGGCTTGGCATGTCCCACCTCCATGTCCCGCCTCCGCCTATGTTCCGCCCCCGACACCTACTTCCTTCTCTGAATGGCTGCAGTGAAGCCAGGAGGCGTGGTAGGCATCTTCCCGCTGCTGTGACAGATCAGGTCTTCGGCAGAGTCACACCTCCCCCTCATCATGATGGCTGCCCCTATCCCGAGTTTGGCCCCGCCCCCCGTGTTACGATACACCTGCTGTGACGGGGCTCTGTGTGTGAGCACCCCCCCTTCAGTCCGAATTTGGCCCGCCCCCTCCTCTGAGGATATGCCTGCTCTGTGATGGGGCTGTGTGTGAGCACAGCCCAGCACCTCCCCTCAGTCCGAATTTGGCCCTGCCCCCTCCTCTGAGGATATGCCTGCTGTGATGGGGCTGTGTGTGAGCACACCCCAGCACCTCCCCTCAGTCCGAGTTCAGTCCCGCCCCCCTGAGAAAGCATGTGTCTGCATACAGAAGAAGATGTGGGCACAGAGCCAGACAGACTGAGGACTGCGGGCAGCCAGCCAAAGAAGGTAGGCACATTTTTAAAAAGTTTCTCTGAATAATTAGTTTGGTCAACTTAAAGATGCATTCAGTCGCGCGCACTGGTGCACGGGAGAGGAGAAGTGGGTGAGCGCTGCTCGCTCCTGCCCCTCTCCATAGAGATACATGGCGCACGGCGCCATAACACGGGGGAATATGGGACATGTCCTATCTTTTCCCCGGGTGCAGTGCGGTGCCGCACGGCTCCTGTACTGCTCCGTGCGCCCATTGCTAGCCAATAGGGGACATATATACGCCGGCCGTATATATGTCCCCCAACAGCAGTGTGAATATAGCCTAAGTTTAGGTTATGAGAAATCAGGGGTTTTTTGATTCTTGATCAGGGTTTTTCTGATTCTTTGAAAAACCCTTATTAACCCCTTGCTGTTCTGCGTCCAATATATCGGACGCAGAGCCGATGCCGGTTCAGCTCAAGATCTGAGCCGAACCGGCATCGGGACACACGGGGTGCCGGCTATAACTAATTCCCGACACCCCAGTGTAACACACGTTTAAAAAAACTAAAATCCTGGCTGCTGCAGGGCGCTTCTTGAACATAAATGAACATATAACCGACAAAATTTTACCTTTCTAAATTTCATCTCCATTTTGATGTAATTGCTATGAAGATCTCAAGGGGTTAATAATCTTCCTAAAAGTTGTTTCTGATAGTTTGAGGGGTGCAGATTTGAAAATGGAGGGATATATAGGGGATTTTGATGTTGAATATGTAAAATTTCATTCAAAACTGTATTTATCCCTAACATGGTCAATTCTGAAAATCCGGAAAATCTATGTTCGATTTGTAGCCGCGTGACATCTGAATAAATTATCCAGACATTTCAAAAATTATGAAAATGTTAAGTAGACATACGGGAAATGTTATTCAGCAACTTATTTAGGTGGTAAATCTATCTGCCTGAAAATGCGATGATCATTTCGAATTTCCAAAGATAAATTTCCACTGTATTGCTAAAAATCCCTCTAAAACTCCTTGCACCACATTTGTCAAGAGTTTTATACTGCTTTAGACCCTTTTGAACTAGTATGACAAAGGGGACATGGTATAAAGTAATGGACAAAATCTGGCATACATTAAGCCAATTAAAGGGGTTTTCCTACAAAGAGAAGTAAGACCCTATGCACGGGATAGGGCCCAACTTGCTGATCAGTGAGGGTCTCAGAGCTGAGAACCCCGCAGATCGTGAGAACGAGGGATCCAACCGACCCCTTGCTGCTCCGTCAGATTAATGGAGCAGACAGCCGCGATTGACCGTTCTGCTCCATTAATTTCTATGAAGCTGATGGAGATCAGTGAGCGCCGCGTTATTATGTTATTATGTGAATTTCTGTAATTGATAAGGGGTGTGGCAAGGGACGTGGCAAGTGGGTGTGGCTTACATGGGAAAAATCGCATTAAGACATCCGCCCTTGACATATAAAAAATATTGCTTCTGCAACATCCCCCACCGGGGCCTAGCCTTTTTCTCGGGGCCTGGAGTCAGCCGGGGCCCGCAGTACCTGAGTGGCTGGCGGTTGCGGCCTAGGCACGCTAGTGTCACGGTGCTTGATCTGGGGATCCGTAGAGCTGTCCTACAGCCTGGCAGGTCTCCAGTAGGGTGGTGTTGGCAAGAAATGATGAGGGAGAGGCTGCTATAGCGGTTCTCCCTGGGGCAACCCTTTGGTGTCTAGAGTATGAGTCTCTGTGTAGTGGACCGGGTGCCTGTGATGATGGCAGCTGTAGTAGCAGGGACCAGACGGAGGCAGAGGTTGAACAAAAACAACTTACAGTTCTTTATTGGAACCGACAGGAACCGCAGCAACGTGCCTTTAACAGAGTAGTAGAGTGCTGAGATGCAAGTTGGAGGGAGCCACAGGAGGTAGATCGCCAGCCTGGATGCAGAGGGCAGGCTGGGAGGTAGCTGTGTCCTAATAGGAAGCTTCAGCTTGTCCTGGAGTGCTTCAGGTATCACTTTTGAAGGTAGGATGATACCCCTTTCCTCACTATACTAGCTATTAGTTCCACTCTTCAGGCAGGGGCTAGGCTCACCTGCTTCTTGGTCTGGTGTGCTAGCTGCACAGACTCTTCAGAGTCTCTAATCTGAGAGAGTGAACACTCTCCTCACACTGCACTCTCTTCTGAGAGAGAACTCACTTCTTCTGCTTCTAGAAGTTTCCTGACAGGGTCTTGTAACTCCCCTGGTCAGGTGGTGGCTACTCCTCCAATTACATCTCAGCTTACATCTCAGCTCACAGAGACAAAGTATAACACATGTGATTGGCTGACACATATGACATCAGACAAAACAGTTAACTCCTGCCTTGCCAGGCAGGATCTACTACTGCAGTGTTCCCCTGTGTCCTATAAGGACTATGTAGTGTGATGTAGTGACATGCTGTGGGGCTAACTAGACCCTACACAGGCTGCAAGCTACATGGTGGGACGTATTCGCAACCACTCCTCTGCCTTGCATCGGCGAGGGTGTTGCACTTCTATATTGCAGTCTGACTGATAACGGAAATATGGCAGACTCCAGAAGCAGACCTGTTAGGTGCTGTGTCAGATTCAACTGCAGCACCTAACAGGTTAATGGAAACCTACCATCAGAAATCTTCCTATTATGGTAGATCTGCTGGTAGGCTCCTTGTAATTTTTACCTTTAACATTAATCTTTACCTAAAGCTATGAGAGATTCTATTCTAAGCTATATTTCATTAAACTATAATTTTCAGAAGAGGTTACTTGCATGTGGAATAGACTCCATGGGGTATGAGAGCAAAGGCTACTACTCACCCCATTAAACTCTGCCCACCCTCCTACCTGCACACCTTCTAACACTTCTGCTGTGCTCCTTTGGAACTCTGCGCAGTAGCTCCAGGCTTCAGTGGTGACGTGAAAACAGTGCTCCCGTTGGCACTGGAGCTACTTCGCAAAGTTCTCAAGGAGCTGGGACCTGAGCCGGAGTGTTATAAGGTGCACAGATGCGGGGGGGGGGGGGGGAAGCTACTGGGGCAAGGAGTAGTCTTTGCATTATGTGAGCTATCCAAACCCTCTACTGTACTGTAGCTACCTCTCTCACAAAATTGTTTAAGTATTTTAAATTACTAGATGTTGTATAACATGACTACATTTTTTAATCATAATAACTAAATATTTGTTCGGTGTGGAATGAATGTCTGTGTTTCAATGATTTCTTATGGGAAAATTTGCTTTGATGTATGGCAATTTGAATTACATGTTCCCAAAACAAATTATGCTTGTGATCCAAAGTTTGACTGTACATCCATGTAATGACCCATCCTATGGCCTCTCACTACCACAAGCATTCCTACACTGTAATATGAGGTATATTAATAATAGGAGAAAAGGCGGGGAGATTTATCATAGGCCAGATACATGATGTCTTTGCCTTTTGAAAGAAACTTACAGTTGTGCATTTTGCTAGGCATCTGAAAGTTTGGCCTTGATCTAAAGGGAACTCACTATGTTAAGATAGCACTAGGGTATTGTTCTCTATTTTCCATCTGGGAAAACTTATTTGCACATTCTTAACCCTGAATTCTCTGCAAAACGTCCATGCAAGGTAGTCTAATTAAGGAATATATTCCCTACCAACTGCTTGCCTCCACCTGGGAATCAACATTTTCATATAGCATAAGACAGTTTTTTGCATTATAGAAACATGAATTTTCTTTGTCTGAGATAGCAAATAAATCCTTAAGTGGTTGGGAATCTCCCAAGATCCACAGCAGTCGTCAGGTCACATTCTCACGCCACTGTGTTCATCTTGTGGTTTAAGTAATACATGTCATTAAAAAAAACCAGAACTTGAGCAGTAGTAGATCTGAACTGTGGGGGTCTAAACAACTGACTTATGACAGAGATGACAGTGGGGCCTGAATTAAGCACCTATGGGACGGTATACTTAGAATTACAATGCCGGATTCCCATAATCCTCAGCAGTGGAGGGCGCAATGACGGGCCACTTTATAGGAACAAATAAAATAGACAATATACAATAGGCTTTTCTTTAACATTCACTTCTGCATGTGCAACATCCCCACCGGGGCCTAGCCTTTTCTTGGGCCTGGAGTCAGCCGGGGCCCGCAGTACCTGAGTGGCTGGCGGTTGCGGCCTAGGCACGTAGTATCACGGTGCTTGGTATGGGGAACGGAGGATGTGCCTTGCAGGTCTCAGTCAGGGTGGTGTTGAAAGAAATCATGAGAGAGAGGCTGCTATAGCGGTTCTCCGTGGGGTAACCCTTTGGTGTCTGGAGTATAAGTCTCTGTGTGGTGGACAGGGTGCCCGTGATGGTGACAGCCGTAGAGCAGGGGACAGACGGAGGCAGACGTTGAACAAAAATAACTTACAGTTCTTTATTGGAACCGACAGGGAACTTAGCAACGTGCCTTAACAGGGTTGGAATGCTGGAAATGTAGTGGGAGGAGCCACAGGATGAAGATCACCAGCATAGATGCAAAGGGCAGGCTGGGAGGTTAGCTGTGTCTAGTGGATGCTTCAGCTTTATCTGGATGCTTCAGGTATCACCTTGAAGGTAGGATGATACCCCTCCTCTCACTAAACTAGCTATTAGCTTACTCTTCAGGCAGTAGCTGGGTACCTGCTCTTGGTCTGGTGCGGTGCACAGACTCCTCTGAGCTCTAATCTGAGAGAGTGAACTATCCTCAACATGCACTCTCTTCTGAGAGAGAAATGACCTCTAGAAGTGTCTCTGAACAGGGGTTTTGTTACTCCCCTGGTCAGGTGGTGGCTCTCCTCCAATTACATCTCAGCTCACAGGCATAAGGTGTAAACAATGTGATGGGTGACACATATGACACACACAATAAATTAACTCCTGCCTTACCAGGCAGGTCTCACCATCAGTGTTCCCTGTGTTATCTAGGGACTATGTAGTGACATGCTGTGGGGCCGATCGACCCTACACAGGCTGCAAGCACATGGTGTGACTATTCGCAAACACAATCTCTTGCCTGCAGGCGAGGGTGTTGCACATGTTTACCCGCTTATGGGGAGCATGACCCAAAATGAAAAAAAGAAAATATGTTAAGGTGCGCCAAATAAAAGTTGGTGCACTTGTTGGAGCAGTGCAGGGTTCGCCAGATTATGAAGAGCATGCGCCACATTCATGAAGCTGGCAACCCTGCACACTCCACAGGCAAACTGCACCTATTGCACTATGACCAGTAACTTCACTTTGTCAACTTTTTCTTGGAGCCTTAACACAGTCTATATCTATGGGGCCTACAGAAGTGTCACTGAGGAGGATGGGAGGTCCACAGGGGGCTTGCCCTTTAAGTGCCACATTTCAATCCTCTAGTCAGGTTCGCAGGGGAGAATGCTGGGACTTCTGGTCGTGCTGGCAGCATCCGACCCTCCGTCGCATCTCCACGCAAACTCGTCTGCTACCAACAGTTCTGGTGCACCCTAAGCGGTTGCTAAGACCTTGCGCTGTTTAAGGGTTGTAGTCTGGACTGCTGGAGTGTTGTTGGTACCTCTGCATGTTGTTGCGATTGTGATTGTTTATTCTGCACCATGAGGGGTAATTCCCAGAGTTGTTCAACTCCTATAGGTTCTGGAGGTGGGGTTCTGGCTGCATACATTGCAGCTTCACTAGTCAACCGTCACCTGTGCCAGCATTGAAATCCCTTCTCACTTGCTCTCTGCTATAGGTTTGACTTGCTCTGTGTTCTGAATTGTTGTGATTTGGGTAGTTTGATGTTGCCCTTTTGCTTACTATTTTGCTCTTGACATAGCCTTCGTTGTGACTCCGGCTAGTTTACTACTCTTTTGTGTTTTAGTTTGTCAGTCTGTTCGTGTTGTTCCCTTCCCGCACTTATCTAGTGTATTCTGAGTCTTCAAGTAGTCGCCCCCACGGTTTAGAGCGGAAGGGGGCTATAGGAAGGGAACAGAGGTTGGGGCAAGGTCAGGTCACACAATCCCAGTCTTCTGTGTTACCCACCTAACACTTACTTTACAATTTCACTCAGTTTTATTGCTGTTTTAGCTCCTATAGAGTCCCTAGGCCCTCAGTGTACAATTCCAAAGTGTGGGCAGGGACATTTTAAGCAGACAACTTCATGATCCCTCTAATGCTGTGAGATGCTTTGTGCTGACAATGTGCTTAGATTTTCAGGGTCCAGGTTTAAAAATTTTCATTTAGTTTCTGGACATTCACTAGTATATGACCATAGAGAGATATGACGACGATTAGAGATGAGATATGAGAATCCATGAGAGATGCATATGTCATGTCATAATATGACATTCTCAGTAGAGATGAGCGAGCACCTAAATGCTCAAGTTCGTTCGAGTCAAACTTTTTCCAATGCCAAGTGCTCGTTTCGAATAACAAACCCATGAAGTCAATGGGAGACTCGAGCATTTTTCAAGGGGACCAGGCTCTGCACAGGAAAGCTTGGCCAAAACCTGGAAACCTCAGAAAATGATGGAAACACACAGGAAATGGACAGGAAACAGCAAGGGCAGCATGCATGGATGCCTCTGAGGCTGGCTAATCGCAACATTATGCCAAAATTATGGGCAAAGCATGGCGATGACAGAGTGTCCAAGTGAGGTGAGATAGCACTCTAAAACACCCGATAATTGACCCTGACACTATAGGGGACGGCATGCGGAGGCAGCAGCAGCAGGCTAGAGAGTGGCATGGCAACATACCCCAAATGGACTCAGCTTAAACCAATTTTAAAAATTCCTTTTGGCGAGGATAACGAGTAGCACTGTACACAGCTTGGGGAGACAACTTGTGGAGGCAGCTATCCAGAGACTGTGAGGCAGCATACGAGACGAGTGTTGGTGGCTGCTATGTAGACGACCTGTAGAGGCAGTGGGGACCGCTATGGCACCCGAGGTGAACATAAGGAGGTGAGAAAGAGGAGTGAAAAGATAGATTTTAGAGGTAGTAAAGATTTAGTAGAAGATTAAAGTTGCTGCAGTTAAAACGATGTTAGTTGGATCTTGGGATCGAGCTGGCGGCCCGCTGCCAGGCGAGCTTTTGCTGTCCAAGCCCTGCCTTCGGCTCCTCCCGCCCCAAAATGGACCTGGGGGCCGAAGCGTTTTACTTTGAAAAAATTCTCATTTTCAAAGCAGACGGGGCCGTTTGAATACTTCATCTACAATAATGGAATAGCATTGCGTTTGTTTTTTTTTTTTGGAAATGGTTCCATGATTAAGAGCAACGGTATGGGGCATCATATGCGCCACTATGATTGAAACTACAAGTCTCCAGCATGGCGCGACAGATGGGCCGAGTTCCATTACGTATCTGGTGAAACACCGAAAATTCTGCTTGACACAGCTCGTTTGCTAAGGGGACGATGTATGGAGGCAGCTATGTGGAGGCAGCGGCACAGCCTCAGGTGGCAATTGTCCAGGCGAAATAACCAGAGTGTACTCCGGCTAAAACAGTTTCTAAAAACCTTTGTGTACGTCAAGTGTAGCACTGTTCTTTTAAGTATATGACCTGTGTTATGGCGAGAGAGGGGAACGTAAAGAGATGCACAAGAAGCGCTGAAATAATATCGGTAAATGATAAAATTTGCCAGTATATTTTGTGGATAACACAGCAGGGTGGCGACAAAGTAACAAGTTTGATGTGGAAGCCCATGAAAACAACCCAAAATTCTGCCTGACACAGTCATTTGCTAAGGGGACGATGTATGGAAGCGCTATGTTGATGACTTTTGGAGGCAGCTATGGAGATGACGTGTGGAGGTAGCAATGGAGACAACGTGTGGAGGCAGCTATAAAGACTATAAAACTATAAAGTTTTCAAACCAGAGGAGCAGGTAGGTGGTCCTCCAGAAAAATTAAATACATAGAGTACTATAGAGAGCTAGTGGCCCTGGCAAAAAATAGCCAGTTTCCTCGCTTTATGTACAAAGAGGAGGAGAAGGAGGAAAATGAGGAGGAGGAGTGCATACATTATTCAGGTTGAGCTTTTTCACCTGGTGGAGAATGGAATCCGAGAAATCAAGGCTTTATTCACTTGAAAGGTTAGCCTGTCAGTCGACAGGCGTGTACGTTTATCGTGATGATGCCACCAGCTGCACTGAAAACCCGCTCAGGGCGGCAGGGCAGGTAGGAACCTCCAAGGCGTACAGTTCGTGCCACATGTCCAGCTTTGAAACCCAGTAGTTGTAGGGAGCTGTGTGATCATTTAGGACGATGGTATTGTCAGCTACGTACTCCTTCACCATCTTTCTGTAAAGATCAGCCCCCTACTCTGCCGAAAATGGGGACAGGTGACAGTGTCTTGCTGGGGTGACATAAAACTGGCAAAGGCCTTGTAAAGTGTACCCCTGCCAGTCTGGACAAGCTGCTGTTCGCCTACTCTCCCTCGCTACGTCCCGCAGAAGTACGCCCTCTGCCGCTAGCGCTGTCAGAAGGGAAATACTGTTTCAGCTGTGCACCAGGGCCTGCTGGTATTCATGCATTCTCACACTCCTTCTCTCCCAGGGATGAGAGGAAAGATTTGCTTGTACCGTGGGTCCAGGAGAGTGAATACCAGTAATCGGTGCTGGATAAATTATTTGAACGCGAGGGTCACGGGATAGGCAGCCTAGCATGAAATCTGCCATATGCGCCAGAGTCCCAACTTGCAGAATTCACTCCCCCCCTCATGGCCTGACTGTCCATTTCCTCCTCCTCAACTCCTCTTCTTCTGCCCATACACGCTGAACAGTGAAGGACTGAGCAATGCTCCCTCTTCTGTCTCGCCAACATTCTCCTCCTCTTCCTCCTCACCTCCTCCATTCCTCTGATATGACCTGAGAAAACAGACCTAAGGGTGTTTTGCCAATAACAAGGGAATCTTCTTCCCCCGTCTCTGTGAGAGCGCAAAGCTTCCGACTTCATGCGACAGAGAGTTTTTCAACAGGCCAAGCAGCGGGATGGTAGGTGATGATGGCGGCATCACCACTGAACATCTGTGTGACTCTCAAGTATTCAGCACCTGACAGATATAGACATCATGTCCATCCTCATTGAGACTTGAGGAAGCTGACTGACCTGACTACCAGTTCTGGTGGAAGTTGACATCTGGCAGTCTACAATCGCTCTGCGCTGCTGGTAAACTCTGGATAACATGGTTAATGTTGAATTCCACTCAGGGCACGTCGCACAACAGTCGGTGAGCGGGCAGTGGAGGCGGCGCTGCGCTGCCTGAGAGTGGCAGCATCTGTGGTGGACTTCCTGAAATGCGCACAGATGCGGCGCACTTCGTGGCAAATCAGACAGATTGGGGGTATCTTGAGGAACCGCTGAACTATGAGATTTACCACCTGGGCCAGGATGGCCCATGTGTCAGTCTGCCGAGTTGCAGTTCTGCCACTAGGTTACGGCCGTTGTAACACACAACCATGCCTGGCTTCAGGTTCAGCAGTGCCAGCCACAGATCAGTCTGTGCCGTGATGCCCTGTAATAGCTCTTGGGCAGTGTGCCTTTTATCGCCTAGGATGAGCAGTTTGAGCACTGCCTGCTGTCGCTTAGCGATGGCACTGCTGCTGTGCCTAGAGCTACCGACTGATGGCGCCATGCCACGAATGGTAATTCGGAGGAGGTGGAGGAGGGGTGGGAGGAGGCATAGTAGGCCTGAAAGACCTGGACCGAGGTAGGCCCCGCAATCCTCAACATCCGCAGTATATGACAAGCCTGAGGGTCAGACTCGGTCCCAGCCTCCACCAAGTTAACCCAATGTGCCGTCAGCGATATATAGTGGCCCTGCCCGGCAGCACTCGTCCATGTGTCCGTGGTCAGGTGGACCTTGTCAGAAACGGCGTTGGTCAGGGTTCGGATGATGTTGTCTGACACGTGCTGGGATGGCACATTGGGAAAAGTAGTGGCGGCTGGATACCGAATACCGAGGAGCGGCCGCCGCAATGAGGTTGCGAAAGGCCTCGGTCTCTACCAGCCTATAGGGCAGCATCTCCAGGCTAAGTAATTTGAAGATGTGGACGTTGAGGGCTTAAGCGGTGGGTGGGTTGCACTGTACTTCCTCTTGCGCTCCAGCTCTGGGGTATGGAGAGGAACGCTGCGATGGAGACATGGTGGTTGTGGAGGATCGTGGAGGCGAAGGTGTGGTTTGCAGGAGGTGTTGGGCCGGGGTCTGGGCAGGGGGCTGACTAGCAGAGGCAGCAAATGACACAGGGGAAGGAGCAGTGGTGTGCCCAGCCGGAGGTGAACGGCCTTGGTTCCATTGAGTGGGGTGTTTAGCATTCATATGCCTGCGCATACTGGTAGTGGTTAAGCTTGTAGTGGTGGAACCCCTGCTGACCCTGGTGTGGCACAGGTTGCACACCACAGTCCGTTGGTCATCCGGTGCTTCTCAGAAAAGACATCTGCAAAGTCTTGGTAGCACGCTAGAAGACCCTTCAGAGACTTTTCGACCATGGAAGTGAGCATGACAGACACAGGATGAGGAACTTCCAAGCAAGGAGACTGGCATTCAGGTCCCCAATGGAGAATCTCCCCCATCTTCCAGTTAAGGAAAGGTGCGTGGAGCCACAACCAAGAAAGACCCAGCAGGATGGATGAGGTAGAGCGTGGCAGCACAAAGAAGGTTAGACTCTCCTTATGCAAAGCACCGACTTGCATGGATATCGGCTCAGTGCGGTATCATACTGGATGAGAGAGGATTTGTCCGCTGACCAAGGAGATAACCATAGGCTTGTCGAGAAGGACCACCAGGATGGGATACCGGAAAACCAGGGCGGGATCCATGAAGTTCCCTGTGGAGCCGGAATCCAAGAATGCGTAGACCTGTGTCTGGGTGCCGGTGCCAATGCTCAGAAGCACAGGAATCGGGAGGCATGGAGAAGCTTTGCTTACACCTAGGGATGCTTCTCCTAAGAAGTGCTGGCATTTCCCGGATGCTGTGGAGGGATAGGACAAGACCCAAGGAAGTGTTCAGGACTGGCACAATAAAGGCAAAGGTTTTCCTGATGTCTTCTGATCCGCTCCTGGGGAGACAGTCTGGCTCTGTCCACCTCCATAGACTTCTCTGCAGAAGACACAACCAGAGACTGGAGCGGCTTTTGGAAAACCAGAGCCAAGCAGGTATACATTATGGGCAAACTTGGGGTTGTTTGAGTTGTAACTCTTCGAAATGCTCACTAAACCACACGTCAATCCAGGTAGCTAGGGTGATGAGGCCAGTCGAAGTAGATGGCATGTCATGGACAGTCAGAGCTTCCTTTACGTGAGAGGAAAGTACCTTTTTGAAAGCTGCGGACAGGGCCCCATCGTTCCAAGTGAGTTCCAAGGTCAGAGGTACGAAATTGGACAGCATAATCTCCCATGGAGGAGTTCCCCAGGCACAGATTCAACAGCGCAGTCTCAGCAGAGGAGGCCCGTGCCGGTTCTTCAAACAAGGACCGAAACTGTCAGAAAAGCCACGAGTATAGGCATAACTTGGTGGTCTCTGTCCCAAAGAAAGGTGGCCCAGGCCAGGGCTTTCCCGAAGAGGAGGTTGAGGAAAAATACCACTTTGGACCTCTGGACCTCTGTAACAAATTGCGATGGCATGAGTTCTATGTGCAGAGAGCACTGGGTTATAAAGCCCCTGCAAAACTTGGAACCCATAGCCTGAGTTCAGCGGCAGGAAGACAAGCCGGGGTAGTAGAAGTTGCAGAAGCAGCCTCAGGGACCTGTTGCTGGGTAGCTAGCAGCTGTTGCAGCATGGCGGTGACTTGCTCCAGCTGATCGCACTGTGCGGCGACGGAACCTTGGCGGGATTCATAGCCGTATCAGTCTCAGAGGTTGTGGATCCTCTGAACCACTGCAGATGATGACACAAGCCACTACCTGGGACCGCAGGCCCAGTGCCACCTGGTTTTCACCAGAGCCCACCGCAAAGCGAGTTGGACTTGCTGTGGCGTGTTACCACTAGGTCGTTCCACAGGCGTTACTTGTCCCCAGTGGCAGCCAAGGTCGAGGTACAGAAATGGCAGGCAATCTCATTGTTAGGGATAGGCAGGAGGTCAGGACGGGCAGCATAGGTTCAAAATCGGAGACGTAGCAACAGGTCAGGACAGGCGGCAAAGGAGCAAAGTCAGAAACGAAACCGGGGTCACAACGGGAAATCATAGAAATAGCGCAAGGCATCAAACTCGGCTTTCTCTAAGGCTCGAGGCACGAAATCCAGCAGGTTGCACAGGAAGAGGCAGGCTTATGTAGTTTTCCTAAAAATGACCAGCGCCAATTAACGGCACGATGGCCCTTTAAATCTAGAGAAGCCGGCAGAGGGAGTCGTAGTAGGAGCCAGGAGAAGTGAGACTCACGCGTGATGCACTTGCGGGGCAACGGGACACGGGTGAGCCCACGACCCGCGATATGGGTTGCGGGACCACCCGTGACAATCCTGAAAGCTCCATGTGGATGTCAAGAGGTCTATCTTCTAAGAGGTCTATCATCTTGGGACCTGGCCTTCAGCTGCAAGGATCTCAAAGCTGTTGTCCCCCGCCCTAACTATGTATGATTTATTAAATCTCTGGGGTGACCGCTATGGGGGAGGGATTTTGAAAAAAGGAATTAGTCCTTACCGATAATTCAATATCCATCAGTCCCCCACGATGGCCTTATGATTTTCCCTCCTATAAGATCATTATATTAGCTATAATTGTTATACTTAGAAAATTTTGTTGAATCCTATACCGGTGTAGTTATTTGGTAAACACTGGAGGGAGGTTGAAGGAGGGTCAATTTAATCTCTCTAATTTCTGTCAGTACAGAGGAAAAGAGGAAGCAATCTCTGGGGGGACCTTCATGGTGGTTTTTTTTAATAGTCCCACTATGGGAAATGAACAAGTAATCTTCTGCTTGCTTATTCATTATGAAACCATGCAAGAATGATTTATTAAAGGGTATTATCACTGTCAACCTATGCCGATGCATAGGCTGACACAGAAACTGTAAACTCTAGTCTGTGTGACTGGATCTCACAGGCTCTAACTATCAGCTCGATTGCTACAACAATAATCATCATCCCCGAGATCGTACAGACCCAAAAGAAAAAAAGTAGACATGTCATATGGGGCACACATTGAAAGCCGTAAGAAAAGTGCCCACAAGAAAACGGTACAAATGCATTTTTTTCACCAATCTCAGTGCATTTTTTTGTCTCGGTTCCCTGTACACGGCATGGAATATAAAATACCGTCGCTAGGAAGTGCAATTTGATGCGCAGA
Organism: Engystomops pustulosus; assembly: GCA_019512145.1. Taxonomy (NCBI): domain Eukaryota; kingdom Metazoa; phylum Chordata; class Amphibia; order Anura; family Leptodactylidae; genus Engystomops; species Engystomops pustulosus. The sequence continues at coordinate 72,774,260 of CM033646.1, forward strand.
AAACAAGCCCCCACACAGTTCTCTACATGGAAAAATAAGTTGTGGATTTTTAAAAGGTGGTGAGTGAAAAACGAAAAAGGGCCTGGACGTTAAGAGGTTAGAGAGCTGTAAGCTGGATGGTCACGGCATTCAAAAGTTGTAAACAAGCAATTGTTATGGTGGAAAGAGTGACCTGGACACTAATTGGGTTGTAGTTTATAGGGAGCAATAGACCTCTTTCCTTATCTGTCTTCCTTTATCAAACAGTTAAGAGGTATGTGAAAGTGTGGGTTAATAGTTGGCATACTTCTTAGCTTCTTCATGTGGTTGAATATGTAATGTACATTCATTAGTCATTGACCTATAGACTAATCGGAAATGTCAAAATGGCTTAATTCTTCCAAACCAATCCTTTCATTGCTGGAGTACAGCATACCCACCACATTGTTTATTGTTCAATTCTATGTAATTAGCTGTGCAGCCTGATCTATTAATAACAAAAATTACTTTCTTCTGCTTAGTGTCCTGCTGACCAGTGGACTCCAGTGCCTAGACACCCCTATAATGGGGTCAATGGGTCAGCAAGCAGATGGGCAGTGTTGTTTTTAATCCCAGAACTAGGAAACTATAGATCAACCAGTGCAGTCACTGCAGCCTAGAGTGGCTGCTCATGGGGTCATTTCAGCCAGTAAACTACATTTTATTACAATAGCATTGTGATATAAATTATTACCACTTAATATATGCTATTGTACCTGAAATTAAGTTGGATCAGAAAGACATTTTTTAAATGGAAGAAATCTACCATCAAAATAAAGCATGATAAGCCAGTGGCACTTAATCATAGGTTCAGGCACGGTGACTATTTGTTATCCATGGCTTCCTCCCTTGTAAAAGCACCTTTACAATTATGCTAACAAGCCTGAATGGCTACTGTAGCCAATCTGTGATTTGGCCTTATAGGCTGTTACACTGTTTAACTTTTCCCTGCTTTCTCAGGGAAAGGTTACCAGAGCCCTTCCATGCTGCAGATTCACATGTCGCTACAGAGTGCAAGGAACTTCCCTCTGCCACTGTGTGCTGAAACTTCTTCTGCTAAAGTGAGACTGTATCACTCAGAAGAAGGGGTGAAGTGCTGAGCGAGAATAGGGGAAAGGTGACAATGTACCAGCCTGTGAAGTTGCAGCACAGAGGAGCTCTAGTAATACCCCCATAGGCCCTTGAAGCTCATTATAGTAAGTTTAGAGGATAACAAATCTCAGAAGATCACAACAGTCGTGGTTCCTGGGTCTTTGAGTAAGTGTCCCTGGTTTATTATGCTTGATAGTTACAATTTCCTAGGAAGCCAGGCTTAACCATGGGGTAGGTTTAGCAGTGCTCACGTTTCTAAAACATGTTGATGTTAAACATATTTATTAACTTTGGTTATTGAAATTTGTATAGCTGGGGTAAATCTGCAAAGTTGCCCATACCACCCTGCTACACATCTGTTGGATGTTTAATAACAAGAATGTTAGCAAATGTTTCTTTGGACTGTGAAAAACTGAGGCAATAAGCTGGCCCGCACCTCTCAGTGTCCAGAGTATCCAGAGTTCCACAATAGTGTATTTAATTTCATCACTGGGGTCAAGGAAAAAGAAATGTGGAATGATCTCAGAAATGGCCTTATGTGGTGGAAGGACTGTAAGGAATCTGTGTTGTAGATCTGGCCTCTGGGGATATAGCAGGCCTGCCAAACTATGTTGAGCATCATGTATAAGAAAATCAGGAGTAGAAATAATTTTCTCACCTACAAAGAACACATTCTAAATGGTTTCAAGTTAATGGTCTTGTGGCTTCATATGTAATGCAACTAGATATGCAATAAAATAAAAGAAGGAGAGTACATGGGTAGGCATATGTCTTTGGACAATGCCTATATCAGGCTGTAGAAGACCTGTGGGTGGTCTAGGTCTGTGCACAGGAAAAATTGCCAAGCTGGTTGATTGACTGCTACCGCAGAGTAGGTTCATATGTCCAGATGCCAGTACACATAGTAGATAGAGCTAGGGAGAGCTTGTTGCTTGTCATGGGATTACTCAAATAAGCAGGGACTATGAATTGTTAGGCACAGGTGGAAATTTGAAATAATTGCCCTTATTAGGGCACTCTGAATATCTACATTACGCTACATTAAGCTATTTTAGCATTTACTACATTATCCAGCAAGATCAAGTATATGCACAGTGATTCTTGAAATTGAAAGCAAGTCCAAAGATCAGCTCACCTCCATGCCACTTCTGCCCCGGGCTAGGATCGGAATATCCCCATGGACTCCAGGCACGGCGCTTCAGTAGAATACAAAGCAGCAAAATTACTTCTTTATTGTATTCCAGTAAAAACATATCTTTCCATTGTGATGCAGTGAATAGGTTTGCAAGACACGGCATCCCAGGAGATCTACCTACACGTTTCGCTTATGAAAGCCTAGTCATGGCTTACTAACAATAGGAACGTGATTCAATTTAAAAGCCGTGCTCTCTTCTGGCGTGTGACGTCATGACATGACTACCGTCACATGAGAGACTAGACTCCTCCCGCATCGAGCGCGGTTAACCTTTAGAATGTAAAACCCTAGGAAAGTTCGAATGTTATCCTGAACTAGTATGTGCTAACAATCTCAAATATTAATGCCATTTATCTCAAATCAGCAACGACAAAATGTAATACAAAAACAAACAAATACATACTATTACACTTCAAACAACGTGAGAAAGGTGGATTCTTTATGTTACGGAAAAAAGAAGGTATTTCTCGCTCTCAAAACCATAAAATTACAGTAATAACATGGTAAAATAGGATGTAAATAAAAACATAAGATTTTGGTTGGATGAGCAAATATCCCAATTTTTTGCATGTTTTTTAAAATTATTTATTTACACTGTTCACTGTACAGGTTTAGTAATGATTTTATTTTATTGTACAGTTTGTTACGGACATGGCAATTTGTTATATATGCAGCTTGTGTCATGTTTTTCACTTTTTTTTTATTTGTAAAAGTTTGGCAATTTATGAGGCATTTAGGGGACTTTTATTACTTTTTATTTAATTTTTTAATTTAGATTTTTTTAAACTTTTTTTTACATTTTTTTTACTGTCCCACTCTAGGACATGAACAAGTGATCATTTGTTCAAAGTAATACACTGATGTCCGGACCCCAGGGCTGCCAGAGAGACGATCGTCAACCCCCTGAAAATGGTGCGGGGTGGGGTGATTGTGGTGATGGCATATATAGAAACCCTATAGGAGCGGTCGTCATGTTTTGACGCAGCACCTAATGGGTTAAACAGCTGGGATCACACGCTGGCCACATGTGGGGTGTTCTAAAGCACTGGCAATTGTTGTTTGGCCTGTTTGGGTCTCATATTATCCTTACATTCACTGTAAGGCTGCTTTAACACTATTCCAGCAGCGTAGTTAGTAAGCGGCACGCCCATACTTTCAGGGGTAGGTAGAGCCTGCTCTATCTTTTCCCCCCGGTCTGATACAGCACGGTGGGCAATACATCCACCAAAATGGATGGAAGTATTTCCCATTGAAATGCACGGGGACGTATGCAACCCACACTGCAAGAGTATGGTATGGGTTGCATACAGCCGTTTTCACAAGTTAGTGTGAAAACAGCCCAATGCTGATCTTACAAGATCTTATCCTTCTCTATTAATACATGTGGGATTGGAAAGACAGAAAGTAATCACTGTACAACTACTTAGAAATCAGGGGGAAGGTTAGATAATGTAACAGCCTGGAAAAGCCAAATCAGCCAAAATAAGGGGTTAGAGTAGCCCTTCAGACTCATTAGCATAATTGTAAAAATTGATTTTAGAAGGAAGGAGGCCATGGATAACAAATATAAGAAGGTTAACACAATCACTGTGCATGGATCTATGAGTAAATGTCCCTGGTTAATCAGGCTTCAGATAGTACTGCATTTCCTTCAATCCTCCTCTGCTTCCAAGATTCAACTAGGCTTGGGCAAACACAATTTGCCAGTCTGCTGTCATAATAAGGAACAGAATTTAGTTTTGGATTACAAACTATGCCTGGACTAATGTATTTTGTTGCCAGGTATGCACTATACAATCTACAGCACTAATGTTTGACACCATCAGAGAATGTATTTCTTTTCAATTGTCCTCTCTGAATTCACAGAGCCTGACATTCAACCCGTGAGCAGGGGAAAATAAGGATGTTTCCAGAAAATAGAAAAAAGTCACAGAAAAATAGAAACATCTAAAAATTAACTTTTAATAAATCCCTTTAAAAAGAGGAGACAGACTGTCTCCAAATAGACAACGCTAGTTAAGTCCTGGTACCTGTTAACTTTTATGGAAAGGTCTCCATGTCAGGACATTAAATGCTCAAATACACTATTTTCGGTATCCTATGGTATTGTCACCACAATAGGATACATAAACTCCTGGACCCACTTAACCCTACGCGTTTCGCCGTTCTCACAAAACGGCTCCTCAGGGGTCTAAATGTGGGGAGGTAGAACCAAAAAACGGGTCCTCACAAAAAATGATAGTGTACACAAAGAAGATAATTATGATAAATTAAATTAAACGTCCGAATAGTCACATATGGTATATGCGTATATAAATACTCAACAGACACCAGGTTAGTTATACTACAGTGTTAGGAGTTCCTACTTTTCTTATGCAATGTACCTCTTTCACATTTGCATTAAGACAGGATACCTATAGTGTGACTAAGCATATCACCAGAAGGATTAATCTATTTTGGTAAATATATGTAAGGGCGTAGGTCCCATGCGGTGTCCTCTAGATAAACTTCAGATACTCAAGCCGGTATATACATATATTGCACTTGCCCAACTAATTGCGATATTATGTTATTTTATGGTAACAAGGAGTATTCTAGATTGCATATATCCCCAGGCCTATTGCACATAAAAAGTTCATAGCTTAAATATATTGCACTTGCCCAGATAATTCATAGGTGACTCATAGCGAACCGTATGCTAGTGCGCATATCCTTCAATCAGTGGAGCCATGTACGAAAATGCATAACTATTATATGATGATAGTCGATATAGATAATTCATGCACAACTAATGTCACAACTAACTAATGCACAACTAGATATACAGATACAGTTCAACCAGGCATACATGTGCCTAGCTTACCCAATTCATACAGTAGAAGATAGCATAAACAATCAATGGAAATATTGCACTTGCCCAAGTCTTATACTGAACCATGCAAATTAGTGCACATCACCCTTAGCCAGTAGTACTATATAAAAGATGAAATAAACAGTAAGCCACAGAGCTATAACAATAAATGCATTACCAGCCAAATTTAGGGAGACTTAGCTTGAGTATACGAGGAACATCATGACGCCCAGACAGCCTAGATATGGACGTACCTTTTCTTATCACCTATGGTGCTTTTATGTGGCCTGCTGGCATCCTCACAGAGTTACCGCGCCTGCGCCAGTCAAATGCGGCGCGATTCGGCCCGTGTGCGATAATAACTTCCGGGTAAAGGATATTAGTGGGGCGTGCGCCAGAAAAGGGAATTTAGGAGCATACATTACGGTGCGTGCATCAGAGTGGAAAAACTCAAACAAACATTCTGGGTAGGTATTGTGCGCACGCGCCGTTTTTAACAGAGGGCGCAAATCCACAGTCCTATCCCTAAAGGGCGCACCCACCATCTTATATGTATTTAAACTTGGTTAACATAATCCCTAATGGAATTATGCATTAAAGGTGATAGGGACGTCTATTAAAAAAAACATTATATCTGTCATTTCACAGTCCTTCTGTCGATACTCTTTAATTAGGTTTGATACCCTCAACAAACCAAAATGTGATTGGGGCAGAAACGATCCAGAGAACACCTGACTTAACCTTTAGCAGTCGCCTTTCCCAGGGACTGAATAATGTCTCCCGGTACTCAGATACCCCCAGGACTTAAGGTGGACTATGGAGGATTCGTCACAAGCACTAGGTCAAACAGTAGGGTATCTCATTCGGACAGAACAAAAATACATCAATATATCTTAATATCTTAAAAAAGAGAGCAATTTAGGGGAGGAAAGCACCCGACCTTTAAGGTGTATTAGTGGTTTATCTTTCATTTCCCCCCGGGGAGTAAATCAAAGGGATATCAGTATTGTGGCTAGATGAATGCAGTATAGGTCAATTGTTCATTAAGGCCTAGAGGTGATACAGTTTTTAAGCGGTAAATCCATTCCGTTTCTTTTTGTAGTAATTTCTTGTCACAGTCTCCTCTGCGTATGGAAGTTGGCACTACCTCTAATACCAGAAAATCAATACATTTGCTGTTCCTCATATGGCTTCAGTGACATGTCTTGCAAGTGGCTTATTGCGTGTGTTGAGGATGTCCCCCACATGCTCCAGGATACGAGTTCTAAATTCTCTTATAGTTTTCCCTACATATCTTAACCCGCAGACACATGTGCATAGGTATATTACTTGAGGGGTACGACAATTAGCAAAATCACGTGCTCTATAGAGCCTTCCCGAGTCGGTGTATGGAAACGTGGAGCATCTCCTTACCCATTTACAGGCTTTACATTTCCCACATTTGAAGGTACCCACTTGTCTATTCGTGAGCCAGGTATTATGTACCATAGGGGGAGAAAAATGGCTCTTAATAATTCTATCTTGAATATTTCTACCTCGGCGATATGTAACCGCGGGTCTTGCAGGGATTATATTTTTTAAATCCGGGTCAGTTGACAGTAGGACCCAATATTTTTCAAAGATATGTCTTATCTCCTCATGTTCCATATCGAAGGTACCGATAATTCTCATGAAAAATATAAAGAAAAAATGTCGGCTCGCTCACCCAATCACCTAATAAGCCTCCTGCATCTTCGTCCTGTGGTGGTGCACGCCGTGATCTTGCAATGGAAATCCTCAAGTGAAGCGAAAATGGTGCAGGCGGCATCAGGAAAACCAACACCGGGATGAGTGCAAAACGTGTCTCTATTGGGATACGTGCAAATTACATGGAACAAAATAAGAACGCGTGCGATCGGACGCGTTTCGGCGTTTAGAAAGCCTAGTCATGATCTGCATACATAATTTTACAAAGTGACAGTTTAAATAAAAACACTAACCCAATTGCCGGCCGGAGAGAAGGGGGGCAGAGCCGGAAATGGCGGTATCACCGGAGAAACACTGAGCGGCTGCACTCCGTCCGCTACTGGCGCGCCCCCAATGACAGCGTCACTTCCGGTAATCGGGAATGATCACGGGCCAAACAAGTGACCGCGTGTATCGATCACATGACCACGAGATCTGGCAAACCGATCACGTGGTCAGGTGGCTCCCCGGCCCGGGAATCTAAGGCAAGAAATAGTATAAAACCAATCGGTATATAAAAAACACTCTGGTATAGGGAACCTACACAGACATTTACCATTGTTATTATTCTATTGTTCCCATAGGGGGATTTTTAAAACAACACATATGGAATAATACTCTATTACCGTCACAACTCAATATATAGTAACACATATCCGATATCCAATGGTAATATAAATACTAATACTGTTATTATCCACTACATACTTAATGTACGGAAAAGTGAAAAAGAGAAATGTAAATATATAAAAAACACCTGACCCATAAGTACACGCCAGTGTTACATTAAGAGGGCAAGTGCATAGAATGAAAAAACGAAACCAATAATATAACCCTGTAGGTTAACCATATTATCAAGTCGCATCTCGAAGGAATGAGGTATAGCTCAAAATCAATACGTAAGGATGAGGTCTAATCTGTTGAGACCCTCTGGATGCCGACTGGACCTAGTACAAACATCCAGAAGGTCTCTCTGTTGAGTAGTCTACGTTTCAGGTCCCCTCCTCTTTGTTTCCGGAAAATTTCTCTATACCGCACCATACGAGCCGGACACGTCTTATAGTGTATCCCTGAAATGTTTGATAAGGTCGATACATAACTGTATTGTTCCCTACTCAGATAGGTGTCGTCGGAGCGAGTTTTAAGTGGACCTGTAGTGTGTCCTACGTTTGTTATGGCACATAGAGCATCCTGCTAGATATATTATATTAGAGGATTGCAGTTAATAACGCGTATGTCATATTTCTCCCCGTGGAATACGAGACAAATGTCTTTTGTGATGATATATGTGCACGCTTTGCATCTACTGTGTCGCATTTGTAGCATCGGGAAATTTTAAGCCAACTAGGGTCTGTGCATTTTTTATCCGTACTGTCAAATGAACTAGGGGATAGTAGGGAACCCAGTGTTTGGCCTTCTTGGTACACCTCTACACGTGGAAACAATCTGCGACAGTCTTTATCTTGTAAAAGTATTGGAAGTAATACTATTAATTATGTGTTATCTGACAAAATGTTACTGTAACAGGTAGAAAATATTATAGATTATGTCAGTGTTTAGTTTTGTTTTCATCCCCCTGCGTTCCTGTTACTAAGAAGATTGAATTGTTGTAGTTTTAGAAATTCTGTCATCTGCATGTCTAAATTGGATTTTTTATTTCTCATGGTGAGACGTTCCTTTAACTGTTCCTTTTCTTTTGTAAAAGTCCCATCATCGAGCAATTTCTGCGTAAACGTACATTTCCCCGTAGGGGATTTTGATTACGTGGTGGGGATGACAGGACGACGCCAACAGATGGAGTTGCCTGCAGTGTTTTTCCTATAGGACTAACAATAACTTTTTTTCCTTTCCCTTCCAAAATGAAATCCAGAAATGTGGCCATGACCCTCCAAATGAATGAGTAACTGTAATTCATGTCGTTTAGATTAAGATAAGTGGAACAAATTGCTCGAATAAAGCTTTCCTCCTCCCCAGATCCAAAACAGGTCATCAATATAAGGCTAGCCATATAATTGATTTCCGGGATGGATTCTGGGTGGGAGAAAAAAGAAAGATTTCTCCCATGCGACATAAATGTTCGCAGGGACAGGGGAAAATGTAGGACCATAGGGGCTCCCTCCACTTGTAAGTAGTACACTCATCAAAAAGGAAAAAATTTGTTAAAGAAATTCTAGCACAATTACAATGTATTCCTTTAAAATTATCACTATACGTGCTGTATGTCAGATGCTACGAAGAAACAATATACCTTTCTCATGTTCCATATCGAAGGTACCGATAATTCTCATGGTTTGATCCTCTTTCTTAGGTTTTGAGGTCAGTAGTGGTAATCTAGGGGTTTTGTATCCATCATCCTGTGCTCTCTGAATAATACTGCGAGGATAGCCTCGTACTGCAAATCTCCTACTCAGTTTGTTTGATTCCTCAATATAAGTAGCATCATTCGAGCAATTTCGTCTAGTCCTTAAAAATTGGCCCTTGTCATAATAGGTAACAGAATTTAGTTTTGGATTACAAACTATGCCTGGACTAATGTATTTTGTTGCCAGGTATGCACTATACAATCTACAGCACTAATGTTTGACACCATCAGAGAATGTATGTCTTTTCAATTGTCCTTTCTGGAAATGCACTAGCATCTATTCACACCAAAGGTGGGTGGTAGAAATTGCATAGTAATCCATGACATGATATTTGACTATAGAATCGAGAGGTTTGGGGCGCCTTCCTGTAGTTTGCCTCAAGCAATAGGTTCACCCCCTTTGTCCACATGCTCAGACAGTGTTACTCCCCTCATGTCTTCATAGTGGGGAGTACAAAGAAATTGGTTATAACTGATGTAGGTCAATTTATTAATGGTTGTCTGATGTCATGTTATAGAATGAAGTGGTGAACCCCACTGTGCTCTGTGCAGAAGTATGTGTATGTGCTATGTAAACAGATGAAGTGCACACATTTTACTAGGGATTAACAATATGTCCTCATTTCCCCTATCCAAAATATAGTGTTCTCATTAATTCATGGACTGCAAGGCTTTACATTTTTTATACATGACTTTGGCAGACAAACGGGGAAATCAGGACAGGAACAAATCTATGACTTAGCTGGGTTAGCAGTAAAATTGAAGAACAAAATATTTTTTCAAGATAGCTCTGTAGATGGGGCTCACATCCACCAGTTAGACTGAGCCTTCGTTACAAGTAAACAGGACTCTGATTATACTCAATGCCTTTGGGAGGCGATAAGTAGACACCGAGCCAATAACACTACATCATTAAAGAAGCATTTGATGGTGAGAAAGAAAAACAGCATTGCCATGTGGAATATTTAAGGAATCCCTAAACCAACATGAGGCTCATCTTACACACAGACTAGTAGTCTACAAAACATTAGCAAATAGAAATTATACACTTTCTTCAGGCCGAGGTGCCTAATGGAATTTGGAAATTATTCAGGGCAGTCTCTTCAAGGCTTTTTTTTTCCTAAAGACTTGTGCTGATCTGGGTGGCTTTCATAAAAGATGTTCTTGTACTTTAATTCAGTGTAAGAACTATGACCTTTACACCTTCACTGTTGGACATAGGTCACTCAGTTTCTGGAGATCAGCACCTTGAAAATGTAGGTTCAGGATGTGGAATTGGTCACAGTAGGAAACTGATCTACTCCAGACTAGTTGATTTTCTGATGAAACTTCAGTTATAAGGACATGGGGGAGATTTATCATAAGTCTTTTAGAGAAGAACTGTTCTAGTTGCCCATGACAATTAGACAACCAATTAAAGATGAGCTCTGTTGTTGGGCAACTAGAACAGTTCTGCTCTAAGAGACTTATGATAAATCAAGCGACTGAACAAAGACAAGTCAGCTCACCTCACACAATGGATCAGACAGTAGGTGTTCTCCTTAAGGAGACAATGCCAATTAAGGCCACCTTAAAGGCATGTGGAGACTTAAAGCCATAGATGCTCCACTAGGGAATTCTAGGAAGAATGCAAATAAGTTTTCCAAGGTGTTAAATGGAAAACAATACCTCCTTTTGCTACCTTGAAAGGCCTTTCACCCCCTACTGCCCCAGGTGCCCCTGGTCAGAGGAGACTACCCTGCACCTGTTTTGGGGGTGCCCCTTTGCTCAGAGCCTGTTGGACCCCCTGGAGCCCCATTTCCAAGACACACCACGCCATGCCTTATGGGCTGTTCCAGGGCATTCATGCCATAGAGGATATCCAGGCCGCCTGGCTCCTTATAAATTGCGATAAGGACGCCATCTGGTATACCAGGAGACTCCTCACTTGGCACAAGACAGCCTTGACGACACCAGATTGCTACAGATTTGTCCTCAACAGCCTGCTGGATTATTCACTAGCAGGGAGACAGTGAGACAAGAAGGAGAAGCCCCACTCAAGAAGCTACTACCCCCTCTGCTAAGGTTTACCGAGCGACAGTGACGAGGACGACGCTGCTGCAGTACCTTAGCAGGAGTCTGTGACTTATCTATGAGGACACAGTAAGAGCAAGCCAGGCTAACGCCTAAATGGATTTAGACCCCCTGCTGTGAGCCAGGTTCGCCTCCCCGGGCGCCCACCGCCTCCCTCAGGGAGAATCCAGGCGAAAGCTGCTTTTTTGGACTTTACAAGACATCTACGCTTCGCACAAGTTCAGGACTTTTCTATGAAATGCTGGACTTTGCTTAGATTAGGTGTGTTAGGAATTGCAGGCTGTGTTTATCTGGCAAATGCCAGAAAACACTCGCTTTTCACTGGAATTGGACTTTTACAGGGGATTCTGGGTCATGCATATATTATGCAAATGGGCCAAACCAGGATGTGAACTTTTGCTAGGTTCCCTTCCTTGTTTTTCCCCCTTCTGTGTCTGTCTTTCAATAAAGCTTCGGGCAAGTGTTACCCCCACCCCTTCCCCTTCCACCCCCACACCTTTTTACATTTTTACATTTTGTCGTCGCCGTAATTGAAATGCAATGTGCATTTAGTTAGGTCAATTGAGCGAGCAGTGTGGTAGTATAGTGTTTACAGGGCTTAGTTAAGGATTATACTCCTGTGCGCTGTCAAAACTATGTATGAATCTTAACTTATTGTAGGTGTTGTGTTGCAGTCTGTTCTGCAATACAGTATATGCTGTATGTCTGTGCAAAAGTATGTAACTTTGACTTTTGCTCATTCAATAATGTCTACATTTGGGAGTCTGTTCCTTATGGAAAAGATATACTGGTTTGGCTTAACCCACATCATGTTTTTAGACTTCTTGTAGGTCATACTTGATGTTAAGGGGGCTGCCTTCTTTTCACTGGAATTGGACTTTTACAGGGGATTCTGGGTCATGCATATATTATGCAAATGGACCAAACCAGGAAGTGAACTTTTGCTAGGTTCCCTTCCTTGTTTTTCCCCCTTCTGTGCCTGTCTTTCAATAAAGCTTCGGGCAAGTGTTACCCCCACCCCTTCCCCTTCCACCCCCACACCTTTTTCCGTTTTTACATTTTGTCGTTGCCGTAATTGAAATGCAATGTGCATTTAGTTAGGTCAATTGAGCGAGCAGTGTGCTAGTATAGTGTTTTCAGGGCATAGTTAAGGATTATACTTCTGTGCGCTGTCAAAACTATGTATGAATCTCAACTTATTGTATGTTTTGTGTTGCAGTCTGTTCTGCAACACAGTATATGCTGTATGTCTGTGCAAAAGTATGTAACTTTTCTGGTGACAAACCAGAAAAAGAACGTGGAAACTCCTGAAGCTCTCTCTCCTGTTTCAGTTGTCAGGCTTTACCACCGCATTTCAAGTGACAAGGCCACCTGTCTCCCCACAAAGAGAGAACGTGACACCACCACCAAGCCTGTCTATACCATCACAAGGAGGGGTTCAGTTTCCTATCCCCCATACAATGGAGAGAAAGTGGAAGTTATACTCATCTCACCCACAAGCCCTGGCCCTGACTGAGACAGTTTCACAGCTTTCAAATGTTATGGCGGTGTGGAGACAATAAGGTGAACACTAGGCAATGCCATTAGTTGCGCACATCACAACTGATATATGAACAAGTAAGTATGGGTGGGGATGTTGCATATCTTTAACTGCCCACTGGATTAATGTAGTCACGGCTGAGCCTAAGGCAGTAATCGCTGTTGCGCACTATATAGGATTACAGGACATCACTCCTTTCCTATGTTTGCCTCCTCCACCTATTCCACTTCCTCTTCTTCTGCCTCCTCATCTAGTCAGCGTCGACTGGCACCTCCAATTTCAGCAAAGCCATGAGGAAACACAACAGGCCAAGCCAAAACTCCTCTATCATTGTAAAAGACCACACACCACCAAAATTAGAGAAAATTAACCCCTAGAGTAATTGGATCAACTAAAACTTTTTTTTTAAAAAAAAACTGTTAAAACGAGAAAAATTAAAAAAAAATTAAATACTTTTTTCCTCATCATTTTTCATGGCCGGAAAAAGGGAGAGTCAGATATTTTTTTTACTTTGCATCTTTCATGGCAGTGAGAGGAAGGGCCAGGTTTTTTTAGTATCCACCAGTGGTGATTAATGGCTGTCCACCCTACTGGATCTGCACTTTAAAGATAAAGTAATATCCTTTATTCCACCACTGGAGCTCATGACAGCAAAATGAGAAAATGAACTAGTGGTGGAGTTTTCATCTGATATTAAGTGCACAGTAGTGATTACAGATGCTACATGCATCATTCAATTCAGTTGCCCTAAAAATGTTGGTTTGTTCAGTCTTATTTTCTGTGTAGAATTGATAAGATCTCAAAGGAGGAAGACCACTATTCAAGGGTCAAATCTGTTTAACTTATAACAGAGACATGCAAGCTGCTACATTGATTTACTGAAAAGCCCTTAACTTATCGCTGTAGCTCAAGGGTTGTTCCAGGCCCACGAAAATAAGAAGCAGGATGTAAAACTATATCTTAAAACCTTTGGACAACCTAGACATTTATGCTTGTCCTCATTGGCACGTAATAGTGTGCGCTGACAACATCACTGACAACAGTATGTGATCCACGTGTTACTGTGCACTAATCACTGACAACACTTTTATGGTTCACATATTACTGTGCCCTGTTCACTGGAAATGCACTATAATCATCCATGTATTAGTGCACGCTATTCACTAACAGGAACAACTTTACAATCAAGGTATGATTGATGTTAATTTATGACAGGACCTTCAAGATCTCTATAATCAGTAAGAATATCCCTGTACTAGAGCAGCCTGTGAGTAGCTTAATGCAGATCTTCAGAGTGCCCTAAATAGGGCAATTTTTTCAGATTTCTACCTGTTCCTAATAACATGTGCATGGACATGTGACACTGATCGGGCAGGCCACGTGACTCTACAGTATAAGAACAATCACCGGCAAGCCAACAGAGGACATACCTTTGGTTGGCAAGCTGCTACAAACTACTAATTGGTTGCTTAAGCAGTCAATCCAGCAGTTTGGCGCTTTTTCCCAAACACGGACCTGTATCCCGAACAGCAGTGCTCGTTCAGTTTCTGTGTGCCGAAATTTGGATCCGGATTTGCTGGTTCGGTTTCACTCATCAATAATCACTATATTTCCAGAGCTGGGAAAGGTGTTGTTTTTTTTATTGGATAAACAAACATTTCACGGATAACCTTTTAATCCCTTAACGACAACTTAGGGTTAAAGTACCCTAGGGCAGTGGTGGGCACCCAGGTCGCCCTTGCTCAGACATCCTTGGCTGCCAGGACTAGAGGAGGAGCGTGAAGGGCTGGATAGAGATGGATTGTCATTGGAGCTCCTGCCCTGGGTCCCCTGATTCCTCCTCTTCAGGGGACCCTAGAGGAAAGCTTCAATCCAAATTTCTCCATAATCTTTCTATAGTATTGGTGAACTCAGGATTAAAAATACGATTAAAACCTGTGATACAGCAGGGATCAACTAGTTACTGCTTAAATTGTCATGTTGGCACTTTGCAACATATAAGTGGGTTTTGGTTGTAGTTTGGGCACTCTGTCTCCAAAAGGTTCACCATCACTGCCCTAGGGGGTCTAAAAAATAGTAAAAATAAAAAGAAAGTTTAAAAAATTATAATAAAAAACCCTAAAAATTCAAGTCACCCCCTTTCCCTAGAACTGATATAAATATTAATAAACAGTAAAAATCATTAACACATTAGGTATGGCCGTCTGAAAATGCCCGATCACAATATAATAACATTTTTTCACTGCGTTTAACCCCATAACGGAAAATAACACCCAAAGTTGAAAATGGCACTTTTAAAAAAATATTAAAAATTCTATAAAAAGTGATCAAAAGGTCGTACAGTCAAAAAAATGGTAGCATTGAAAACAACATCAAAAGTAGCAAAAATTATACAGCCCACAGTTCCAATTTTTTAATTTTTGTAAATGTATGAAAACATTACAAAATGTATACAAATTTGGTATCCCCATGATCACACCGACCCAAAGAATAAAGTAGACATGTCATTTGGTGCAAACAGTGAAAGCCGTAAAATCCAAGCCCGCAAGAAAATGGTGTAAATGCATTTTTCCCGTTTCCCAGTACATGGCATGGAATATTAAATATTGTCCACTTTTGTCTCTTTATGTGTAAAAATTAAAAAAAAGTTATAGATTTTTGAAGGTTGAGAGTGAAAAATGGAAATGAAAAACAAACAAGGGCCTTTCGAGTTTGTGATGCAGAAGAACATTTTTATGATTTTATTTATTTTATGAATTCTAGGAAATGGGCTGATTCAATGTTTTTACTTTTTAAGTTACTTTATGAACTTTTTGAAAAAAATCTTTTTCTACTACTTTTTTTTTTTATTGCTATATTATAGCTCTATTACAGCTTGCCTCAGATATATATTTGCAATGTTACCCCACTGGGGACTGACAGCAGATGGGGCGGATAGGTGGTTAGGACCAGAGGGACTGGCTCGGTAGTGACCTCACGACCGGTATTACAGTGGCTTCGTCCTACTCTAAGTTTTGTCCACCCCTGTCTGTGCCAGCAGGGCAGAAGCAAAAAAGTAGTGAGAGGCCATAGGTGGTTAGGATAGTCCCCTGGGGGCATTCCGTGCCAAGAAGTGCCAAACATGGC
>CM033646.1:72792428-73278058 GCA_019512145.1 Engystomops pustulosus
AAGACAACGGGGCCTGGTAATCGATTGTATGCGTTTCCCTGGAAACGCATATCTGATCAGGCCGAGGCCCGCCCCCTGTGCGCTAGCGTCGCGTTATGAACGCAATACAAGCGGAACATGTGACCCCGGCCCACACCACCTCTGCTACACCTGACCAAGACGGCCCTGCTACATCTGGCCAACTCAGCCCTACTACACCTGACCAACTTAGCCCTGCTACACCTGACCAATTTAGCCCTGCTACACCTGACCAACTTAGCCCTGCTTACACCTGACCAACACGGCTCTGCTACACCTGACCAACTCGGCCCTACTACACCTGACCAGCTAATCGCTGCTACAGCTGACCAACACGGCCCTGCTGCACCTGACCAACACGGCCCTGCTGCATCCAAGTGGCATAACATTTTTACCTTTTTGGCTACAGAGCTGGTTGATGGCTTGTTTTTGCGGGACATTTTGGAGTACTTCTGCTTTTTTGATCACTTTTTATTGCATTTTTTGCGGGATTCAATAGGTAAAAATCATAATTTTTGGTGGGTTTTTAAGTTTTTTTTTTTACGGGATTCATCGTACGGGTTCAATAAATATTTACTTTTAATGTACGGGTTGTTACGGACAAGGGTGATACTATATATGTGGAATTTGGGATATGATTTAGACTTTTTAACGTTATAGGTCTCTTTATATGTTGTGGGGATTTTATGGGCATTTTTTGGATTACTTTATTTTTTATTACTTTTTTTTTATTGAACTTTTTTTTTTTACGCTTTTTACTTTTTCCACCATGGGACATGAACAAACAATCATCTGATTGCTTGTTCATGATAATACTCTGCAATACTGATGTATTGCAGGGTATTAGCAGTGTCAGCCTATGCACATGCATAGGCTGACACTGTGCCTTCAAGATGACATCAGAGACACCATCTTTCAGGCAGTGCCTACCGGCAGCTCTGGGGTCCAGATTGGATCCCAGAGTTGCCATGGCAACGGTTCGGGGGGGGGGTCCACTCCGACCGCGGGTGTTACACCGAGGTGTTGGCTATTAGTTATAGCCGGCATCCCGTGTTTCCGAGTTTAGTCAGATGTAGGCCAGGGTCCAAGTAGTCAGGTGTAGCAGAGCCGTGTGGTCATGTGTAGCAGGGCCGTGTGGTCAGGTTGGTCAGAGCCGTGTTGGTCAGGTGTAGCAGGGGCCCGTATTGGTCATGTGTACAGTACCGTGTTGGTCAGTGCAGAGGGCCGTGTGGTCGGTGCAGTAGGGCCGTGGTTGGTCAGGTGCACAGGGCCGTGTTGGTCAGGTGCACAGGGCTGTGTTTGTAGGTGCAACAGGACCGTGTTAATCAGGTGCAGCAGGGCCGTGTGGTCAGGTGCATCAGGCCGTGTTGGTCAGTGGTCAGCAGGCCTGTTGTCAGGGCAGCAGGGCCGTGTTGGTCGGTGCAGCGGGCCGTTTTGGTCAGGTGCAGCAGGGCCCGTGTTGGTCAGGTGCAGCAGGCCGTGTTTGGTCAGTGCAGCAGGGCGTGTTGGTCAGTTGCAGCATGGCTGTGGTTTGTCAGGTGCCAGCAGGACTCAAAAGTGTTACTCAGGTGCAGCAGGGCCGTGTTGTAGGGCAGCAGGCCGTGTTGGTCACGTAGCACGCGATTAGCTGGTCAGGTAGTAGTGGCCGAGTTGGTCAGGTGTAGCAGAAGCCGTTTGGTCAGGTATAGCAGTCGCCGTTTTGGTCAGGTGATAGCAGCGCCGTGTTTGTCAGGTAGCACGGGCTGATGCTAGATGTAGCGGGTATGTGGTCAAGGTACAGGGTGCTGTTGGTCGGTGCAGCAGGCCCGTGTTAATCATGTGCAGCAGGCGTGTTGGTCGTGCAGCAGGACCGTGTTAATCATGTGCAGCATGGCCGTGTTGGGTCAGGTCAGCCAGGGCCGTGTTGGTCAGCTATTTAGTCACGATATAGCTGGTCAGTGTGTAGTAGGGTCCGATTGTCAGTGTAGCAGAGCCTTGTTGGTCAGGGTGTAAGCAGGGCTTAAGTTGGTAGGTGTAGCAGGTCTAAATTGGTCAGTGTAGCAGGGCTAACTTGGTCAGTGTAGTAGGCTGAGTTGGCCAGATGTAGCCGAGGCCGCTGTGGTCAGGTGTAGCAGAGGTGGTGTGGGCCGGGTAACATGTTCCCGCCTTGTATTGCGTTCATACGCGACGCTAGCGCACAGGGGCGGGCCTCGGCCTGATCAGATATCGTTCCAGGAAAACGCATACACTCGTTACCAGGCCCCGTTGTCTTACATTTAAACAAGCCCTGGTTTTCCGATCACATGCATTTCCCTGGAACGCATATGTGAACGTCAGAGGTGCTAGCAATCGAGTTCTGACGCAACTCAAGTGGTAGGTGTGACCACGGCCCTTATAAGATTTTCCATGCTGTAAAGAAAAGCCTGCCTGGAAGCTCACAAACCGCCACCTTTACCACACAGGACATTGAGGGGGTTAATGCATGCTTGGTGACCCATCAGACACTGGGGGGAGTGTCTCCTGCTGTCTGCAGTGTCTGCTGTTACCTAGGACTCTCATGCTCTTCTTCAGTGTAGCACGTGCTCTCCTTAGTGTCCCGCTCCGCAGCACGGAACAGTCCTCCCCGTCCTCCAGCGTGTCTCTGTGGTGGCACAACGTAAGCTTGTTTGGCATTTGGGGGAGCGAGGCAGGTGGTGGAGGCCCCTCCTTCTCAGACCTCTCCTCCTGTTAGTCCCAGGCAGCAGGGCATGCCGGCACATTTTAACAGTGCACGTCCCATGCTGCCTAACGTGCAAGTCCTAAAATGCCACCTTTAACAACCACAGGGGGCGCTGCGCCCTGAGGCAGGATTCTCAACTCGCCTCTGGGTAGTGCTGCACTGCCTATACTCAACCAGCCACAGACATGCCTGCTTTACACAGGAGAACCATTGCTAGCCTGTACTTTTGCTGCTGTTGTGACTGTTTGCAATTAAGTATTGTACAGTTTTTTAAGACTACTTCAGTATCTCCAGTGGTGCATCCCTGACCTGCCATCAATATTAAAGGGCTCCCTTCTCTGGCCACAGCCATGGTTTGGCCACTTATATGCACTGGAAGTGCCCAGGGGACGTATCTACCATCTATGGCTCTCATAACGTTTTTTTGTCTTCTTGCCCTGCTTGCACAGAAGGGGTGGACAAACTTAGAGTAGCGCGCGAATCCACTGTAATACCGGTCCCCGTGAGGTCACTACCGAGCCAGTCCTCTGGTCCTAACCACTATCCGCCCCACTCTGCTGTCAGTCCCAGTGGGGTACATTGCAAATATATAAGTCTGAGGCAAGCTGTAATAAGAGCTATATATATACCAATACAAAAAAACAAAGTAAAAGTCAAGAAAGAATTCAAAATTTTTTAGTCACCAGTACATAAAGTAAACTATAAAAAGAAAACATTGATCAGCCCATTTCCTAGAATTCATAAATAATATAAATCAATAAAAAATTGTTCTTCTGCATCACAACTCGAAAGCCCCTTGTTTGTTTTCATTTCCATTTTTTCACTCTCACCTTCCAAAATCTTATAACTTTTTTTAATTTTTACCATAAAGAGACAAATTGACAATATTTTAATATTCCATGCCATGTACGGGGAAACGGAAAAATAAGCATATTACACCATTTTCTTGCGGCTTGGATTTTTACGGCTTTCACTTTTGCACCAAACATGGGCACATGTCTACTTTATTTCTTGGGTCCGGTGTGATCATGGGATACCAAATTTTATAATCTTTGTAATGTTTTCATACTTACAAAAATAAAAAATGTGACCTGTGGCTGTACATTTTTTTGCTACTTTTGAATGTTTGTTTTCAATGCTAACATTTTTTTGACTGTACGACCCTTTTGATCACTTTTTAATAGAATTTTTATATTTTTTTTAAAGTGCCATTTCAACTTGGTGTTATTTCCGTTATGGGGTTAAACGCAGTGACAAATGTTTTATATTGTATCGGGCATTTCACGACGGCCACCTATGTGTTAATATTTTACTGTTTATTAAGTATTTATATCAGTTCTAGGAAAGGGGGACTTGAAGTTTTTAGGGTTTTTTATTATAATTTTTTAAACTTTCTTTTTATTTTACTATTTTTTAGAGACCCCCTAGGGCAGTGATGGTGAACCTTTTGGAGACGAGTGCCCACAACTACAACCAACCCCTTAGTATGTTGCAAGTGCCAACATACAATTTAAGCAGTAACTAGTTGATCCCATGCTGTATCACAGTTTTAACGATATTTTAATCCTGATGTCACAATACTTAGAAAATTTAATGGAGAAACTTTGGATTGAAGCTTTCCTCTAGGTCCCCTGAAGAGTGAGGAATCAGGGGCCCAGGGCAGAGCTCTCAATGACATCCATCCTATCCCAGCCCTTCACGCTCCTCCTCTAGTCCTGGCGCCAAGGATGTCTGTAGGCAGGGCGACCTGGTGCCCCCACTCCTAGGGTACATTTAACCCTAAGTTCGTTAAGGCTTAAAAGGTTATCGTGAATGTTTGTTTATCCAATACAAAAAACAAACACCTTCCCAGCTCTGAAAATAGAGTGATTTATTGATGAGTGAAACCGACCATGCAAATCCGGATCCAAATTTTGCACACAGAACTGAATGAGACTCTGTTCGGGATAACAGGTCCTGTTTGGAAAAGCGCCAAACGCTGGTTGACTGCTTAAGCACCAATTAGTAGTTTGTACACTTGCCAACCAAAGTGTCCTCTGTTGGCTTGCCGTGATTGTTCTTATCTGTAGTAGTCACGTGTCCTGCACGATCAAGTGTCACATGTCCATGCCCACTGTTATTAGGAACGGGTAGAAATCTGAAAATTCCCTATTTAGGGGCACTCTGAAGATCTGCATTAAGGCTACTCACAGAGGCTTCTCTAGTACAGGGATATTCTTCTGATTAAGAGTCTTGAAGGTCCTGTCATAAATTAACATCAATCATACTTGATGTAAAGTTTTCCTGTTCGTGAATAGCGTGCACTAATACATGGATGATTATAGTTGCTTTTCCAGTGAAACACGGGCACATAATATGTGAACCATAACAGATTGTCAGTGATTAGTGCACACGTACACGTTGATCCACCTACTGTTGTCAGTGATGGTGTCCCCCCTACTACACATGACCGTCTTTCTGAAGTTCACCTCAGGCAGCAGAAAGGGTAGGTACACCCCTGAGTATAGGCAATAGTTCTTAGTTGCAGGAATGCTTTAGTACCACAGCCTCGGGTCCAGCTAGGCTGGTATGTCTCTTTTGAAACCTATTTAGCAGCAAACACCATTGACACAGACTAACTCATGTTTAAACACAAACCGAACATCACAGACCAGGTCTATATATCACCTTGGCCATTAGTTACATCTCTGAGTTAACAACCAATGACAGCCTGAGTTAACCCAGAGATGATACATTTGGTATAAACAAAACATAAATGAACCCTTCAGTGATACAGCAGTATATGTGAAGAATTCCAGAACTATACCCATTTCTACCAATTGGTGGCAGTGTTGTTCCATACATTATCCAATAGGATAACACTATCAATGCATAAAACAACACTACCACCAAGTGGTGGAAATGGGTATACTTTGTGGAATGCTTCAGCATGACTAGAGGAAAACGAATATTCAATTATAACCAAAGGTTTAGGTTTGATCTTACTTGTGAACCATTGAACCTGACTTTCTGATAACCTCAGTGGAGGGGTCAGTTCCAACGGAAGGTGTGGATTTGTAATAGCCTGGGACATTGCATTATGTCAGTGTGGGACCCCAAAATTCCTGATGGCACTCTATCTGCAGCAGTGTGTGATCAGGTGAGTTTGTTTACTGATTTTAAGACTTTGTCACATTTGATTAGCTTTTACTTGGAGTTGGACAACTTACTATTAGTTCTCACAGATAATAAACATTGGGCACAGGGCCAAAAGTTTAAAGGTACAGTTACAAATCCATGTGAAGATGCCTTGCTGAACATCACTGAGATTTTCAGTAAAGCCTAATTCACAACTGTCTCTCTTTGCTTCATTTATGCACCTTTTACAAATGGGTGTTAAACTCTGCTGAATTATGTCGAAATTCCAAAGAATGTACAGGACAGATTTTATGTTTGATATTCATAAGATAATTTTATTATGTTGCCTTCACCGAATTGCACATGAAGGTGAAGCTGTTGGTGAAGATGAAAGACATTGGTAAAACAAATTACTAGAATACTCATAGCAGAATCAGAAGATGTAAGCTGAGACGACTTGAAAGAGAACATGATAATGTGGACTAAAGAGAAATGAAGGCTACAGGCACTTTTAAAACACTTTTTAAATGCAGAGTATTACCAGCTGATCACAAGGAACAACTGAGTTCACATTAGAAAGTCAAAGCTCCTATGGACATATGTTTCAAACTTAGCTCTGTCATCGTGTGTTTCTGGCGTGCAATTCGCCCAGAAAATCATATACGCATGTGGAATGAAAAAGCCAGGTGTGATGACTTGTACTCTCTAATAAGCAAGGTCCAAGGGTGGGAAGGAAATTCTTTATTTCAAACATAGGATGTGGACAACGCATTTCAGGAAAAAACTGCTCCCTTCATCAGGTCTGAGACAAAAAAAAACACAATAATTGGCAGCAAAAACTTAGGGAAGACAGGTATATGTCAGTGCGTTCTCAAGGACATATAAAATGAATTTTGGGTGCTGACAGGAGCATTGTTTGTGTTATCTATATTTGAATCTCCCTGTAGTTGCCATAATATAGTGAGTAGTACCTTATCATTTCAGGATTAGGACTTATAGGGGTTAAGCGCCGCGTGGAGCTAGACGCATGAGAAAGTAGCTCCGAGCCCAAGGCTTTATTATAGCGGCACAGAGCGATTTCCCCCGTCGGATCTTGCCTTACCGTGCAGAGTAAGGGCACATTCACATGGCCGTCTGCGGGGACGTAGAGTGTGCGGCCGTGCGCCGCTATTCTCTATGGAGGGAGGAGGGGCTGCCTCCTCCTCCTCTCCAGGACACGGCGGTATGCCCGCACGGGTGAATGTACCCTTAGGAGAGAAGAATGTACCCAGTGTCGTGGGCAGCAAAAAAGAAACGGGCTAAAAAGAGCCCAGGGAGGCTTGCCTCCTTCGAGCCCGCACTCCGGTCTCCTCAAAATGGCGCCGGCACCAGCGTGGAGCTGCATGAAGAACTCCTGCTACAAAGCAGAGGATCGTGTCCACAGCGCTGACTCCCTCCAGCTCATCCCCGGCAAGTATAATGTCTGCCAAATCATCAGCTGCAGCTCAAACCCCTCCCTCAAGCAGCATTTTGAAAGCCCCCAACAAAAAGGGGAAAATGAGGGGGGGAAATGAGGGGGGAACAAAAAGTGGCATTATCATTTATACCACAAATCTCACAGAATATTCCTGTCTCAGAAAACCTAATGAGAGCTCTAATTGCTGATCTAAAAGTATCTATACAAGACGATCTTCAATCAGTTTTCTCTAGTTTACATCAGGAAATCGTAGGCCTTGGTAACAGGACCGCTCACATAGAAAACAAAATGGCAAAAATATCGTCTGCGCATAACGAAATAGTTGATGTTGCTAACTCAGTAGAAGATGAGATAACAGCTCTCAAAAATAAAATCGCTGACATGGAAGACCATTCCAGAAGGAACAATATTACCGTATATACTCGTGTATAAGCCGAGATTTTCAGCACAAAAAATGTGCTGAAAAACATCCCCTCGGCTTATACACGAGTCTATTACAAAAAAAAATTACCCACTTAAAAAAAAAAACTTAAATACTCACCCTCCGATGTCAGCGCGGCTCCCCGATGTCGGCGCGGTTACTGATGTCCCCGATGTCCCCAAGTGTTCCGTCTTCTTTGTCTCCGCGGCTCTTCTTCTTTCTTCTTTCTTCCGGCATTGACGCGGCATCCTCGGCGGCAACTATGAAATCAGCAGCGGCGCGTCATAGTATGCGCATGCTAGAAGAAAAAACATGGCCGGTCCATGCCGGAAAAAAGAGAGAAGAGGAGCGGGAGAAGAACGAAGACGGGGCACGCTGACATCGGGGACATCGGTAAGCCACGGCTGACATCGGAGGGTGAGTATGTAAGTTTTTTTTTTTAAGGGCGTGGCGGCAGGCTGCTCTTATACTCTAGGGCTGTGCTGATACTTACTAGGGGCTTGCTGTATTACTAGGGGCTGCTGTATTCACACCTCGGCTTATACTCGAGTCAGTAGTTTTTCCCAGTTTTTGGTGGTAAAATTGGGGTCTCGGCTTATACTCGGGTCGGCTTATACTCGAGTATATACGGGAGATTAAGAGGAATTCCAGAAAATGTAAAAACGGACGAATTGCATTCTTTCCTAACAGACGTGTTCACCTGTATGCTGCCTAATGCGTCAGAATGTGACCTAACAATTGATAGAGTGCATCACTTACCCAAACCTAAATCACTCCCTCAATCCGTACCAAAGGATGTGATAGCAAGAATTCAAAAATTAATGGGGACTTCACTTAATAACGCACAACCACCTGAAAGATTCCAAAATGTTGCTTTCTTCACAGATCTCTCTGCTGCAACTCTCTCAAGAAGAAGGGATTTTATCCAAAGTTCTGTGTCTCAATAACGTCCCATACAAATGGGGATTCCCCGTTAAACTGATAATCCCAAAAGATGGGTACAAACATATAGCTAATACACCAGAAGAAGCCATTAAAATGTGCACGGAATGGGATCTCACTACAGAAGAAGATACTCCAACCGCTAGTAATGAAAACTCTTCTCAACGCTTGGCAGAAGAGTGGATTACTGTTTCACACCGCAAAAGGACTATGTGACTGGGGTGAGATGTATAAAAATGTTTTCCTTTACCTTTTTCGTCCACTAGAGAGTACTACCCTCTCTATCTTGCTACATAATCACATTTAATTTCCCTACAGGAACTATGGACAATTTTTCCATATATTGTCAAAAATGTTGTATTTCTCTCTCCATGTGTCACCCACATACCTTTATATTTGTTCATTGTGTTATTGGTATAGTCACCTATTTTCTATGTTTCTATTCTGGATCTGGCGGCATGGGCTATCTTAAATTTTTTATAAGTAACTTAGGCCTCAGCCACAGAACACAAACGCTCTGATAAATTGGACTATAAGTACCCTGTACGTGACATCTATGTACATACTCAGAGTACTATTTTTGGTCATTATAATGACCACTGCACTGTTACGGTTTTTGTTTAATTGTATATTTGCACATCCTCCTTACACAGGTATTCATGCTAGATCACCAATACCCTATAAAAAAATATGTATTCCATATTATATTTTATGCAGGGATAATTTGCAGAAACAATACAAACAAAGAATGGTATTCAACAGATCATTAAATGTTAATGGTCCTTTAGTTTGGAAAGAAGCTAAAATCCATAAAGCTCATATTTTCTGTCTCCAAAAGACTCATTTAAAGAAACTGATTTGGTCAGATTAAAGAACAAAAAGTTCTCACACATTTTTGTAGCTCCTGCACCTAATAAAAAAGGGGGGTAGCCATTGCCATTCGGAATTCCCTCCCATTCATCTTAAATAGCTCAAAAATTTACAACGAAGGAAGATACATTATAGTAGACTGTACAATAAATAACATAGCATATTCCTTAACAACCATCTATGCTCCCAACAAAAAACAAAAGAAATTTACAGAAAAAATTTTAACAAAAATACAAAATAACAATCAGAACTCTACTATAATAGTCGGGGACTTTAATTCTATAATATGGCCCATAGTAGACTCGACCTCACATAGAAGTAATCCTAACCCCCCTTTACTCCCGGAGTTACTACACAAATATGAACTACAGGCTGTCCCCTACTTAAGGACACTCGACTTACAGACGACCCATAGTTACAGACGGACCCCTCTGCCCACTGTGACCACTGGTGAAGCTCTCTGGATGCTTTACAATAGTCCCAGACTGCAATGATCAGCTGTAAGGTGTCTGTAATGAAGCTTTATTGATAATCCTTGGTCCTATTACAGCAAAAATTTTGAAACACCAATTGTCACTGGGGCAAAAAAATTTTTTTGTCTGGATCTACCATTATAAATACAAATTCAACTTAAGAACAAACCTACGGACCCTATCTTGTATGTAACCCGAGGAATGCCTGTATTCGATATATGGAGGGCCCAACATCCTCTAGATAAGGATATAGTCCCAGACTGCAATGATCAGCTGTAAGGTGTCTGTAATGAAGCTTTATTGATAATCCTTGGTCCTATTACAGCAAAAATTTTGAAACACCAATTGTCACTGGGGCAAAAAAATTTTTTTGTCTGGATCTACCATTATAAATACAAATTCAACTTAAGAACAAACCTACGGACCCTATCTTGTATGTAACCCGAGGAATGCCTGTATTCGATATATGGAGGGCCCAACATCCTCTAGATAAGGATTTCACCTTTTATTTTCACCCACATAAAACATACTCAAGAATTGATTTTTTTCTTACAGATAAATACTTACTGCATAGAGTTCTCAATTCTAACATACATATACTATCTTGGTCAGATCACGCTCCGATCTTAATAAAAATTAACTAACAATACAGTACCTCACCCAATGCTCTATGGAGATTTAATAATTACTTAATACAAAATTAAAAATACACAGAACAGAACAATTTCATACATTAAAGAGTTTTTTGACCAGAACGACAAACAAGCTATCTCACAGAGCAAACTGTGGTGTGCTTTCAAAATTTCAGTAAGGGGTCATGATATGAGCATAGCAGCACACGAAAAGAAAAATAGAAATAGGCAAACATTCATAATTAACAAAGAATTGGCCGAACTACACAGACTAAACAAAACAACTTTCTCCCAAGAAAGGGTAAAAAATATATCAAAACTCCAAAATCAATTGCATACTATTAATACATTTAAGCACGAACTAGCAATTCAAATATTAAAAATGTACCATTACTGACAGGGCAATAAATCAGGAGCACTGTTAGCATAACACCTAAAGTCACAAATACAAAAAACAAAAATTCCGTACATCATATCCACTAATAATAATAAAATAATGGACCCACAGGGAATAGCTAACGAAGTCGCTAATTATTACTCATCTCACTATAATTTACACAAAGACCCTTAAGATCCCCCAACCCTCTATGGATGATATTAAAGCATTCTTAAAAAAGGCAAAACTTCCTACTATCCCACTAAAAGATATACCTTATATACTCGAGTATAAGCCTAGTTTTTCAGCACAAAAATATGTGCTGAAAACCCAAACTCGGCTTATACTCGAGTAAACAAAGTATAGGTTTTACCAGGTTTTTGTGGTAAAATTAGGGGTCTTGGCTTATACTTGGGTCGGCTTATACTCGAGTATATACGGTAACAATTTTAACTAAACCATTCACAGTGGAAGAAATCAGGGACACAATCGCTACATTAAAACTTAACAAGGCACCTGGCCCGGATGGACTTACTAACAATTTTTATAAGAAATACCAAAATCTTCAACAGTATTTTCCATTTACAAAACTTTCCAAATGAAATGCTAGAAGCATTAATTATTACATTGCCAAAACCAGGGAAGCCACTTACGAACCCGGCTAATTTTAGACCGATTTCATTGTTAAACTCTGATTTAAAAGTTTATGCAAAAATCCTTGCGAACAGGCTAGTAGACATCCTTGATCATTATGATCAAGTAGGTTTCGTCAAAGGACGCCAGATTATTGCTAAAGCAGAGGCAACTCAGACGCCTTCTCTGTTTCTTTCTTTGGCTGCAGAGAAGGCGTTCAACAGAATTCACTGGTCATACATGAGGGAAACTCTGAAAGAATTCGGAGTACCTCAGCAATTTATATTACTGACAGCAGCTATACATAACAATCCAACGGCAAGGACTTATACATCTGACTTTGTATCTAACTATTTTGAAATAAAAAACGTAACTCGCCACGGAACTCGCCCCCTATCACCGTTAAATTTTGCTCTTATGATGGAACCTTTTTCACAACAAATTAGGAATTCTCCACATATATCAGGCATTCAAGTAGGATCCACAAATCATAAAATTGCAAATGATGTAATCATTTTTCTGACATCCCCGAAAAACTCCTTACCCATTGTTTCTAAAATTATTAGAGAGTTTGGTTCAGTTAGCTACTATAAAGTTAATTAATCTAAATCTTTAATTTTGAATATGGGTATATCTCAAACCTCCAAAGAATCAATCGAAGCTAAATTCCTGTATATGTGGGTTAAAGAAAAATTACCATATTTAGGAATATCGCTTACTTACCCAATAAAAAACATTACTTCAACCAATTACTCCTCCCCAATAGAACAATTACAAAAGGATATCCAATCCTTCTCTAACTATCCCATTTCCTGGCTAGGAAGAATAGCCGCTGCTAAAATGATACTTCTACCAAAAATACTGTATTTTTTTTCGAAATATTCCTGTTATAGTTCCAAATAATACTTTACTACGCATACAACATGTGGTGCAGAAATTTATTTGGAAATCCAAAAAAGCCAGGGTTGCAGCTAAAATACATCTACCTATGGAAAAAGGTGGATTAAATAGTCCCCTTATTAAAGCATATTATTATGCCATAGTGAAAGCTTGGTGGATTAACGATGTTTCTAAACAATGGGTTAAAATTGAATCTGATTTGTTAAACCAAACAAATATGCAATCATTATTATGGCAGACAGCTATTACAAGGAAAATTCCGAAGTATGTTTCACCCACTATCAATGAAGGATTAGTGTTATGGAATAAAGACTTTCCTACAAAGAATTTAATTTCGATTGACATAACAGAAATATCTATGAACACAATTCAGAGAATATTGCCTAAAATAAATTATTCAAATTGGTTAAATTCAGGGATTACCAACATTAAGGATATCTCCTCTGACAAAATTCTCTACACCTTTCAAAACATTAGAGAAAAATATCCTCTCCCCAAAAGTGACTTTTATAAATATTTAAAGGACATCTGTCATCAGGTCTCTGCCACTAGTCCTGTCACCACTACCTGTTGGAGCAGCTCACAAGGATCCATCCCAGCCTTTATCTAGTCATTTCATACATTAATTATTGTAAAATCATCATTTCTTTATTATGTAAATGAGTCTGGTCACATGGTCAGAGGCAGTGATGTCACCCCTGTTACCCCTCCCCTCTCCTCCTCCTGCTCATGTGTGTGTAATGTATAGTAATGCATAGTTAGTGCATCTGCTGACATGCTGCATCCTCCTAATACATAAGTGTGATACACAGACATCAGCTACACAAGTACCTGACATGTTCTGCTATAACATGGCTGCATCCTGGAGCTGTTGTATCTCTCCTACATACACACAGACAGTAGGTGTTCTCCTTAAGGAGACAATGCCAATTAAGGCCACCTTAAAGGCATGTGGAGACTTAAAGCCATAGATGCTCCACTAGGGAATTCTGGGAAAATGCAAATAAGTTTTCCAAGATGTTAAATGGAAAACAATACCTCCTTTTGCTACCTTGAAAGGCAGCCCCCTTAACATCAAGTATGACTTACAAGAAGTCTAAAAATATGATGTGGGATTAAGCCAAACCAGTATATCTATTCCATAAGGAACAGACTCCCAACTGTAGACAGCACTGTTTCGACCTGATCGGAACAGTGCTCTATACAAGAAATTCTTTGTACGGTCAGCAATAACTATAAAATGGAAGTACTCATTGCAAAAACTAAAGGTCAATAAACTTTGTGTGAAAAACAGTGGGCGGTATGGACTGAGTTCCTATCTGTCCATTCATTATGATTAAACCATACAGGTTTTTTAAAATCTAGTGGTAACATATTCTTACTCATTAAAATAACTGGAGGAATTTACATGGGCATTGTTATGTTCTCTGTTATATGTTACTTATTCTTTTTTGTTATGACATGTATTGCTTGTTATACAACCACATTTTTAAAACTCTGATAGTATATTCTATCATTTGTATCTACTGTAATACATGCATTGTTGTATCTATCACATGTTATATATACAAAACAATAAGATACAAAAAAAAAAAAAAGACTTAAAGTGGTTTGCCCATGAATGAAAGTTCTCAAATGTTAATCCCCTAGTGATGTGTACACAATAAAGCTCATTTTTAACCGTTTACTTTACAATTTTACTCAGTTTTATTGCTCGTTTAGTTCCTATCACTCAGTGACTCTCTAAGAAGAAAATTCATGATATCGCTAGTGCTGTGAGATAATGGGTGCTTACAATGTGCTTTCATCATCAGGGTACAGGTTTATCTACACTTTTGTTTAGCATCTGAACATTCATTAATATCTGACACACAGAAAAATGGAGATGAGACAGACCAGAGATGTGAGATGATAAGATCCATCTGCTGGGTACAGGGGCGTACTGGCCATACAATCTTCAGGGGAAGTTCCCAGTGGGCCAGTCCCCTCTACAGCTGAATCCCACACAGCTGATGAGCTCTAGTGCAAAGTTTGTGCCAGGGCCCCGACTATAATGTATGGTTTATAGTACTAATCTTCTCATATGTGAAAGTGAGACCTTATGGGCCCCCAAAGCCCCTAAGGCCCAGTTGCGACAGCACCCTCTACACACCCTCAAGTTACACCCCTGGTGGTGATGTAGTCTGCAGGGGTTTGTGTTCTCACTGCAGCAGGCAGGAACAGAAGAACTGAGAACAGTGTGCATGCTTCCTGCCTGTGAGTGCCACCATAATTCTGGGCCTTCTGTCTATAAAAGGTACATACATATCTAGCTGTAGCTTTATCTACTTACATTATATCTATCTATCTCCTATTATCATCTATCTTTCCCATCTCTTTCTCTCTCTCTAATCACACATCTATATCTCAATCTTAAAGGGGATCTCCAGCCATTAAGATTATCATGCATTAAGTTCAAATGTGTAATACAAACAAAAAGTTAATTGTCTCTAATAAGTCAAAAATAGCAGTTCTTTAGAATATAAAAAATCAATTTTATTTCCAGTCCAGTTCTTCTGGGTACCCGAAACTCCACGGCAACGATCCATAGTTTTCCATTATTTATTCGCACATTTGTGGATATGCAGTGGGCGCCGCTAATGTGTAAGCACGCCCACACGTCACACAGAGCAGAGAGCACAGACACTGTGTTCTAGTGCATAGCATGTTGTGGCACGCTGCCAAATAGTGAACAGCGTGTATCGTGTATGTGCTTAGCTCATGGGGTACTCCAAAAGGATGATTAGACTTGAAGTTCCGTGGAGGCGCGGTGCCGCCATCTTCTCTTACCAGAACTCGGGAAAAAGTATGATTTATAAATAATATCAAGCCCAGGGAAATTCTAACCCAAAGGACTGTATAAATGTATACTTGGTAACATTTGCTAGCTACAGGTGTAAAAAAAAATGATTGTGCAGCGGTAGATTCTGCCTGGATAGGCATGGGTTAATGTTATTTAATGTTATCATCCAATGATGTTCCACTATTGTAACTGGAGTGTGATTGGAGAGGGAGATCACCTGACCAAGGATTACGTAAACCCTTAGTCAGGGGAGGAGTTGGCTCTCTTTAGGCCCAGCTCTCACCACATGAGGAGCTCTTAGGCCCAGCTCTTTACAGATAAGCCCCACCTCAGAGCACAAGCTCTTGCTACAGGCCTCCTAGGCCTCAGCAACTCTACACTGAGTGACACAGAACTAACAGGACAAAGCTGCAGCTTCCAGCATTGAACACAGCTACATCTCAGCCTGCATCCAAGCTGGTGACCCAACTCCTGAGGTTCCCTCACCAAGATCACTCCAATAACCTGCACTTGTACAGAATCATTTGGCCTGTTGCTGCTGTTGGTTCAAATAAAAAACTGTAAGTGTCACGATACTGGTGATATATTGCTGGAATCCAATAGCAGGGACTAGACAGGACACTGGAAGCACCAAGGGTGGACACAGGAGGTGCAGCGAGCAGGCTGGGAACAGTAGTACTACAACAAGCAGGTAATCAGAACTTGCAAAAGCCAGTAGAACAATCTGGGAGGAGTATTT
Source organism: Engystomops pustulosus (assembly GCA_019512145.1). NCBI lineage: Eukaryota > Metazoa > Chordata > Amphibia > Anura > Leptodactylidae > Engystomops > Engystomops pustulosus. Next base: position 72,808,546 of record CM033646.1, read on the forward strand.
CAGCAAGAAGAAGGGAGGAACAATCTGGAGAAGGAGTTCCAAGCAGCAACTAAACACAATACTCAAGCAATGTCTACTGAGCTGGACAGGAAATATATACCAAATAGGAAGTAAGATGGCACCCGATTGAGACAACATCCACCATCTTAACTGAGGGCAAACTTAAGGGCAAGGCAAACTAGATGGGGAATAGCAGAGCCATGCCTGACATTACTCCCACCTCAACAGCGACCTCTGGACGGCACTTGACTGGCCTATTAGGATGTCTTTGATGAAACTGTTTGATAAGTCGAGGAGCATTAACATTATTCCCAGGAATTCTCTTCAGGTCCATAACCTTGCCACTTAATGAGATATTGTAGGCGGTTCCTAAAAATTCTTGAGTCCAAGATTTTTCCCACCACAAACTGTTCTTCTCCGTCTATCTCCACAGTATTGGGAGGAGGAAGTTCTCGTTCTGGAAAAGGATTGGGTATGGCAGGCTTTAAAAGAGATACATGGAAAACAAGATGAATCTTCATAGATTGCGGGAGTTTGAGTCGAACAGCTACTGGACTAATTATCCCCATAATCTTGTAAGGTCCGACAAATTTCTGTCCCAGTTTTGATGAAGGAACCGTAAGTTTCAGATTTCTGGTGGACAGCCACACCTGCTTATCTGCAGTCTTCTTGTAATTGTCTTGGGCGTTCTCTAGTGTTCTTTTCAATAACTCCAAATTTTGCTGTAGCATAGAAATCCTTTCCTCTACCGCAGGAATAGATGCCATGGTGGGAAATTTTGGAAGGATATTTGGATGATAGCCTACATTTGCAAAAAAGGGAGTTTGTTTGGTGGAAGCGTTTTGAGTGTTATTATAGGAAAACTCAGCAATCGGAAGCAGATCTATCCAGTCATCTTGCAAATGGCAAATATAACACCGGAGATACTGTTTAAGAGTCTGATTTGTGTGTTCCGTCTGCCCGTTAGACTGAGGATGAAATGCGGTTGATAAATTGATCCACAGTCTCCATTACCATGGGTGAAAGTTTTTTACAACATTTTACCCCATGCTTCAAAGCAAAAGAGAGATCCATGAAGTTGCCACTGGCTTGAATCCACCATAGCAGAGGTGGGTATCCACTGAGAATTAATCAGAAGCTTGATTCGCAGAAAGCAATGGGAGTCTTTATTTTCTTTCTTAATATGAGGAGCCACTGAAAAAATGGAATGGATTACAGTCTTACTGTAATTCAGCTCCGGAAGCAGTTGATTCCACCTCAGAAAAGTCAGGATCCGCAAGGGCTGCTACAAACTTCCGTGGGCGGCTAGGGCAGTTGGTAAGGAAGTGGTCCGACTTCCCACAGTAAAGGCACAAGTTCTCCCGCAGCCTACGCTCCCTTCGGTCGCTGCTTTCCCTTCGAGATACGGAATCCACTTGCACAGGCTCACTCACTGGTTCCCGGGAAATTTTCCTTTAGGGTTCCCTGGAGATAGAGACAGGGAGAGAGGAAGGTTGATTAATATCATGATTCCAGGTAGCCCATCTCTCTTGTCTTCGTTCAGACAGTTGGGTGTCAATTCGAATGCAATGGTTAATAAAGGCATCCAATTCTACGGGGGCCTCTGCACGAGCAAGTTCGTCTCTTAAGGAGCTAGATAGCCCTTTTCTGAAAAAAAATAATTTTGCTGCATCATTCCAATCAGTGTCGACAGCCCACCTCTTGAAATCCATTGCATATTCAGTGACTGGGCGTCTGCCCTGGCGTATGGCTAGTAATGATGCTTCAGCTGGGGCAGCACGATTGGGGTCATCAAACATCTGACTCATGGCATAGATGAAGTCCTCCAAGTTGTTCAGCCGGGCATCTTCAGTCTCAATTAATGGATTTGCCCAAGCGATGGCTTTATGTGTCAACAACATAATTATACACAAGCATACCTCCCAACTTTTCACAAATAGAAAGAGGGACATTAACCATGCCCTTGGCCACACCCCCTAGCCACACCCCCTTCTCGCTATTCAGTGATTGTTTTCTTTCAAAGCTGAATTTTACAAAGGTGATCACATAACTTTTGAAAGACACAGAGGGTGGTTACACGTACCACTAGCGCTGCATTTAAAAACGCAACGCTAGTGTATTGGGCGCTCCTCGGCTTAATCGCATTTGCGTTTCCAATGAAAGCATGTGATCACTAAGCAATCACATGGAAATGCAAATAGAAATCACACTGGAAATGCAATTGAGATGGGGTGGATGCCTTCCCTCATGCGCAAGTGTTACGTGTGTAAACGCTACCCTAGTGGTGCGTGTGACCGCACCTCGATGTGTATACATACACTATGCAACAGTGTCCTCAAGAATGGCCACACTTGCCCCTCTGCTTCTTGGCACCATCTGAATGGTGAGCATTAGGCTACATTCACACGATGTATGCCTGCTGTACCGTAGTACGGCGGGCATACATTGGCGCTGCGGAGAGGAGGAGGGGATGAGCGCAGCTCACACCCACCCCTCCCCATAGGGATATACAGTGCCCGGCGCCATATCACGTAGAAAGATAGGACATGTCCTATCTGATCCGCAAGGGCTGCTACAAACTTCCGTGGGCGGCTAGGGCAGTTGGTAAGGAAGTGGTCCGACTTCCCACAGTAAAGGCACAAGTTCTCCCGCAGCCTACGCTCCCTTCGGTCGCTGCTTTCCCTTCGAGATACGGAATCCACTTGCACAGGCTCACTCACTGGTTCCCGGGAAATTTTCCTTTAGGGTTCCCTGGAGATAGAGACAGGGAGAGAGGAAGGTTGATTAATATCATGATTCCAGGTAGCCCATCTCTCTTGTCTTCGTTCAGACAGTTGGGTGTCAATTTGAATGCAATGGTTAATAAAGGCATCCAATTCTACGGGGGCCTCTGCACGAGCAAGTTCGTCTCTTAAGGAGCTAGATAGCCCTTTTCTGAAAAAAAATAATTTTGCTGCATCATTCCAATCAGTGTCGACAGCCCACCTCTTGAAATCCATTGCATATTCAGTGACTGGGCGTCTGCCCTGGCGTATGGCTAGTAATGATGCTTCAGCTGTGGCAGCACGATTGGGGTCATCAAACATCTGACTCATGGCATAGATGAAGTCCTCCAAGTTGTTCAGCCGGGCATCTTCAGTCTCAATTAATGGATTTGCCCAAGCGATGGCTTTATGTGTCAACAACATAATTATACACAAGCATACCTCCCAACTTTTCACAAATAGAAAGAGGGACATTAACCACGCCCTTGGCCACACCCCCTAGCCACACCCCCTTCTCGCTATTCAGTGATTGTTTTCTTTCAAAGCTGAATTTTACAAAGGTGATCACATAACTTTTGAAAGACACAGAGGGTGGTTACACGTACCACTAGCGCTGCATTTAAAAACGCAACGCTAGTGTATTGGGCGCTCCTCGGCTTAATCGCATTTGCGTTTCCAATGAAAGCACTCAGCAATCACATGGAAATGCAAATGGAAATCACACTGGAAATGCAATTGAGATGGGGTGGATGCCTTCCCTCATGCACTAGTGTTACGTGTGTAAACGCTACCCTAGTGGTGCGTGTGACCGCACCTCGATGTGTATACATACACTATGCCACAGTGTCCTCAAGAATGGCCACACTTGCCCCTCTGCTTCTTGGCACCATCTGAATGGTGAGCATTAGGCTACATTCACACGATGTATGCCTGCTGTACCGTAGTACGGCAGGCATACATTGGCGCTGCGGAGAGGAGGAGGGGATGAGCGCAGCTCACACCCACCCCTCCCCATAGGGATATTCAGTGCCCGGCGCCATATCACGTAGAAAGATAGGACATGTCCTATCTTTCTACGGGCTACGGAACAGTACGGTGCCGCAAGTCTGCTGCACCGCACCGCTCCCGTACAGGGCCGTGAACCCATAGAAGTGTATGGGGGACGTATATCAGCTGTATATACGTCCCCCATACATTCGTGTGAATGCAGCCTTAGGCTGCATTTACACTACAGTATGGGGGACGTATATACGGCCGACATATATGCGGCTGATATATATGTCCCCCATACACTTCTATGGCACTTCTTAGTGACAGTATTTAATATTTCATGCAGTGTACTGGGAAGCAGGAAAACATTTCAAATGTAGTGAAATCGGTGAAAAAACACATTTGTGGGCATCATTTTTACAGCTTTCACTGTGTGCCCCAAATAAGATGTCTACTTTATTCTTTGGGTGGTCGGATGTTTTCATACATTTACAAAAATTAATCTTCTGGCGCTAAGAACTTTTTTATACTTCAGTGTACGGAGTTGTGGGTGGAGTCATTTTTTGTGAGATGAGATGCCATTTTCAATGCTACCATTTTTAGGACTGTAAGACCTTTTGATCACTTTTTATTACATCTTTTATATTTTGCAAAATGGCGAAAAAGTGGCATTTTTTGACTTGGACGCTATTTTCCATAACTGAGTTAAAATCTGGGAATAACTGTTATTATATTTTGATAGATCGGACATTTTTGGACGCAGCGATACCTAATGTGTTCATGATTTTTACTGTTTATTTATATCAGTTCTAGGTAAAGGTGGGATTTGAATATTTATGGGCTTTATTTATTTTATTTTACAATTTATCAGATCATCAAGGGTACTTTAACCCTTGCTTGTCTGATTGATCCTACCATATACTGCCATACTACAGTATGGCAGTATATGGGGATATTCCACATCATCTATTACTATGTGCAAATCGCACATTGTAATAGATCTGTTACAGTCAGACAGGTGTGAAATTGCTTAGTAACCTGCAAACTTTCAGTCATAAAAGTTCACAGGTTATAGCGAGGGGTGCAGGCGCCGCTGTCTGCATCTCCTTCATGAGGAGCAAAATAATCGCAATGTCTGGCGATTTGCAAGGCGTTGCGATTATTTCAGGGCTTGTAAGTCACAAAACTGACACACAAGACCAGATGACTGTCTTTCATCATATAGTACACTGACATTACTCACTGTATAATGGGAGTAGTTGTCCTCCCAGGTCCCTGCTCTGGAGATGCTCAGTGTTGAGGTGGCAGCTGCTGGGACATCACACAGGGCAGCAGCGATGTGGCTTCTGTCTGTGCTGCCTCCCTCCCCCCTCCACAGCTATCAGAAGCTGCAGAGGAGTCTCCTATGGCCAGGTCACCTCCCATGCTGTGCCCCGGGATGACACGGAGACCTGAGGCACAGCTCACACAGGGGGAGGAAGAGGAGGAGCAGGAGGGGGAACAACTAGGAGCTGCACAGGAGTCTCCTATGGCCGGGCCCTGCTGTTTCCCGGGATGATACCTGCACTGACTTCGGACAGCTCTCACAGGGGGGAGGGGCCGGCCCGGGGGAGGAGGGAGTGCTGGGCATGTATATCAGTGTGTCCCGGGACCAGGAGACGGGACTTCGTCGCTCGGTCCGGGACAATGGCAGGAAAAGCGTGACTATCTCTCAACCGCCCGGGGCAGCGGGACAGAGGTGTAAAACCGTGACTGTCACGCTGAAACCGGGATGGTTGGGAGGTATGCACAAGACTTTAGATTTGTCCGTAGAAAACAGAGTAGGATTTGCAGCAAAGTATAAGCGACACTGGTTGAGGAATCCCTGGAATTTGTCGCGGTCTCCACCAAATCTGAATGGTGGCAATTTAGGCACTGTTGTAGCTGCTGGGATCTGTGGTGTAGTCTGATTCTCTAAATGGGCTATCCGATCAGACAGTGTCTGCACAGTATTGCGTAGATTTTGAATTGCTTGTCTATAAAGCTGGGGGTTGTGATTGGACTGTCCTTTAAAGGCATCATATGCATTTTTGAAAGTCTGCATCTCAGTATGCATATTAGTCAAAGTAGTTTGGAGTTGTTTAATATGAACCTCCAAGTTTCCAGTCCCGGCGGACTCCATCTTTATGGCTTGAGTATCCTGTCACGATTCTGGTGACATATTGCTGGAATCCAATAGCAGGGACTAGACAGGACACTGGAAGCACCAAGGGTGGACACAGGAGGTGCAGCGAGCAGGCTGGGAACAGTAGTACTACCACAAGCAGGTAATCAGAACTTGCAAAAGCCAGGAGAACAATCTGGGAGGAGTAATGGTTGGGAGGTATGCACAAGACTTTAGATTTGTCCGTAGAAAACACAGTAGGATTTGCAGCAAAGTATAAGCGACACTGGTTGAGGAATCCCTGGAATTTGTCGCGGTCTCCACCAAATCTGAATGGTGGCAATTTAGGCACTGTTGTAGCTGCTGGGATCTGTGGTGTAGTCTGATTCTCCAAATGGGCTATCCGATCAGACAGTGTCTGCACAGTATTGCGTAGATCTTGAATTGCTTGTCTATAAAGCTGGGGGTTGTGATTGGACTGTCCTTTAAATGCATCATATGCATTTTTGAAAGTCTGCATCTCAGTATGCATATTAGTCAAAGTAGTTTGGAGTTGTTTAATATGAACCTCCAAGTTTCCAGTCCCAGCGGACTCCATCTTTATGGCTTGAGTATCCTGTCACGATTCTGGTGACATATTGCTGGAATCCAATAGCAGGGACTAGACAGAACACTGGAAGCACCAAGGGTGGACACAGGAGGTGCAGCGAGCAGGCTGGGAACAGTAGTACTACCACAAGCAGGTAATCAGAACTTGCAAAAGCCAGGAGAACAATCTGGGAGGAGTAATTCAGCAAGCAGAAGGGAGGAACAATCTGGAGAAGGAGTTCCAAGCAAGAGGACTGTCCAAGCAGGAGCTAAACACAATAGTCAAGCAATGTCTACTGAGCAGGACAGGAAATATATACCAAACAGGAAGTAAGATGGCACTGATTGAGACCACATCCACCATCTCAACTGAGGGCAAACTTAAGGGCAAGGCAAACTAGATGGGGAATAGCAAGCAGTTTCGAGTACGCTAATGCTCGAACGAGCATCAAGCTCGGACGAGTATGTTCGCTCATCTCTAATGGCGCCCCATCTATCTACCAGGGACACATACTACAGACTCTAAGGGCTGCCCCAGGGAGAACCAGTACCACAGCCTCTCCTGCGCTCAGCGTCCAATATAGTGGATACGGAGTGTGAACATGTTAATTTTTTTGTGTGTGTGTATGTGTTTTTACTTTATATGTCCCCCATGAGTTCATAAAAGAGCCCTGGGGAACATTGTCACTTTTTTTTTCTATTACAAGTTCTCACCTGTAACTGAGGCATCGATAAGAGCCTCAGTTACAGGGAAATGTCCACCTGTCACTGGGGACAGGTGATCAGAGCTGTACTGCGTCTAATTAGACCCAGCAGCTCTGATTAACCCCTTTAGACCCGGTGGTCACGTAACCGCCGAGTCTATGGAGCTGGAGGAAGCGCCGGCTGCGGTCCTCTATGCATCGCGCTCCTTCAGCGCGATGCACAGAGGAGCGGAGAAGGGAGAAGCGGTAACCATTGGCCATCTTATAGTTATTCTGTAACAATTAATTTGGAGATCACTTTACAACTGAAGGAGGGTTGTTGGAGCCCTGGATAAAATCTCTAACAGAGATGAAGGGGAGATTAGAGGTTGGTAGTTAACAACACTGGATGGGTCAAGGGAGGTTACAACAGCAGGTTTGAAGTATGAGGGAAAGCCACCAGAAAAAAGAAGGAGGTGAGAAGTGACCAGAATAAATAGTATGCTGTTGATAATAAATGCTCTGAATAGGGCTCTGCATAGTTACCCAATGGCTGGTTAAATACCGGAGGGCATGTACATCTTACTCTGATTGCTCAGAGATGTGAGATGATGGCTACACTATATCTCGCCAATTTTCTTACAACTATTACACAACTATTCTGTTTCACGATGAAAGGATATTGGATATGTCTTTTAGAAGAATGTCATTCTGATTGGCAGGAGCAGCATATGATGTCACGATGCTATGTTTTAAAAATACTTACCAGATGCCCTCGGCGTCTTATGCAGCACCATTACCCCCTGAGGACGCCATAACCGTCGAAACATGTCGGGGTGGCTGTAAATATGTAAATTTTTAAATAGCAGCATCAGAGAGTTGGAATCAAGAATTATTATATTTAAGATAGTTGTATAATAGCTGTAAGAAAATTGGCGAGATATAGTGTAGTCTGAAAAAACCTTACAGGGATTTAGGAGGCTGGGATCAGATGCAGTATTCTAATGTGGAGATCAGTGGTGATATAAACCACTGTGCAATATCATTCACACTGTTGTCCGTAGCTTGCATGGCACAACGGGACATAATACTGTGAACGAATTTGAACTGCACCCGATCACCTAACCGAATATGATATTTACCCACTGTGAAGGCAAAACAGTGGATTTGATCAATTGAATTGTGAATTATAAATTCCTTCAGACTACAACTATTGCTACAACAGTGAAAACACATCCACACTAGAAACACTCCAGCTGTATTTTTAAATATTGTTTATATATACATTGTTACAATTCCCTGGTTCATCCAATCACACCATTTTTATTAATATTGACCAATAAAAGTTACTTTTTAACCTTTGATGAATGAGTCTTGTTGTGCCTATGGCATTTTGTTTTTGGAGTTTATATGTATGAAAACCTAGTAAAAAAAACGATCATGTGGGACAATTCATTTGACTAACTGCTTGTTACCATATACTGCAATACTACTGTATTGCAGTATATGGCACTTTTGCACAGTATTCATTACAATGAGCCACTGGCTCATTGTACCGAATCTTCAGAAACCAGACAGCCTCGGGTTAATAGCTGTGATCGGTGCAAGCACCGATAGTGGTTATTAGCGGTGGGGGTTTGCGGCAATATGCAACAAACCCCCCCGTGTATGAAGAGAGCACAGCCCATGAGCCCTCTTTATACACCCCCCGCACTTCTGCGCCTACAGCGCAGAGCATAAAGGGGTTAAAACAATGTAATCCAGTAATTCTCTTCTCACCTGTTGTGATGCACTGTGGAGGAGAGTTGTTTTGACTAATGTCATTTGTGTATACATTTTTTTTGTAAGCAGTAACATGTTAACTTTTTGTAAACCTTACATATTCTGTCTACAAACGTTACAATGTTTACATTTGCACTTTTAGTGTGTAAAAAATGTTACTATTACCAAGTTTAAACATGTGTTTTTTTACACATTAAAAAATGCAACATGTGAACACACATCCAAAATCCTCAATGCTGAAGCCAGGATTCAACATGTATGCTTATTCAAATTTGGATTCACTTATCAAGCAAAAAGGCTTGCCTATATTAATATACTTTTCAGGGCCGAATCAGTGAAAATGTTCTCATGGTTGCATCTAGAGCTTAACCCCTTAACGCCGCAGCCATTTTTCGTTTTTGCGATTTTCATTTTTCACTCCCCACCTTCAAAAATCTATAACTTTTTTATTTTTTCATGTACAGAGCTCTGTGATGGCTTATTTTTTGCGTAACAAATTACACTTCAAAATGGTGCTATTTAATATTCCATGCCCTGTACTGGGAAGCGGGAAAAAAATTCCAAATGCAATGAAATTGGTAAAAAATACTACGTCACATGTCGGTAAGGGGTTAAACAGCTCATCCGCTACTTCATGGATATAACGGCTGAAGCATGGTTGCGAAAAACCAATGTCCATGCACAGCACGTGAGCCTACTGTTTTAGCCTGAATTACATCTTCAAGCTTCTCAAAGAGGCATTGGATCCAGCTGAAACTGCTGGTACACCTCCTCATCTGTAAAAAAAAAACTTGTGCTTGAAACATTATGGCATGCCTCCTCTGCGGTGACAAAATCACCTCATTTTCCATGGCCACGTACATAATTCGCAACATACGCATGTTTCTATAATAAAGAAATTTAAAATTTTTATTTATGCTATGGTCAAATTCACATCTTGAGAGGCATGACACTTTTTTGTCTTTTTAACTTACACAAGGAAATCTCAGCTTTGCAATACGACAACCACAAATAAAATATGTCTGTCCGCCCTCTATACTTTCTATTCTCTCCTGGACCTATTTTTAAATTTGTAATTTTTCGGGGTTATCTGATGTAAATTTTATTTAAAAAAATACATTAACATCGTCAATTTAAAGTCTGGATTACTGAAAATCTTAAAGTCTGAAAATGTATTGTATTTCTCCTACCAAAACTCTCTGCACTCTCCACTCCTGTTTTATAATGTTAATAATATTGATATTAAGTTTTTTACCTTTTATACAAAATCAGATATGGTGCTCATAATTTTCTTATTTTGGGTATTATCTTACCTTTTATAAAGATGACAATTGATTTTTAACGCTCCTTCACCAATCCACTTTCAAAATGTCTCCCCAAACACTCCTAACTCTCTCTCCAAAGTTTGTTCGCTTGTCACCTTCTCTAGAAAGTTTGGTTCAATTTGTTTGGTTCGATTTGTTAGCCTTGTTTCCATTAAATCAGGTTTTGGGGCTCATTTACTAATGGCCACACGCTGCACTTTCGTCAGACTGTTCACCTTTTTCGGGGCTTACACGGCTTGCACAGGTATTTAAGAAGTTCCTGCGCTGAGATTGTGGAGTAGCTGCGCTGGCTTTCATGTGACACAAATGAGGGGGCTTGCCATCAGACTGTCCGACTGATTCAGGCTGAGTGCAGGATTTAACTTTCAAATTGTGTCGCAAGCACTTAGATGCACCACTAAAAAGATGGTGAACTCTGTCGGACCTGAGCAGAGAAGTGACAAATTCATAACTTTGCCACTGGAGTTCACAGAAAATGCATTGTCTGACTATAATGCACCCTGCTGCAATTTACTAACACCGTGCGCCCAAAGTAAGTAAATGTGCCCCTTTGTGTCAGGGGTGATCCTAGCCTCTCTGCTGCCAGAGGCGAACTATAGAAAAACGCCCCCTCCCGCGGCCAGTCGAATAGTTAGTTACTATGCTTAGTGCAAACAATCAATTGGAAGGGGGGGGGGTCCTTGAATTGTAAATTGAAGAGCAGCTGTTGATGCATGCTCCCTTATGTTTTTCTCATCGCTTTGTCACTGGTGGTGATAGCCAAGCACCATACTTAGTGCCATAGACAATGAATGGAGCCTCATTGCGCATGTCCTTCCTGCCGTTCCGTTTATTTGAGGTAGCATGAGCCCCCATTCTCATTGTCCATGACCCCCACTGATCAACCATTTATCCCCTATTGTGTGGGAAATTCATTAACCCCTAGGCGCACCACGACGTTATACTACATCCAAAGGGCTACATGCTTAGCGCATCGGGACATAGTATAACGTCCTGCTTCTGGCACCGGCTCACGAACGGAGCCGGCACCAGTAGCAGCGGCTGTCAGCTGTCTATCATAGCTGATAGCCTGCGCTAACACCCGCGATCGGAGCTGACTCCGATCGGGGGTGTTAATCCCTTACACGCCGCGGTGAAGCATGACTGCGGCGTGTAAGGGTGTTTGCGTTATGGATCGAATCCCCCGCGCCACTTACCAGGGGATCCGATCCACTTCTGGGCAGCTCCGAGGACTGGCATGTGCCCCGGAGCTGCCCGGTCTCCCTGACAGTTAGACCCCTTCCGGGTCAGGCATGCTCAGACAGTTTACACTGCTCTTCAATAAAATAGAGCAGTGTTTTGTTTTAACCCCTATAAAACATCTAAAGGGTTAACAAACTTCTTAAAAGTGTTTTTTCATACGTTGAGGGGTGTAGTTTCCATAATGGGGTAATTTATGAGTCTCGCTATTATTTAGGCCTCTCAGTGTCAATTAAAATTTGAGCAGGTCCATCTAAATACGGGTTTTGGTGATTACACAAAAAATTTGAAAAATGATACCTAAATTCTGAGCCTCATAACATTCTAGTAAAATATGTGGAATCTTAAAAAACCATGCAAATTTTGTTTTTTTTTCATAACTAAAGAATTCATCCAATTTTTTAAACTTATTTGAAGTACAATGTGTCAAGAGAAAACAATCTCAAAATCCCCTGGATATCTCATAGCGTCCCAAAGCTATAACCACTTATAGTGACACAGGCCAGATTTGAAAAATGGGGCCACGTCCTTAAGGCCAAAAGAGGTCCCCTAGGGGTTAAAATTGGTATTTTAAAGGCCAGTCTTAAAATTATTTTCTCCAGCACCCATATCTACTAAAACATCGCCATTAAAATTTGGACCATTTCGGACCCAAGCTGAGTTTTCCTTACCTGTTCCCCATTTTCCACCGCAATGCACCAAAGGTGGCGTTTGGGTCAAGGAAGCCATAAAACTGGCATTGAAGGCATAATGAATCTCCCCCATAGTCTACTCTGCATGTACGTTAGTTCCCTCTGCTCAAGGACATATTTCTACAAACATTACCGACAAATGATCTAAATGCATGCACATTACCAACACATGATCTAAATACATGCACATAAGTGACATGTGGCCTGGCCATGGAAGCGAGAGGAGGCTTGCCACATTAGCTCCTGCTCTGTCCTGGGCTTCCACCGTGCTAAAAGCGGAACCCAGCACCTAAAAAAGCACCCACACTTGGGTACGAGGAAGGCAGCCAAACCATCTTCTGCCCCCTTATATCGGGTCTCCTCAAAACACCCTGTGGATCCCCTCCACAAAGCCAAACCCCTGGACAGCCTGGATCTCCATCCATTGGGGAGTCCCCGGCTCACAGCCCCGAAGGAGTGGAACACTCCATACAGGAGACTTCAACAAACACGACTCCACCCCTGCACAGCATCGCCACATGTGGCGCTGACGGACTCCATCACCGTCATGGCCCTGGAAAATAAGGTCCCACCTCCGTACCCGCGCGAGACCGCAACAGTGGAGCGCTCCCCACCACTGATCACGTCCAATGGACTCGGGACCCAATAGCAGCCATGTGCAACTCCCGCGGATGAGGGTACTGCCCGCCACGAGGATCCACGACAAACTGGCCACCGTGCTCAGTGGCAGCTGCAACCGGTCCCTACCGTTGCCGAGCCTTCCTGCCCTGGAGGTACTCCAAAACCTCAGAAGGTAGTGACTGCGGAGGAATATTTTCCCCACTCATCCTGGGCTCTCCCAACCCCCTAATAGTGTCCCCTGCCTCAGCCTCCATCTGGACAGGCTGCTCCTCAAGGTGGAGGAGAGGACAAGGCCTAATTTCTGTTAATCGAAGATTGATTATCCTTTTCCATGTGTGGACCGCTTTCTCTTCAGGTACTTACAATCTTAAGGTCCTTGTCTTTCCCCTCTTATAATTTCTCCCTAGTGTTCTTCCCCTCATACTTTCTCCGACTCACTATGGAATCTCTGAAATTGGGCTCACTGAATGCTAGCGGTATGAACATCCCTCAGAAATGGTCCCAGATTCTTTATGGTATGCATAGGAGTTTAGTTTCCTGTAAAAAGACGATCTTATTTTAAAACAGGACATCTCCTGGTGATCAGGGAGCACTACTTCAACACCTGGTTTCATAGCTCTCATAACTCAAAGGGCGTCTCTATTGCAGTCCACAAATCTCTCCCGCACGTTGTCCTGGGCGAACAGATGGATGAAGATGGTAAGTAAATATTTGACCAAATGTTCCTTTATTAACTTACTTACCCAATCTCTCTATTTCTCTATTCTATTTCTGTTTGTTGGAAGGTCCTTACATAGCCTGTAAGGAAGGACTTACATAGCCTTCAGTTAGTAGATGTCTGGAGGATCCTCCATCCTACCGATAGGGACTACACTTACTACTCCCCAGTGCACGACTCCTATAGTCACATTGACTATTTTCTCATCCAACATAGGGCTCTGACCTGGAAACCGGTAGCTAATATAGGCAACATTTTCCCTTCAGACCACGCCTTGATATACCTACGTTTTGTCATCCCCTCAATCTCTAAACGGCCCTAGAGCCTCAATGACCATGTACTCAAAGATGCTCTTTGTGTGCAGGGAATTAAACATACCATAGATTCCTTCCTTCGCTCTCCTGGCCTTACCCCCTAGGTATTACAGTTGAAATGGGAAGCGCTTAAATGCGAGTTCTGTAGTCAATTTACCGACCATGGGGTTAACCTGAAGAAAGAGAATGCAGCTAAATTCAACTCTTTACTACGGCGTCTCCATAGCCTTGAATCCCGTCATAAATCGATCCAGACCTCTGAGGTTCTGGCAAACTTGATGCTGGTCAGAGATGAAATTCGAGCCCTTTCTGATCAGAAAACGACATATCAATAAACGCAATTTAAAAGCCGTTTATACGTGCACTCAAATAAATGCAGACTCCCGCTGGCACGCTTCTTACATCCTAGACTGGGAAAGACTCATATCCTGCGCATCAAATCCACGACAACGCATCCATCCACGGTAACAATACATATAACTCAATCAATTTCAGCCCAGAGTTTGGTTCATATTACTTGCAGCTGTATAACATTAGGGGCCAGTTTGCAGACCTAGATTCAACATCGTTGACAAGACGAATCAAGAACTACATCAATGACACAGCCCTTCCCCAATTTGATAAAGAGGTGATCCAGGTTTTATACTTCAGCAATGAGGTTAAGGAGGCAATTAAGAAATCCCCCGCTGGGAAAAAGCCCGGGCCCCGATCGCTTCTCTCCAGTCTTTTACAAAATCTTTCCAGAGGCCTTGTCCCTATACCTGACGGGAGTGTTTAATTCGGTTTCCCAATATTTTCACCCCCAATATTGGAGGCGAACAGTGTCCTTTTGAAGCCTAATAAAGATCCCTTGCAACTGGCGAGCTACAGCTCCATCTCCCTACTAAAAGTCGATATGAAGTTGTACTCCAAAATCCTAGCATATCGCTTAGCCCCTTACCTCCCGAAAGTGATCCTCACAGACCAAGTGGGTTTCATCAGGGGCAGAGAGTCTAAGGATAATTTGACCAAAACCTTCCTCTTAATGGCACATGCACAGAAGGGGTCTATATACTTGAGCCTTCTGTCAATTGATAGGGTTCTTGGGGTTTTAAGTCGGCAGTCCTAACTCAGCTTGGGATAGGCCCTAAGTTCCTTGGGAGGGTCATAGCCATTTATGACCACCCAAAGGCTAGAGTCAGGGAAAATGTGTTCTTCTCTAGTCCCATCTGAATAAATAATGGCACTCGCCAGGGGTGCCCTCTCTCCCCCCTTCTATTTGTAGTGGTAATGGAACACTTGGCAATTGCGATTAGAAACAACCCCAATATATATAACATCCAGATCAGCCACAAACATTACAAGACAGCTCTGTTTGCGGATGATTTGTTGCTATATATCTCTCAGTCTAGAGTCTCCTTTCCGTCCCTCCTCAAGGGAGGTCCAATCCATTAAAGAGCACTTTCCTTTTCGCTTGCGCCCAATGTCCATTAAATATTGAGGTTCCCTTTGATCTAACCAAATTGTACAGCCTTAATTACATGCCCCTGCTGGAACGCACCATGGAAGACTTAGCCATGTATGACAAAAAGCGTGGTTCAACCGGATCAATGTCATAAAGATGGACATACTGCCCTGCTTCCTTTACACGTTTCAGGGAGTCCCATTAATTACCCATCCTCATTTTTTAAATCCATCAGGGAAACGATGTTGTGTTTCATATAGGGCATAGCTCACCCTCGGATCGGGTGGAAATACTTGATACACCCCAAGTCTTCTGGGTGTGCGGGACTGCCCAACTTTAAAAACTATCACCAAGAGAACCTCTTTCGCTCAGCATCACCTCCAGAACACTGCATTTCCCAAATTTATAGCCTCCTGGTAAAAAGAGTCTGATACTTAGGCCTTACGCTATCTCACTGGCTGGGAAAGGGACCTGGGAGTCAATTTCTTCAGAAGATTGGGAGAAGTCATTTTTGTATACTCAAACTCTCGGTAGCAACTACAAAATCCTTTCTAGATGGTAGAGGGTCCCTACCTTTCTGCACTCGATCTATCCCTTGACAATGGACACATGCTGTAGATGTGGACTAGACAAGGGGGACATGCTACATATATGGTGGACATGTTGTGACATTTCTCACTTTTGAGACCAAATCATTGATGTTACAAACGAACTCACCGGCGCTACGCTCCCTAAGATCCCAGAGGTGGCCCTCCTCTCCATTCTCCCTAGGGCCTTAAAAAATAGTCTGTTAAGATTCTCCCTTGTCCCCACCCTGTCTGTCATTTCTAGAAGGCGCTCTCTCACATCTCCCTCCATCTCTGACTGGGCCCAAGAATTACTGCACCTCTTTCGAATTAAAGAGATCATGGCAAATGCATCTGGTAAATCAGAGACATTTTTAAAACTGTGCCAGCCATGGTTGGCCTTCAGGGACTCCCCGCGACTCACAGATATTCTGGCTCTGATCCCTGGCTAAGTGGGCTTAGGGTGTTCCCACTAACCTCCATATCAGGGGAAGTAGGTACAGCATAGCTCACTCTGTGTGTTATAGCTGAGTTAGCAAAACCAAGAGTGTCATTGTGTGTTATATTAATCTCATCATCTCTGATCTGTCCCATTTTTTCCCATGTCAGATACTAGTGAATGTCCAGAAGCTAAATGAAGTGTATATAAACCTGGACCCTGTAATCTGAAATGTAACTAGATTGTCAGCACACATTGTGTTAACCACTATGGGGTTAAATTTGAGAGCTTTCTTTTATGGGAAAACCCTGTGGCTTAGTCCTTAAGGACAACCAAAATATTGGATAATCTAAAACAATTGAGTCAGATGAATGCCAGACAGATAGATTTTATTAAATAAACAAGTAAACGGCAATACAAAAGCAGCAATAAAAGTATAAAAACAGAGAGTGCCAAAATAGACACACAATCATAAGCCAATTGGGAAAATCAGATCCGGTACATAGGACAGAATAGCAGTCAGAGCCTTACACAGAGATCCCAACCAATAAGGGGACACATAGTACCTCATATGGAGTTAGCACTGAAACATAATTACCTATACCAGACAAATAGGCACACGCTGTACACCCCGACACGTGTTTCGCAAGTAGCTTTATCAAGGGGAGTGTCTGAAGTTGTACTGGGTGAGGCTTATATAAAGGTCCACCAATAGGAGAGAACATAAACTAGATTAAAATTGTACACACCTGCGTACCAACGAGGCGCAGGCAAACATGGGAGAGTGAGCCGGATACCAGAGATCGCGAGACCCCGTGACGTGCCACCGGAGTCTCAGATCTCGCGATACTACGGCTGCAGCAGCGGGAGTAGGCTGCACATGCACAGTGCCTCGGCCGTACATCGGGCACGGGACATTTCGGCGCAGCCACAATAGAAAAGGAAGGGATTAACAGGTAAGTTTATAAAGAAGGAAGTGAACAGAGAATAATCTGTTATATGGGGCAGCACTGGCCAATAGCACTTGTCACTCACGTTCCGAGTATCCACGCTCTTCAAAGCGATGTCGTAAATCTGCTGCCTGAAGTTCAAACGTAGAGTCATTCGAACAAATGCGTCGTATCCGTAAGAATTGTCCAATAGGGATGCTTTCAATCAATTTTTTGGGGTGAGACGACTGTGCATGTAGGAGCGCATTACTACAAGTTTCCTTCCTAAAAACATTGGAGGAGATGGTCCCATCATTATCTACATAGGATTGACCACAAGACAACTGAGACGCAGGGTTCGAGAACACGTACTTGGTATTGAGGCAGCGAAGGATGAACAGGATGTGGGCAGTCTGAAAACAATACCACGCCATTTCAAGGAATATCATCAGTGCGACAGCTCCCAATTCAAGGTAAGAGGGATCGATAGGGTCATTATAGACCCTAGGGGAGGTAACTGGAAATGTGCCTTAGCCCAGAAAGAGACAAAGTGGATTTTCCTTTTAGATACAGTATCCCCAAGGGGCTTGAATGAGAACCTTAGTTTTGTCCCATACTTGTAAATTACTCACCCTCCACTCCACTTAGCTGTGTTCCTCTTTAAATAATTTTTTAGTGTCTAGGTTTTAACTGTGGTATCTTATTGTAGTATTGTTACTAATATGTCTCTTTCTTTCCAATTATCTTGTCCATTTCTTCTATCTTCCTTTTTGTCTCTTTCTTCTTCCCTAGAAGTCTCCACCAAATAGATACTTACCCGGAGAGATGTGTCATGGATGTCCTTTCCATACTTATTGATCGACTCTGCTGGATACTCTCCTCCTTCTTTTCCCCTGGTCCAATGTCCCCTTTAACATCAGTAGTTTTATTCAGTGTCACTGCATGTCACCTTCTGCACCTTGCACATTTTTGCACTTCACGTCACTGTTTTCTGTTTATTTTCACATGTTTTATCCATATAAATGATTATACTATTTCACACAATTTTTGTATGACATTAATTGCTTTTTCCAGTATGTTTAGGATGTATATGTACTGGTACAGCTGTGTTGCCCTATATTGTATGTGTTATTCCACTATGTAAAATATGGATTTATTAGATATTGTATTTATTTATATTTCTTGTAACTCATGCACTTGTCACTTTATGAGATTGTCGTCTTCATCATTATTTATAGCGCTATTTGCACATAAGACATATGTAAATTGTATATATATTTATAGACTTTTTCAATTTTGATGCACTTGTCACTTTATGTTTATGTTGCTTTGATTTTTATTCTCAGCGTTATTTGCACACAAGGCATACTGCAAAATAAGTTGTTTTTTCCCTATTGGCCAGTTAATCCCTACCTTTTCTATTGCGGCTGCGCCGAAATGTCCCGTGTCCAAAGTACGTCCGACGTCCAACGTTGCCTGCGCCTCGTTGGTACGCAGGTGTGTCCAATTTTAATCTAGTTTATGTTCTCTCCTATTGGTGGACCTTTATATATAAGCCTCACCCAGTACAACTTCAGAGACTCCCCTTGATAAAGCTACTTGCGAAACACGTGTCGGGGTGTACAGCGTGTGCCTATTTGACTGGTATAGGTAATTATGTTTCAGTGCTAACTCCATATGAGGTACTATGTGTCCCCTTATTGGTTGGGATCTCTGTGTAAGGCTCTGACTGCTATTCTGTCCTATGTACCGGATCTGATTCTCCCAATTGGCTTAGGATTGTGTGTTTATTTTGGCACTCTGTTTTTATACTTTTATTGCTGCTTTTGTATTGCCGTTTACTTGTTTATTCAATAAAATCTGTCTGGCATTCATCTGACTCAATTGTTTTAGAGTATCCAATAATTTGGTTGTACTATATGTAAATAGCGGGAGGTTCATGTGATAGAGACTTCACACCCACACCCCCAACTTTATGTGTATTTCGGTTTTGGTTAGTCCTTAAAGAGTTAACATTGCACACTATAATTTTTTCACAATATTCCAAATCAAATTTTGATAGAACAGAAGGAAGTACAATGCCCTATATGTCTTAAATGTATGGAAATTGACAATCGATATGAAGATATCCTACATTGGGTACATCTAAAGGAAGAATCACAGCATTTTCCAACTTATAGACAAGGAGTATTGCATGAATTACACCATAAGCCATCACATTCTGAAATAATCAAAAAATTTCAGCACTCATAATATGCCACATCCAGCATTTATTAGAGACAACACAAAGGGGAGGGATGACCCAAGTTAGCACGCATTCTCATTAGTAGTCCATGAAACCCAGTATGAAAACTGGACACAAAGAATAGAGCAGAAAAAAAATGGAATAAGGGAAACAATGCCTCATTGGACTCAAACTGCTTGAAACTAAAAGTCTATAACAGGGGAAAGAAAAATTGCAAAAAAACCCAACACTGCAGCAATAACGTGATTGTGTGATACAGGCTTCACAGTCAGATAATGTGCTACGCTGCTCGCAAACAGGTAGACTTTAAATAGACTTTTTCTTTGTTTTTCTTGACACCGGAAAGTTGACTATGCAGACAGGATTATCTTTCTAGCACAAACTTAGATTTCTGTGTTGAAAAAGTGGAGGAAGGAGAAGATAATTTACAGCATTTGAAGATAAACTGGTGTTATCATCGGGAAAACTTCCAGTACGTCTACAAGATGTATCTAGAAAATTTACTACTGTGGAAAAAACTATGAGAGTTTGAATTCCTTTTAAATTGGGCATGAACAATTTTCTCTTATTTTTTTGTTTTGGTTTTATGTTCATTTCTTAATTACTGTAACATTGTCCTTCAGGGGGCTGCGGAAGTTTCATATTTTCTTTGGACATCATTAGACGCCGCAGTTCTTGCAGGACAACTTTGATGCTATATGAATTCTGCCATTTTGCTAGAACGGATATGGCTCGGGGATCCACCTACAAAAGAATTGGTAAAAACACAAGGAGAGAAGTAAGCTTGATATCCAGTCTATTCATTTCATGCCTTTTTTTCTTAAAAAAAAACAATTAACGTTTATTCGAGATACACAGAGTCAGAGAGTACATTCTAGATTTAGTTATCAAAATATACAATTTACTGTATATACTAGAGTATAAGCCAAAGTGCCCAATTTAAGCCTAGGGTGCTAAATGCATTGGTCACAGCCTTCCTAGACGTGAGTGAAGTTGCCCCCACCTTGTTGAAAACTAGCAAAATTGGTGTCAAGCGTTTGTGCCGCTATAGGTTTTAAGATATTAATAAAAGTTTCCAGAGGTCAAGCAGCTCCCACACAGGTGCCAATCAACAGTGGAATTCTGAGATTTGTTTTTTCCCTCACATGTTGTACTTCATTAAAGTGGTAAATTTTGGCTGATGAGTTTTGAGTTTATTTACAAAAAAAAAGAAAAAAGAAAAAATGATGCATTTTTCGAAATTCTAAATCATTGCGTTTTCAGGCAGATAGATTTATCACCTAAATAAGTTGCTGAGTAACATTTACCATATGTCTACTTTACATTTTCATCATTTTTTGAAATGTCTGTAAAATGTATTTAGATATCACGCGGCTTACAAATCAAACATCGCTTTTCCGGATTTTCAGAATTGACTATTTTGGGGACAAATACAGTTTTGAATGAAATTTTACATATTTACCATCAAAACCGCCGATATAATCAACCCATTTTCAAATCTGCACCCCTCAAGCTATCAGAAACAGCTTTTAAGAAGATTGTTAACCCATTGAGATCTTCATAGTAATTACATCAAAATGGAGGTGAAATCCAGAATGGTCAAATTGTGTTGATTATACGTTCATTTAGCCCTAAAAAATGTAAACATTTCCAAAAGATAAAAAGAAAACTCATCTTACAATTTGTTATGGAATTTCTCCAGAGTACAGAGACCCCCCCACATGTGGCTGTTACTTGTTTTAAGGGTGCACAGCGAGGCGCAGAAAGGAAGGAGAGTCTTGCAGCTGCCAGGATTTTACTGTCTTCATTGGCCCCTTTTGTAGGTTATAACATTTTTGCTTATTCGTTATTGGGGCCATGTGACGGCATTTTTTTTGCGGGATGAGATGCTTTATCCAGTGTTACCATTTTGGGGTTGGTATCCCCTTTTGTTGAAAATTTAGGAATATTTTTTTGAAGGCAGGAGTAGAAAAGCATCAATTCTGTACTGTATTTTTTACGCCCCCCCCCCCCTGTTCCCTGTATAGACTAATAATCATGTTATCTATATTGTATTGGTCAGTGATTATGGGGATACCATACATGATACATACATTTTTGCATTACCGTCTTCCAAGTGGCATAACATTTTTACCTTTTTGGCTACAGAGCTGGTTGACATTTTGGAGTACATATGCTTTTTTGATCACTTTTTATTGCATTTTTTGTGGGATTCAATAGGTAAAAATCATAATTTTTGGTGGGTTTTTAATTTTTTTTTTTTACGGGATTCATCGTACGGGTTCAATAATTATTTACTTTTAATGTACGGGTTGTTACGGACGGGGTGATACTATATATGTGGAATTTGGGATATGATTTAGTCTTTTTAACGTTATAGGTCTCTTTATATGTTGTGGGGATTACACCGAGGTGTTGGCTATTAGTTATAGCCGGCATCCCGTGTTTCCCGATATCAGACGCTGAGCGCTAACAGGTCAAGGTATGTTTAGTTGTTTACATAGGTATTGGTGTTTAACCCCTTAAGGACGCAGCCATTTTGAAGCTTAAGGCTCAGTCCCATTTTTTGGATTCTGACTTGCGTTGTTTATATGGTTATAACTTTTGAACACTTTTTCTTATCGAAACGATTCTGAGACTGT
This sequence comes from Engystomops pustulosus, assembly GCA_019512145.1. Taxonomy (NCBI): domain Eukaryota; kingdom Metazoa; phylum Chordata; class Amphibia; order Anura; family Leptodactylidae; genus Engystomops; species Engystomops pustulosus. The sequence continues at coordinate 72,830,671 of CM033646.1, forward strand.
TTTTTCCCCACATGTAGCGCTTCATTTTAGTGCTAAATGTTGGATGATAAGTTTTACGTTTATTTACAAAAACAAAGAAAAAAAAGATGAATTTTTTGAAAAATTTGCGACATTCAAAATCACTGCGTTTTCAGGTTGATAGATTTACCAACTAAATAAGTTGCTGAATAACATTTCCCATATGTCTACTTTACATTTATAATTTTTTAAATGTCTGGATAATTTATTTTGATGTCACGCGGCTTACAAATCTAATAGCGATTTTCCATATTTTCAGAATTGACCATTTTGGGGATAGAATAAACCGGGTTTGAGAATGACATTATTTAAACGATTTTAGTGCATCAAAACCTAAAACAACACCCACATAGAACGCAACCCATTTTCAAATTACACCACACCCTCAAACTCTCATAAACAAATTTATTACGTAAGATTGTTAACAAAACACCCTTTCAGATCTTCATTGTAGCTTGAATCAAATGGAGGTGAATTGAGAATGTCAAATGCCAGTTTACGTGTCATTAACCCAGATATTGACACCATTCAATAGATAAAAAAGAAAAGAACTACACCATAAAAGCAATTTGTTTTGTTCTGCATTATCATCCCAGTACAGTAGACACCCCCCCCCCCCCCCCATGTGGATGTTACTTTTTTTAATGGGCGGGCAACGGATGAGCGCGCAGAAGGGAAGAAGCACCGCAGCTGTTGCCAGGAGTTCGGTACCTATTGGCCCCATTTTGAGGGACTCTTATAAATCTTCGTTCTGTTTTGTTATTGGGGCCATGTTGAGCATGGTTTTTGTGCGGACGAGATGCTATCTTCCACGCATGTGCCATTGAGGGTTGGTGATCACTATTGTTGAAAAGTTAAGGATGTTTTTAGGGCAGGGGAGTGAAAAGCATATTTCAATGTTTTTTACTTGTTTTTTGCGTTTTTTTTTTTTTTGTGCCCGGGGTTCGTTCAGTAATAGTATATTAATTTAATTTGACTAATTATGGCAGGTTTGGTCATCAATAATGATTCATCTTTATAATCGGGATACGATACCGATTGACAGGGGATCCAGACGTTGAATATATTTTGTTAGTATATTTGTCAAAAAACCGTAATGGGTGAAACAAATCTATCCAGTTATTGTTCAACATGCCGGCTTCCACTGGCATAAAATACATTTTAACTTTTTAGGCTACACGGAGCTGGTTGAGGCTTGTTTTTTGAGGTGACTGCAGTTGTCTGGATGTGCAACATGTTTGTTAATGGTTGATGACTTTTTTTGATTTTATTGTACGCATTGAATCGAGAAAAATGATAATTTTGGGGGGTATTTTACTTATGTTTAAGCTTTTATCGTGCTAGTGATCGACGAGTTACAATAAGAGTTACGTTTATATCTAGGGTTGTTACGGACGGGCGTGGGATACGATATAAATGGGGGTTCTTGTTGTGATTTAAGCATCTTTGTTTATGGTATATAGTCTCTTATAAGTTATGGGACTTATGCATTTATTGATTTCTACTTTATTTTTTTTAATTGAATAAATTTTTCTTTTTTTTTTCAATTTTATTTACCACCATGAGTACATGAACATGGCACTTGCATAGGCTGGCACTCTCCAGTAAGAATGACGTCATGCATGCATCTTATCCGGCAGTGAGCCGGCAGGCATCTCGGGGTCCCGATACGACCCAGATATGGACATAGAAACGACCGGAGTCCCCAAAAAAAGGTTAGGGGGGGCGATGGAGAAAAAGAAGACCCCCCCAAAGGATGTTAGATGCCGCGGGGAAGGAATCGGCGTGACCGCAGTTTAACGGGTACCCCCTTGGAGATCGAGGAGAGCACCACTCCGATGCCGGGTTTTAACTGGGGGTGGGGACGGACTATCTGTGTTACCGCCTGTAGCCCAAGTTGCCGATTGCCGGTTCGGCTCGATGACTTCCAAGCGCGGAATGCCTGCGGGAATATAAATCCGCACGCTGATGGGAAGGGGTGTAAGATGACAGGAAAAACAAACACGTCACATATTAAGGAAGGACGTACAGTCTGATCACGCTTGGATTAAAATTTATAGCAGCATTCAAAATTTTTTACCCAAAAACAAAAATTGTCTTTGCTCAACCAGCAAAACAGAGACGCCAACTTACACCACGCTTTGCTGTTTGATTCATTAATGATTTGGGGTGCTTCTTGTTGAAGTTGTTGGACCTTTTAGAATTTTTTATTAAAAAAAAAGGAAACGTTGATTGGCACCAGTTTGTGACGTTCGAGGAACAATGGGGGGGGGGGGTGGAGGGGTGCGCTGGTATTAAACCTGATCAGACGCCCCCTTAAAGCGTCCTCTTCTTCTTTTGGTTACCTGGCTGGCAACGCACGCCAGCACAATACGACATAACAGCTTGCTGGAACCTAATTGCTGGCGTACGCCAAGCGAAGCCGGAGAAACCTGAAGAGGAGCTGGAGGACAGGACGACAGAGCACCCAAAGCAACGTAAGAGGACCTGGAATGAGGGCATCGAGGGAAAGTGGGTGGGAGATAACAAGTGTGGTGAAATTATGTTTGATTATAGTCCCGAGCCCAACCAAGAGTTTTTGTGCTGAAAACCCGTCTAGGCGTGTGTACAGGATACCGGCTCATGAATAGGCCAGGCGACCCCACCCCACTCCCAAACAAACCACAACGGTTTCACTCTAGCCTAAAACGCTAGTTTGTTCCATTCTAGACAATGAAAACTACCCTATGCGACTCCCCCCCAAGTGTAGCAAACCTAGTTCTGTAAGCCACCGCACTAGTTTCCCCAGCAGCCTTGGTGCCCTCAGCGGCTCAGCTTCCCACAGCCGGGACACAGTATAACATCCCCCCGGAGTTGGCATTGCAGGAAGAGTTCTCCCGTATCTCTATCTTCCACAGCATCAAGGTAGTGCAATAGCTCTTATGACAGAAGAATAGTGGTTTAACTATCATCTATATGCAACATTTAAACAGACAGAACCGCTCAGAGACTCTATTCACAATCATCCCACTCTGTCAATGAATATCCCCCTATCGCTACAATTCCAATTGACCGATGCATCTTAGCCACCTGAATCTCCCCAAAATGCCTATATATGAATGAGAAGCAACACCCCCCTTCTTAGAACACCAACGCGCCTGTATTGGCGTGGCTGAGCCTGCAGCATATTGAAAATATTGTGTTCGGGATCTCGGAAACTCCATCAAAGCTGCTGGAAATATAATAAAGTGGTGAAGGACCCACTCATACAGTGATCATACAGACCTAATCCCCCTACTGGGCCAGCCCTACACCTCTACTAAAATAATCAGTTCCACTCACTCTCCGCATGTAGGGATTGTGCCATACCCTCGCAGGATAGTGGGCTTATATATAGGTCGCCAGTGTGCTTACCCCAAACAACCCTATTAATATAACCTTTCTGGGAGGGGTATGGCTGAGTCCAGCGAGGTGATGTACGATGTCGCACCTCACTACCAGCCGGTACAGCACGCATGATCCTCTGGTAACCTCCTCCTTTCGCTGCTCCATCCTAACCGCTCACAAAAAAGTATGTCGAATCGCTTCCTGGATCGGCGATTCCCCACAGCGATGTCCAGTGACTGGATGCCGGAGACGTGCGGCGAAGAAAGAGGGTGACCCCGCTGTTCCACCCATCCCTGCAAAGTACACTCAATGTCGCCGCCAGAACGTGAGGTGGCCACGCTCCCTGGATAAGATTTGCATCCAGACGACCCCATGGAGAGTACCAATCAGACCCCGCATCCCCAGCATACGGATGCTGGAATAGGTGGCATGTCCTTACCATTTCTTTCCAGCCCTGTGACACCTCCAAGTGGAGCCGTAGCATACGGCTGTAGACTATATACGCATTGGGCCCTATTGATCGCTGCGCATTCATTATCGTTGCTGGCTGGTCAAGGGCCCTAAATAGAGACCGAGGAACGAACCTGTACGTGCTAACAGGATCTTTTTATACTCGCATATCACACTGTTGCTTGCACTACTATGAATACCCATTTGGCAGATGAAAGAGGAATGATGACAATATCACACCATGACGTTCGACAAAGTTTAATGACAGAATACATGCGTGTGGTGTCCTCAACATCGTGAGGCCTACACAATATAACACCACTTGGTTGGGACTAGCGATATTGGGCTCATACAAGTAGTCAGCTGTCCTATGATCCATACGAGTCCAAGCTTTTTATTGCGCTGACGGGTGGAGCTTGGGAGACACATATAATACGTATTATGCAGTCTCTTCTCTGCTCGACTGACCAAAAAAGGCGCAAGGCGAGGCTCCAGAGTTGCCTGTACGTGCAAACCCACTCTCACTTCAGAAAACACCGCCCTTGTTACAGGCCGGACACGCAACCGGTCCTTATCGTTCATCCTGCACGAACCAGAGTGTTAAAGATGCCAGGGAAATCCCTTATGATGGCCTACTACCCACTAATGGAATCTGAGGGCCGCTTTATTGTCTAGTACTTGCTCAATATTTACAGGTTAACCCCTTATTATAGTGCAATTAATAATCCACCACCATTTGCAATCGTGAAGTCCTAACAGAGTGTTTGGCATTGTTGCCCGCATACTCCTGGAAATCATCAAGATCTTCAACCCGACCCTCCAATGGCGAGTTCTACTTCTCTGTGGGATTGGAGGAAAATTACCCATTTGGATACATTTTACTGGATAGATAAGGGGTGCGTATCCTGCACGTACATAGAGGGAATTTATCTCATACTCATAAATGAGGGACAGTCAGCATCTACTCAAACCAGTGTCTGGGAGAGTACTTAAAGGGCAACTACCATTCTTGCACATTAGTAACATTAGAATGTATGGGATTGGGACACGTATCTCACAACAGGTTTCAACCACAGACTATGCCGCTTACGCTGGATAATCGTGGAGAAGCAATGGTCAAACGGAGACTAATGAAGTTACATGCCCCCACAAATATTTATCTAGCCGTTATACACATTACCTTTCGACAGAAGCCAGACCAGAAATGTTGAAATATATTTTGGGCTGGGGAATTCATGGACACACTAATTTGCGGACTCGTTGTCAGGGCTCAGGGGGTTCCTTTTTAAGAAAAATGTGACTCCAGCTTGCCAGGAACCTCCTACATCATACAAATCCCCTCAGTATCCCAGTCAGAGTGATACGCTAGCCTTCTTAGACACGTATTGTCAAGCCTTGTCAATGTCAAGAAGCAGAGAGAGCGTTAGTGCCCCACCTAACACTTGATTAATAGAAGTCTATAACGCTGGCACCATCTTCCTACAATGACAAGAGCCTCTGGAGACAGGCGGTCTCCCTTCCTCGATAGAGTACTAAAAATTTAAGACATTCTACTACCTGGTACAGTCTTTGCAGACCGCTAAAAGTGGTACGCGATAACCCAGCAACATACACGTGGGAAGCCATACAATTGGGTTCTCGTCTGCCAATCTCAGATCACAACCAATCCCCCCAGCTATCAATATGGCCCATACTCCTCGTGTTATCCCACGGATATTACACATTAGCTTGTAAAGTCCACCTGGCATCACGTCGGGGTGTTACCCCATAATACATCGAGATTCGGCAGAGCTGGCCATGCGCTGGTGTAGATCGACGGCTACCCAGAACATCACGTTGCCGTTACCTAACCTCCTAGACCGCGGCTAACTAGCAAGTTGGCATGGGGACGTAGCTCAACGTCCTTGCTTCTGGCAACCGAGCATCGCTCATCGAACGGGCTCGCCCACGCCATAACACGCGTGTCGCTGTCATCATCAATGCTGACAGCCGTGCGCTTAACACCATTCCGATCGATGCAGTCTCCAACGCGTGACTTACCTACACGCCGTGTGATCAAGATGCATGCACTATGATACTGACAAGCGTTGTGAGGCGTTTAATGATGCGACCATGTCGACGACATGCTGACAATTTAGCCGCCCTACTCTCCTGCGTTTGAAACTTCAAACCATGTGGTGTAAGCGCCCCATATCATTAGGTGGGAAGGGGTATATTATAGTGTAAAAGGCCTTCTCATTGGTGCAGCACGTATATGTTGTACGGCTAATACGTAATGCCTGATCTGGATGTGGTAATATCTGGTCCTGGCATTATCATAGAGGCTTTTAGCTATCAGGCGATGGAAGAAATCCTGCTGTCACTGCTACCGAACACCTCCCCCTACCACCAAGAATATTAAGTACCGTGAACTGAATAATATTATCTGAGTTAAAATGGGAGTTAACCCAAACAGAAAACTACTACAAGTCACAGCAACCTGTACCATCCTACTCAACATCGACCAACTGAACTTCCCCCCTCAGCAATATACTACTAGAGAAACGATTTCGCTGCGCTAGCTTGCTCCCCACAATGATGGAGGTAACATCCTAATGAAAAATGATATCATTTCCCAAACTGCTGCACCGACCACTACAATAACCCAATAATCAGACAACAAGGCGAGTGTAATGTGAAGCGCCAATGGTCAGCATATAGTGCCACAATTCGATAGCAAACACAGTTCTAGAAGGAGGTGTTTGTACCTACTTATACTTCACACATTAGAGGGGCTTAGCTCTACGCACCTGCTTAACATGTCACTTGAGTAACGGTTTTGTTGATGGAACCAACCCTGAACTAAAAAAGGATTGGCAGCACCCATGACGTTGCTTGTCCCTTATGAGCCCACTATGTTTTTTTCAAATGGCCGTCCAGTAAACAATCTGTCTGTCCTCACCTCTTCGCAACACACGAGTTCACAATAGGAAGGACAGTGACGGTGATGCCAACCTCTCCTTCCTGATCATCAATACATGGCCTTATATGGCCAGAGACAAAAAACAGACTGTTATGTTTACGTTTGTGAAAGGAGAATGGGGATCAGGAGTACAAGACCTGTTGCACGATACAGAACCAACACACCGGCTCCACAGAACATGAGCTCCAAAATAAATATTCACTTATGGGGTGTGTTGAAATCCACTTATCAACAATACACAAATCATAAATCTAGGGTGAACAAATAGATAGCACAAAGGAGTATCAGGCCTTCCTTTGTTCTCCATGCACGGTATGGAGCAATGCAACCAAAACATATTGACACTACCAATTGTGAACTGAGACAACAAACATTGAAAAAACGTTGAAACAAGTAGGGAAGGTTGGGTCTGTAGTTTGGCAACCAGAGGTGTCAGAGAGGGTGAAAACAAATCAAAATTGTGTTATCAGTAACAATGAATGGAACGCGCATTTCAGAACTCCCCACATGCATACTACGGTTTGACCTGCCAAAGACGCCGCTAGAACCAGCGAGGCATAATGGAAATGCCCCAAATGTCAAACCCCTCACAATGAACTGTGGCATTGGCATATGGGGCAAGTGACACCACATACAGACATTCTGGGAGAGGGTTAGGGATCACATAGATACAACTGAACGGTTAGCCCTGGACCCTCTTGTACCAGTTTTTCTTATGTGGAGAACGAGGCAGATTCAGGGGGACATATGATCGGACATGCACGCCTTTCTTTTGGTGGCCAAACGCAGTATAATGAAACACTGGATACATCCGTCGACACCTACCATATCAAAGTTGCAACAGAGAGATATTTAAATTAGACAATACAGCCCGAGAGACATAAAGAACAAAAAAAAGCAAAGAAAAACAAAAAGTTTTTTTCAGAAAATGGAGAAATTTATCACGACATACACTCACCGGCCACTTTACTAGGTACACCCATGCTAGTAACGGTTGGTGACCCCCTTTTACCTTCAGAACTGCCTCAATTCTTCGTGGCATAGAGTGGAAGCATTCCTCGATATTTGCGTCCATATTTACATGATGGCATCACACAGTTGCCGCAGATTTGTCGGCTGCACATCCATGATGAGTCTCCCGTTCCACCCCCAATCCCAAAGATGCTCTATTGATTGATATCTGGTGACTGTGGAGGCCATTTGAGTACAGTGAACTCATTGTCATGTTCAGAAACCAGTCTTAGATGATTCCAGTTTATGACATGGGCGCCTTATCCTTGCTGAAAGTAGCCATCAATGTCATTGTGGTCATAAAGGATGGACAATGGTCAGCACACAATACTCAGGTAGGCTTTGCATTGCAACCGATCTCAATTGGTACCAAGGGCCCAAAGATCCCAAGAAAATATCCCCACACCGATGACACACACCACACCACCACCTGAAACCGTTGATACAAGGCGGATGAATCCATGCTTTCTGTTGTTGACAGACCAATTCTGACCCTACCATCCGAATGTCGGCAGCAGAATCGAGACTCTCCACAGACCAGGCAACGTTTTTCCAATCTTCTACTGTCCAATTTCGATGAGCTTGTGCAAATTGTAGCCTCAGTTTTCCTATTCTTAGCTGAAAGGAGTGCACCCGCGTTGGTGGTCTTCTGCTGCTGTAAGCCCAGCTCCTGCACGCAAGTTCGACGTACTGTGCGTTAGAGATGCTCTTCTGCCTACCTTGGTTGTAACGGTTGGCAATTTGAGTCACTGTTGCCTTTCTATCAGCTCGAAAGTCTGTCCATTCTCCTCTGGCATCAACAGGCATTTCGCCCACAGAACTGCCGCTCACTGGATGTTTTTTCTTTTCAGACCATTCGCTTGTAAACCCTAGAGATTTGTGTGTGAAAATACCACCAGTATCAGCAGTTTCGGAAATACTCAGACCAGCCTTCTGGCCCAACAACCATGCCACGTTCAAGCCCACAAATCACCTTTCTTCCCCATACTATGCGCGGTTTGAACTGCAGGAGTGTCTTGACCATGTCTACATTCTTAATGCACTGAGTCCCCATGTGATTGGCAATGATTAACATTAAGTACTACGATCATTATGGACATTTGTAACCTAATAAAGGAACCGGTGAGTGGATATCAGGAAGAATTTGGGGAAACCCCCTTCACAGCCTTACACAGTAGTATAAATCAGGCATAAATTCAACAAAGACGTTGCCCAAGACGTACCGTAGCACACGGGACACATTTGCACGGGGGGGGGGGGAAAGGGAAGGATGATGGTGATGTCCCCCTCCACCCCACCCCATCCAATAGAGGAACAGCGCTGTATGCTGAGAAAAGATAGGACATGTCCCAATCTTTTCACGGGCAACTGAACGGTGCACAGACCATGCACAGCTCCATACGGACAGCCAACACGCCCATTTGCTGGCTACGGGGATTTATATCTGGCCGCGCAGACTCCCCCTATGGACTGTTAATGAGCCCTAAACACAAACACACTGGGTTAACGGCAAGTCTTCATATAAAACGCTAGTAGTTTCATGATCGGTAGTTACACACATGTTTTGCACTAAAAGGACCTCAACTTTAAGAGGTGTTTGACATATCACTAGACTGGGGCCGCAAGACCGGGAGGGGTTGGAAACAGTAGGAGGCAGTTTTGTTGCCTGTGGTTCATACTCCCGGGTGCATCACAGTGAGAAAAATACATGTCCTAGGAAATAGCTTGAAAACCTGGCTATTGTCTGGAAATGTACGGCGAATATATTGGTGTCCCGTCTTTCAATTCACAGCCATGTTTTTTTCCTTTGTTTTGACGTCTTTAATTCAACAATGGAATAATGTAAAGCTCTGTATTTTTTTTCATATGCCTTAATAAAAAAAGGCTGAGTAAAAAAAACATACATATCTACTACGCTTCACACGGTTTTGTAGCAACAGAAGAGTGGGTCTGTTCTATGCGCTCTACTAGCCCGATTACCAACAAGACAAACAACCGCTATCGCAGCCGTCTAGGAGGACTACAGGGGCCATTGAATACAGTGGACACCAGTTTCCGCCGCTGGTGAGAGCCACCCCCAAGGCTTGCATGATTGTCCACTGGCTAAATAGTACCCCACATTTTGGAAGGGCTAAGGCCTCCTTTACACTTGGGCAAGTTACTACACGTTTTTCAAGGCGTATCCTCAGGGGTCGCGCTTGCAAACAGGTCCCCTACACATTATGCATCCTGGCAAACAATATTTAGGGTCACACTGGAATACATTCTGTTGGGACACATAGGGCTCCAGCTAAGCCATGTTAAACAGATTACAATGCCAAACAAAGACACAGGCAGCTTCATTCCATACCAGATCCCATCAACGCATTTCTCATAAACATTGGACCACAAATAATTAGGTCATCTATCTTTAACTTTCCTAGTCCTCTTAGTCCAAGGTATCTAATTCCTCCACTCTCCGATTAAGATGCCTGATAACACGCCACCAAACGGGTGCTGTCCGAACCATGAACGCTAGCGATTCTATGGCTGCAGCAAACAGCAAATCATGTGCGCAAACCGTCAGCCCTAAATAAGCATTACATTCCTTTCTCCCCACCCCCCATACACACATAGTCCATATGTATCTCAAGAGCCATGTTGCCCATGCTCAAAAAAAAAAAACCCACAAAAACAAACACAAAAACACACAAGCCCAATAAACCAGGCCCAACCCACCTAATCTCTCCCCCCCATTCAGAACAGTACTGATCAATGAGTCCCCCTCTGAGGATTAGGCCTACCGAGATAGCATCCTAGCACAAGAGTACTTCTCTTGGGGCCAACCTGGGCTATGCCTGCGAGCCACTCTAACTCGTTCACGCATTCAATCTATATTCGTCCAGTCACCATTATAACATCACGGCATATCACTAGTATCATCTCATCTTTCAAGCTCCCCCCCCGCCTGGCCCATCATCGCCCCCAAAGGGCCATATAGTGTTATACACTGGACCGCTGTACGGACATCTCTCACAACATCGGTTTAGCTTCTGCCCTTCAGCAGGGACCAGCTCGTTAGCGCTTCTCTCTGACATGTTTCTGCACAGGCTCTGACCCGTTCATGGCTGGCCCCGCTATACACACACATTACCCCAGTGAACTGAAGATAAGCAATTTCAGGAGGTACATCGGGATACTCCAGGATAAATTTAGAGGAGCCGCGGCACTCTGCATCTTCCACATTCCGGTTAGCCACGCCACCACACTTCATGCAGTTATTTCAATAAAGTTATTTGTTGAAAGGTGGTCTCTTGGGTTGAACTTGCCCGAAAGCCAGTCTGGCAACCCTCAGACACACTTGTGAGTATGTAAACAAAAGTAATTGCTTGCTTTCTAATCGTACGTATAATACAGACACACTGAGAGTAATGAATGCACATTTAGAAAATGCTACTACCCCTGGATAGTTTTGCCAGAACAAAAAAAACAAAAAAAACACTAAAATCAACAAATGCAATATAACGACCCTTAATAATGATGACGAAGCCAGGGGAAGCGACTGGCTGCCAGACAGATGCTCCCTGGCCTTCGTCATCATTATGGGTTGGTGAATGCTTTATTTTAGGTGTTTTTTTTTTTTTTTGTTCTGGCAACCACTGCAGTGGTAGATGACAGGATACGTCTTCACACAGCACTCCAGTCGTCGACAACAGTGTATATGACAGAACATATTATAATAATAATTCATTGCAGTATATGACAATCAACTCATATTTGTTTATACCTGCTCGTGGAAAATGAATCGAGCTCTGATTGGTTATCGTGAGCAACTACAACTGCGTTGGCGCATCATACACTTTATAGTCTTCACCAATATGTGAGATCCTATACAAGTGTAAAACAAGATATGAAAATATGCACGGCATCCATTGCTACAAAAGCTGGCACATGGGAGAATCCACATACATTGCAATTCTGCTTAACACAACAGTGGTGAACCTTCCGTTTTGACTGAAGATGGAAGTTTCCTCTGTTACATCAGGATAGGGCTCCACCACACCACAGGTGCTTAACAGTGGTTGGATATTCAATTCGCTATTTACATCCTTCCTCATTATCTGATTATAGTCAGTGGCATAGATGATCAGTAGAGGAATTCGGTTCTATTTACCACACCATTAGATATTCCAACAGCTTCATAATTTAGTTATCGATACAAATTAAACAAACGGAGCGCACTATACAGTTATTTAGGGCGCCCGCACTCTACTCTAAGGCTGTACATTTGTAGTTCATTGCATTATAAAAAAAAAATTCAAAAAAAAAAAGTCACAATAAGCAAAAAACCAAAAAAACCTGTGGAAATGCTGAAATACATCAAATGAAGTTATCAAACTCCTCAATGCATGCAGAAGGTTTCAATTAAAGCTAAAAAAAAAGTTTACAGACCTTAGGACCAAGGGGTCACATAGAAAAACTCATCAAAAAATGTGAACACATGTAGGACATTGCCCCTTGGTATGCCTATGACAGTGAAGACAGCGCTTTATCGGAACACACCCTACTTTGGCCAAAGTACAAATTCCTTAAAAATTAATTATTAATGACAGAGACTCTTCAGGCAGGTGTGTATTGACCGTTGGGAGCTACACTCCATGCCCCAGAAAGCCTACTTGTTTAAAGTTTTAACCAAGTTAGATTTAGGTTCCAGATCTGGTCCGGAAGGGTTGACACTACACTTCTGTTTTTCGATAGGCATTAATTGAGGACCACAGGGCCGGCAGAGAAGGACATATATAATGGGACGCTTTTCGCCATGACCAATCGGAAGCTTTGCACAACTCGCAGCTTCACTCACTTGATATCGAGTTATAGGTTTTCAGTTTTTGTGTTAAAATAGGGGTCGTCGGTATGATCACATGGGTCACTATATCTACGGAGTATATACGTCATGATGGACGAAACCTTGTAGGTCGAGAGCCCAAACTGCAAACCCAACAAAAAACCCCCTTCTATTTAATTTGCGAGGTTGCCAACCACAAATTAAAATAGTAAGATATTGCTCTGTTTTCGTCACAATGTTCGATCACATTGGCCCTCTGAAGCACAAGATGGAAAAATTCAATCATTTCTAAGCCTTCTTTCCAGTGTTCCGCTCGTACACAAATCGTGGGTGCCACAGAAGTATCTGTCAAAGACAAGATAATTCGCCCCTGTCTACGAATGTAACTCCCTCTCCTACCATACTCCAAGTAGTGAAGTAGGTATCACTAATAATATATGAAGAAAGCAGCATCTTTTAAGGCTTGCAACTGCAGGAAATTCTCCAGATGTCCTGTCTGGGTGTGGCTGGAGAGATGACCTGGGTGCCACTAAAAAGGGCTCCGAGTGCCACCAATCTGCAACCCGTGGTGCCCATAGGTACGCCAGCCAACTGGTATATACGGTATAACATCTTAGATAGGAATAGGCAACCCTAACACATGCTAGATGTGCCCTATCCGCAGATAACTTCACCAACCACTGTGGACAAAACCATTCAAAATAGAATTGTCCAAAGTGTGAAATTAAACGCTTATCAATGCCATCTGCTCAACTCTGAGGGTGGAATCTACACATCGAAATAAGCACATGGATAAATCTTTTATACTTGTTAAAATACTATAATAATACCGTTTACTATACAGTGCAATCTATATCTGTGCACTGTACCAATCACATAAGGGACACAAATAAAAATACTAACATTAAATGTACAAACATTCATATGGAACAATAGAGCGAAAGGCCCTCTCGCTAGATGAGTGGTGGACACAAGGATTGTCCAATGGTCACCAGACAAAATAATAATGTATAAAATCTAGCTGAACTGCTTGAACTAGTCATCAGCCATGATCTTATAGAAAAGCATAAATCGGACCTTGGCTGTATCTGGTGCAAGAAGGTCCGCAACTAACATTTTCCAGAAAAAAAAAAAATAACACCTCTCACCATTTTTTGAGGAGTATATTATTATACCCAGGAGCAGGAAGGACGTATGAAAATTATCGGAATACACCACACTCACACAACACAACACTCACACAACACTATACTCACAAAATTGCCACACATACACTGATACTATGCAAACACTCACCACGTCCTTGCTCTTAATTCCAGTCGGGATCTGCGGCAGGTAGATATGGGCAAGACCGGGACCAGGACAGCCCCGCGTCCACAGTTCTCCCCCGGGGCCGTCTCTCTAGCTCCGGTGCTCTGCTGACACACGGATCACTGTGTCATCGGTACCCGGCTGCAGGACGGTCCGGTCTCCTGATCTGTTATCCGACCGCAACACCCAAATCAGAGGTCGCATTAGCGCCTCCCCCTAAGCGTCATAGACGTGATGATAGCGCATTACCAACCCCCCAACATAATGGCCATGACAGCCATTACACGGCAATTATTCCCTGTAGCGGCGCAGGCGGAAGCAGTATTCGGTAAAAACCACGCTGCAAAGAGGTAATGTCTGTAGCGCGATCACAGACTGGCGCCGAACTGCTCAGACCTGCGCGCTACAGGGAATAATTGCCAAGTGTACTTTATGCATGCAATTATTTTGGGTGGGAATGGCGTCTCATACCCATCTAGACGCTGGTGAGGGACGTTAATGCGACCTCTGATCTGGTGTTTGCCGGATAAACAGACAGAGAAGGACACAAGAATGGGTTATTAAAGAGTTTTGGCAATTTTCATGCAGTTAGCAAGTTCGATAGGTCTGCCTAAAAAGGTTGTTTTTAAGAGCATGTTTGAAACTTTGGACGTTGAGTATTAGTCTGATAGTCCAGGGACGGTCATTCCAGAGAATTCGTACAGTTCGGGAGAAGTTCTGGAGACATGTGCAAGAGAAATTAAGGTAGAGATTAATCTAACATCACTGAAAAGCTTTGTGGATGAGGGTTATTTTTTTAAACAGAATTTGGAAGGAGGCGGCAAACAGTGCAGTGACTGGCACAAACTACAGGTATCCATGTAGTGTTTTGTCCCATCTACTAAGAATAGATTGGAAAGGAGAGAGTGTAGTTAGAGGAAGACCAATTAGTAGGGAGTTACAGTAGTCTAGTCAAGGGTTAATCAGAACAATTAGCATTTTAGAGTACAACTCCAAGACTACGGGCCTGCCGTCTCTGTGATCCCACAGACTGTGCAACAGAGTGACATCATATGCAAAAGTATCTGGAAAGTAGCTGGATATCGTAAGTATAAAGAGGATTCTGGAAACAAAATTTACTGATTGTTTGTCCGGATGGGGCAGTATACTGGAGAGAGAAGAGCGTCTAGGACTGAACCCTAAGAACCCCAACAGTGAGGGGAAGATAAGAGATATCCAGAAAAGGATACAAGTGAGTAATGCCCTTAAGGTCAATGGACCAAAGCAACCTGAGGAGGAGCTTGTGTTCCACAATATCAAACGCTGTCGAGAGATCCAGAAGAATGAGGAGTGAATAGTCCCCTTATGATTTAGCAGTGTTGAGATCATTGGAGACTTTATAAAGAGCAGTTTCAGTGGAGTGCATAGTGTGAAAGCCAAATTGTAGCTTAGCTGAGAAATTGATTATTCAAGAATAGACCAGGCGTTTTGAGATGAAAAGGAGACTAGAAACTGGTTGGTAGTGAGCAGCACTGGATGGGTCCAGGGAAGGTTTCTTTAGTAATAGGTGACAACCACATTCTTAGAAGAAGTGGGAACACCATCAGAAGACAGAGAGCGGATGAAGTTTTTAGTGTGGAGAGAAGTGACTGCTGGAGAGAGAGACTGTACGAGATGTGAGGGGATGGGGTCACTGAAGCAGATGGTGGGGCAAGCAGAGGAAAGGAACCTGAAGGGAACACTTCTTCCTCGGTGACTGGCTTGAAGGAAGAGAGAAAACAGGGTAAGGTAACGGAGTGAAGGGCATTAGTGGCGTGAGTGGATTGAGAAATTATTGCATCTTTGGTGTTAATAAGGAGTGAAGAGTATCGAAGAGCCTTTTGGGATTGTTAGAGAAATGATATTTAAGTATATCAGTAAAATAGGCCTGTTTAGCAAGGTGAAGAGCAGAGTTAGAGCTATATAAGCTCAAAAATGCAACAGCAAAAAAAGAAAAAAAAGCTAGACATAATAAGTTTAGCAATGTAACATTGAGACCACTGCACATTTTTTTCCAGAACTGAACTCCTTTGAAAACCTGTTTGTTGACTTGTGACTATCCATCTTCCTCTTGATTACATTCTAAAGAATAACTGCTTAAATTTTGTGCCAGGAGTGGCATAAGGTCAATCAAAAGCAGAGTGAAAGACTGGTGGAGAGCATGCCAAGACGCATGAAAGCGGTGAAAAAAAAATTATAATAATGGTTATTCCACTAGATATTTGATTTCTGAACTCTCTTACAGAGTTAAACCATTAATATTGTATTTTCTCCTGTACAGAAAAGGAAAAATTCTTCATTTTGCCATCTTCGGGCACTAATAACCTTTTCAGACTTCGGTATACGGAGCTGTGTGGTGTCATTTTTTGTGACTTTTGATGACGCTTTCAATGCAACCATTTTTAGCACTGTACAGCCTTTTGATCACTTTATTAAATTTTCTATATTTTACAAAATGCTAAAAAGTGGCATTTTTCAACTTCTGGACCTATTATCTGTTACAGGGTTAAACGCCAGGAATAAGCATTGTTATAATTTGATAGATTGGACATTTTGGGATACTGCGATGCCCGACATGTTATGATTTTTACTATTTATATTAGTTCTAGGGAAGGGTGCTGATAAAAGTTTTTTTTTTTTAAATATAAATACATGGGGATTTTCCTCATCATTCATTACAATGTGCAAATCACACATTGTAATAAATAGGTTAAAACCAGACAGCCTGTGGTCACCCAGCCTCCATCCCCCAGGGCCTCACAGAGGGTGGTGATCAAATCCAAAATGGCAGGACCCACACGCCCCCAGGATTTATATGCATTTACAGTGTTAACACCGATCGGGGGTGTTAATGATCGATGCAGCTACAGATTGCGGGTGTTAGCTACAATATGCAGCAAAAGCCCACCTTGTATGGAGAGGGCACAGCCCGTGAGCCCTCTCCATACACCTGCAGCCAGCATGTGACGTAATTGTACGGTAAGGGGTTAAGATGTATCCAAATGCACATTTTTCATACCTCCTAATTGTCCCAGATTCAGGGGGCAGCAACAAATCCCCACTTCAAATCTATATACCTTGACAGGATGTAAATAAAAAGTAAATACAATGTGGTGAGGCAGGAACCATACAGTGTGGGAGGAACAAGAAGGGGGTAGCAAAAGTAGTACATTATAGAGTAATTGGAGCTACATGGTGGTAATATACTTTGTTGGTCTCCTGGAACAGCAAGGGGGCATTACGCAGAGAACTCAACAATTTCAAACTCAACCTCAACCAAAGGTCACAGGTGGGGGGGCATTACATAGCATTATGCCAATAGGAGGCCCTTTACCAAGGATACATCCACAACACAGCCATGTATCTTAACAAGGTTCCATGTGCATGTTACAAAAATTTCTAAAATCCCATCTGCACAACGTGGAAATAATTGGCACAAAACATTTACATGGCGGGTTCTCTTTGCTTCTCAGACAGATTTTTAAGCTTCAATGTATTGCAGCCTTATACTTACTCTAGGTGGTCCAATAATCATACCAGTCCATCTTGTAAGTGTCATGTCTTCATCATCTGCTAGACCCCAACTAACCGTTCCATCACCAACTCCTTTCTGACCCTCTTCAAGTTCTTCCAAAAGTCGAAAATTACGAGGAACTTTGACGCCTAAAAAAAAAAAAAGCAAGAGATCCTATAGATGTCCTCCATTTTCTGTATTGATCTCTGCCACGATATAGGCAAAGAAGTGCACTGTACATGATAAAAAGTGAGCATAAATAAGTGCATAAGGCATTTTTCCATAACAGTGGAAATCACTTGACTTAAGATCAATGAGTATGTGACAAGATCCCACCCAAAGACAAGGCAATGAGTATTTATGCCAAACTTATTGGGTTGTTTCCTTTGGTACATTTAATTGCTGTGTTTCGTCTCCATCTCTAACTATCTAATCTAAACAATGTGTTCCAAATTATGCATATAAAATATTTTCTCATATTTTCCTAAACTTTCTATAATTGCAGTCATTGTAATTTTCCAGTCAGCAACTATTCAAGTATAATTAAAATGTTTTTGAACAAACGGACCATAATAATAGTATAGTTTTTAAAAAAATAAACACTCAAAATGCAGTCTAAATTATTATGCACAGCAGAGTTTTCAACCTTTTCACTTTCATTAAGAACAAAAAAAGATGGTCATTTGTGACATAAGCATTAGCAGGTTATTACAAACTGAAATCAAACTGTTTGCTAGTAAAAAATTTATTCTAGGTGATGTTACTTTTGCACACAGGACCCCTTGAATTTTCAGTTTTTGGATGGTTTCTGCTTCAATTATTTTGCATGAGGACAGAATACCCTGAGAGACCGGTTGCTTTGATGTGAACTGCCTCCCGCCATCGTGGACACTCCTTTTGATGATGCTCAGAGGTTCTCATTGGGTTTGAGGTCAGGGGAGCGTGGGGGCCACACCATAAGTTTGTCCCGTTTTATGCCCATAGAAGCCAGAGATGCAGATGTGTTGTTTGCAGCATGAGGCATGAAAATGATCTTGCTGCATAATGCGCGGTTCTTCTTATTGAACCATGGCAGAAAGTGCTATTTGAGAAAATCCACATACATTATGGAGTTCGTCTTTACCCTTTCAGGAACCTAAAGGAGCCGACATTATCACTCCCCACGATTCCAGCCCAAAACATTTCTCCTCCTCCTCTTCATTGGCGCCGTAGCCATGTATGCATGGGGTGTCCATCAACCAGCCATCCTCCACTCCATCCATCTGGACCATCAAGCGTTGCATGGCACTCATCAGTGATCAAAACAGTTTTGAAGTCACTCTTCATGTATTGCTTGGCCCATTGGAGCCATTTCTGCTTGTGTGCAATGGAAAAAGGAGGTCGACAGGATGGCTTAAAAACAGCTGCAAACCTCTGAAGGACCCTGCATCTTGATGTTCGGGGGACGTTGGAGGCACCAGCAGCTTCAAAAACATGTCTGCTGCTATGACAAGGCATTTTTGCAGCTGCTCTTTTAACCTGATGTAATTGCCTGTTGGAAAGAGTTCCACATATACCCTTATCAGCACGCACACGTGTGTGCTGTGAATCGGTTACATACTTCTTAATTGTGCGATGATCACGATGAAGTGTTTTGGCAATGTTGATTGTAGTCAAGCCTTGAGCTAAACACTCCACAATTTCTTGCTTCTCAGCAGCAGACAACCTTTTTCTTTCCCATTTTGGCAGAAAATGTAGGCTGCTTAATAAATGGGGGCAGACTTCTTAACCCCTTAAAGACGTGGCCCTTTTTCGTTTTTGCATTTTCATTTTTCACTCCCCACCTTCAAAAATCTGTAACTTTTTTATTTTTCCATGTACAGAGCTGTGTTTGGGCTTGTTTTCAGCATAACAAATTGCACTTCATAGTAATGGTATTTATCATTCCATGCCGTGTACTGGGAAGCGGGAAAAAATTCAGAATGCAGTGAAAATTATGAAAAAAATGCATTTGCGACGTTTTCTTGTGGGCTTGGATTTTACAGCTTTCACTGAGCGCCCCAAATCACATGTCTATTTTATTCTTTGGTTTGGTATGATCACGAGGATACCAAATTTGTACAGGTTTTATAATGTTTTCATACATTATATGATCACTTTTCATTGCTTTTGATCACTTTTCATAGATTTTTTTTATATTTTTCAAAATGGCAAAAAAGTGGCATTTTCGACTTTGGGCGCCAATTTCCGTTACGGGGTTAAACGCTGGCAAAAATCGCTAATATATTTTGATAGATCGGACATTTTGGGACGCGATGATACCTAATGTGTTTATGATTTTTACTATTTATATCAGTTCTAGGGAAAGGGGGGTGATTTCAACTTTTACTTTTTTTACTTCTATATATATTTTTTTAATTTTTAACATTATTTTAGATCCTCCAGGGTACTACTCTGCAGGGTCCAATTGCTCATAATATACTACTGCAATACTACTATATTGCAGTGTATATAGGTACATTTTTACATGATTTCTAATAGCCTGCCTCTGCTGGCTATTAAGCAAAGTGCATATGGCAAGCCTACAAGTCTGAATGACTCTAGGCTGCATATCAACCGATCGGCGCCCTCCGATGATGTTCCAGGGGCGGCCATCCAAGATAGTGGCGCGCATCTAACGGTAAGTTAGGTGCCAGCACCGACCACAGCAGTGACGGGCGGGTGTTGACCGTTTTATACAGCCGTCATCATCTGTGTATGGAGAGAGCTCAGCTCGTGAGCTCTCTCCATACACCCTTTGCGCACGATATAGTTCATAGTTTCTACGTTGTTAAAAGCCTTGTCCATCATTCACCAAGTAAGTGGAAGGATTGGCAGGAGGAGGATTAGGGAAACCATTCTATAAACATAACCCTCTATGTTTTAGGTTAAACAGGCATCTAGACCCTTCTTGAAGCTACTCCGCTGTCACCTGCTGTGACCAGGCCTTGAGGCAGCTATTGCCACAGATTGACCGTTCCGATGTAAAAAGCACTGTCGCCTCCGGTGATAAAACCTTGATTTCCAAACGGAGGACAGCCTTGATGCTACTGGCACCTGTTCTGTTGATTCTTTAACAATTCCACCATTTGTTTGTATGGACATCATCTATTTAAATAAATTAGCATTGTCTCCCTCTGTAGCGCTCTTTTCCAGACTAATCAAATCTAGTGTGTTGTAATCTTCCTCATAAGTGAGTACCCCTCATACCCCTTATCATTTTGTGTGGTACGTTGAACCCTCTCCAGCCAGGCATCCTTTTTATGGCCGGTGCCCAGGCAATGGACAGCAAATTCAGGGGTGGCGAAAACCAGTGCCTTGGTATAGTGGTAATATTACTCCCTATCACGAGAGGCCATACAACTTTGGTAAGGACACGAGTCCTCTGGCTTTAGGGCCGATTGACATTGCATGTGTATTCATTGTGAGCTACTAGTTACCCCAGAGGTCCTTCTCCACAAGGGACACAGATTACTCCCCAGGAAATATTTGCCTTTGGATTATTGGCCCCCAGGTGCATAACCTTACAGTTATCCCTATTAAACCTCTTGCCAATGTGATACCAAACATTCAGTTTGCCAGTCACCCTGCAGCCTAGAAACATCTCCATAGACGTGTATACACTACAGTTTGGGTGTCATCTGCAAAAAATAGACACAGTGTGCTATTAATCCTCACCCTTATTACATTAAATATATAATAGAGTGGGCCAAGAACAGAACCCGGTGGGTACAACCCACTAGATACTGGTGACCCTTCCGAGTAGTGACTCATGCAAACTCTCTGGATACGATCCTTTCTAGCCAGTATTTCAATCCATTCAGAATGTATGCGCAAGCCCAACCTAGGCCCCTTTACCAACAATAATGTTACGCGTAACAGTGCGTGCTATGAGGGGACAGTGTCAACAATGGCACTGTTGCAAAGCCGAAGAACACCAATATGCCAAGCTGCTCTCGCATCCAGGCTCTGTAACCGCTTCATAAAAGCAGAGTATGTTGTTGCCACTTCTATTCGTCTATAAACCCAGCTGGCTGCACTATTAGATATTTGTGTACATACTCAAGTATTAGTCCTTTTATACTAACCTCCAATACTTTCCCCACCATGGAAGTTAAGCTTACGCGCCTGATTGGCAGGCGAAGTTCTATGGAGTCCCTTTATATATTGGCACCACAGTTCCTGCGCGAGTCACTTGGCACCACACCAGACTTAGCAGAATCCCTGAAGATTTTAGCAGCGGTACACAAAATAACAGAACTGAGTTCTTTAAGAATCTCTGGGGTTAACCTCTGGTCCAGGAGGCTTTGTACACATGATTTTATTGAGCATTAGATTTGGAATATTGTCTAACATGTAGCCAGCTAGTATTCACAGATCCATACCCGCACTGACACACCCAAGTCAGAAGTTTTCTTCTCTATTGTATAAACGGAGCTAAAAACTATTAGTATCTCTGCCTTCTCCTGTCTCCAGTCACCGATGCCCCATTTTCAGAATAAAGGGCGGTCCAACCTGTTGTGACCATTTTTTTTTGCATTGATTCCTAAAAAATTTCTTTTTGGGATTGTTTTGCTATCTTTAGCAACCGTCTTTCATTTTGTATTTTCTGATTTATTCTTTTTTACAGATTTTGGGTAAGTTTTTGTAAGTATTGAAAGCCTCAGGTGACCCGTCAGATTTATATTTTTAAATGCCCTCTTTTTCCTCATTATTGCCCTTTTAACTGTAGCTTAGCACGCGGGGTGTAATCTAGCCGTCTATACTTGTTACCTATTGGAATAATTTAGAAGTATAAAACCAGATAGTTTTGAAGTTCTCCCATTTAACATAGTATCACCATGTGACAGTATCTGATCCCGTCTATATCTGTATTGCAGCCCTGAATTTTTGGAAATTAGCCCTTAAAAAAAGGCAAAGTTTTCGATTTTCCACCCTGTTTCTGCTTTTTAAAGTTTAGAGAAATAATTATATTATGATCGCTGTTCCCAAGGGGTTCCCTGTACTGACATTTTGGACAGTCTCCTCATTGTTAGAAATCCAAGGTCCAACATTCGTCACCTCTTGTGGGATCTTCTACAAGCTGCAACATAAATTATCCTCAAGAAGTTGATAAAATGTTTCCCCTTCAAGATGAAGACGAGCCCTGACCCCAATTTATATTGGAAAGGTAAGTTCTCCGTATTCAATACGGTCCCCTCCTGTGCAGCCCGCTCCATACTGTTTATATAGGTTTGACCCTCTATTTCCTCAGAGATGTTAGGGGTCTATAAATTACCCCAAAATTTTTTCTCAAAGCTCTCTGTGCTTTGAATTTCAACCCACAAAGTTTCTGCTCCCTCACACTCTGAGACCACTGACCATCACAATTCGCCTTTTAGTCTCTTCTGAACATACAGACTACACCACCCCCCCTCCATTTGCCCTGTCTTTCCGAAAGAGTTGTAAAACCTTGAATATTGACAACCCCAGTCATGCGATGCATCGAGCATTCTCTGCTACACCACAACATCTAACTGTTCTCTAATATCAGAGCCTCAAGCTCGCCCCTTTTGCCTGAGATACTTCTGCATTTGTACATACAAGTTTATTTTCCACAGTTATTTATCTGATTTAAAGTAATTTTACTGGCACGATATATCCTCACCACTGTTCTGCCAACTTGTGGATCTCCTTATCCACTCCTCAGTGTTGGTTCGGTACGATCACGAGGATACCAAATTTGTACAGGTTTTATAATAATTTCATACATTTAAAAAAATGAAAACCTTCTGTACAAAAAAAAAACCTTCATAGGCAAGAGGCCTTAATCTGACACATGTATTAATTTCCTTATTTATCTGACACGTTATTTTACTAACCTCTTAACATTCCAGTTTTGATTCAGCAAAAATTGTGTGCCATTCCAAACTGACAAACCCTCTGGTGGCAGTTTGTAAAAAGGGTTGACCCCAACAGCCACAGCAAGAGAAGCTGCTTGTTCTAAGCATGTGACTTCTAGAATATTCCCATATTCCCATAGTGTCTCGCCATTTTAGAAAATTTGGGACGAAAGCCAATTCTTCAGTCACTAATCCCCTCATTGGTGGAAAAAAAATTAAAAAAGGGGAGACTTGCCTGTCCTGAGTAGTATGTCGTGTCCACACTTTATTTTTGGATCTAATAGACAACACTTTGTGTTCAGCCTTTTCCAAGTTTGTTGACAAAGTGTGTAAAGAAGCCAGTTAAAAATGGTGGAAGTGTCATGGTTTGGGTAATGTTTTCTACAGCAGGAGTTGGACATTTTAAAAAGCTATATGGCAGTGCCTTTAACCCCCTTAGCCCCCTCATTTTTGAGTTTTAATTTTTCACTCCCCACTTTTTTATTTTACCCCATGTATACATAGATGAATACGTTTAATAATGTTTTCAATATTCTGGCGCTAATAACTTTAATACTTCGGTGTATGGAGCTGTGTGTGGCGTCATTATTTGCAACTTTTGATGACTTTTCAGAGTTACCATTTTGAGGACTGCGTGGACTTTTGATCACCTTTTATTAAATTTCATATATTTTTCATTATTTTCCAGAAATAACCATTATATTTTGATAGATCAGACATACCTTACATGTTTAAGTTTTTTACTGTTTACTCATATTTGTATCAGTTCTAGGGAAAGGAGGGTGATTTGAATTTTTAGTTGTTTTTAATTGAAATTTTTTTTAAACGTTAAGAATTTTTTATTTTTTACTTTTTTCCAAACCCCTTAGGGTACTTGAACCCTAAGTTGTATGATTGATCCTAACATATACTGCCATATGGCAGTATATGGGGAGTTTGCACATCTATTACAATAATAGAGACGGGGGAGGGGGGGGCGCATAACCAGAGCCATCCGTGCTGTAGCTTCACAGTCTGTTAGGCTGATTACTCCTCTGCCTACTGTAATCTCCCACAATGAGAACAGTGTAAGAGCCTGTGAAGCCAGAGCACGAGGGACCCTAGGGACAACCCCGGAGGCCTTTAAAAATTACATGTAAAATTATGCTTAAGCTTTTAGAATTAAGGAGGCCATGGATAACATTGATACCTGGATCAATGAGTAAGGGACCCTGGCTTTTCTTTGATGGAAGATTTCCTTTGATCCCTCCTCGAGCGCTGGATTTAAGAACGGCACAGGCAGAGGTAACTTCTCAACCTGTGCCGTAACATTAAGTCTAGCTTCTGACACCAACTCACAAGCGGAGCCGGTACCACAAGCTGTGGGTGTCAGCTGTGTATTACAACTGACATTTATCTGTAATACCCGTGATTGGAGATTCCTCCATTTATGGGTGTTAACCCCTTACACGCCATTGTCAAGCATGTGGATCGGACTGCTGACTGTGGGGGTTCCGATCCTCCGATGGCCACCAAGGGGAGCTATAAGGGTCCAGAGCTACGCAATGGCCTCTTAGAGCGAGACCTGGCCATAATCTACTGAGCTAGTGCAGCATGCTCACTCAGTGGATTAAATAAAATAATCCAGTGCAATACATTTGTATTGCACTGTGTTGGCTCAATATGAGCTATAAAAAGCAAACCAGGGGATCGCTTGTTCAAGCCAAAAAAAAATAAAATAATGTAATTAAAAATAAATAATCGAATAAAGTGGAAGTCCCCTAAACACCAATATTTCCCATACACATCTAATAAAGGAAAAAAAAAATAAAAAAAATTGGACAATAAATCTGAAATGCTGTCCCATTACCAATCGTGGTAGGATTGTGCCCCTTTATTAACCCCTTGAAATTGGTGTCTGTAAGCCCAGGTCAATATTTTACATTCTGCTATGCGATTTACAGCTAATTTTGGGGGCACGTGAGAGTGAAAGATTGATGGGTCCCTATCCATGGAAGGGTATAGAAAATCCACAGCAACTAACTTTACTCCTCAATCATGATAGCTTTCACCTTGCGCATGTTAAGTCTAGTATTCCATTTAGCCCATTTTTCAGTTGAGAAAGTTGAACAGTGCCAGTAACATATTTTAACAGTTAATTTTAAAAGTTAATAAATTAGCCACGCGCTTCACGGAGTGTGGGTATCCAGCTAAAACCATTGAAGACTCCCTTAAAGGGGTTCTCAGCAGGTGGAAAAACATGACTGCAGTTTTCCAAAAACAGCACCACACCTGACCATGGTTACTGCCAGTACTGCAGCTCAGCTGTATAGAAGTGAATTGAGTTTGGTTGCAATACCACACACTACCCATGGTCAGGTGAGGCGCTGTTTTTGGAAGACTGCAGCCATGTTTTTCCACCTCCTGAGAACCCCTAGGTTCCTAGACACGGTAGAAACGCACGGAAATTAAAAAAAAAAAAACTAAGTGGCTTCCATGCTCCTTCGATTTCAGTTATAATGAAAGAATTATCCGTAATGTGATTAATAAACACTGGAATATACTCTGCCAGGAACCGAAACTTGCTGATTTTACAAGTTGTAGACCCCGGTGTCACCTACAGGCAATGTCCCACTTTGAAGACAAAATTGTTCCAAAGTGGGTATTCCAGGCAAACCTGGCTGAGCAGCGGTGTCCCTGAGGGAAACCCTAAGTATGGCCACTGCTATTTCTGTAACTTTAACCCCTTTCCGGCTATAACTTTTTATCTTTCCACACGGTGTGACAGCTTGTTTTCTGTGTAACAAATTGCTCTTCACATTGAAAGTACTGGGAAGCGGGGAAAAAAATTCAAATGCAGTGAAATTGTTGAAAAAAAAAAAACACATATGCCCAATTAACTTGTGGGCTTGGATTTTACGACTATCACTGTTACCCCAAATAACATGTCTACTTTATTCTTTGGGTCGGTGCAATCACAGGGATAACAAATTTGTCTAGGTTTTATAATGTTTCATACATTTACAAAAAAGATCGAATAACTTTCATACCTCTGTGAGCTGTGGGTGGTGTCATTTTTTTTGCAACTTTTGATGACATTTTTAATGCTATTTTTAGGACTATGGCTAATTTTACACGCAGTAAATAAAACCGTTATATTTAGATAGATCAGCATTTTGGATTCAGCAATGCCTATTGTGTTAATGATTTTTATGGTTTATATTATATTAGTTCTAGGGAAAGGGGGGAGATTTGAATTTTAAGGGTTTAAATTTTACTAATTTTAAGACCGCCTAGGGTACTTTAACCCTGGGTTGTCTGATCTTACCATAAACTGCCATACTAAAGTATGGCAGAATATGGGGATTTTCCTCCTCATTCATTACAACGTGCAAATCACACATTGTAATGAATACGTTTAAACGAGAAAGTCTCAGGTCTTTGGAGGACCCAAGGCTGTCATGGCAACCAATCGCCGCCCGCCACCCCCCCCCCCAACAATGGCAGCAATGGTACTATCACTGATCACGTAGATCACCAAAAGATCAGTAAACAATTCAATTATCCTAAACTTATGATCATGATTAGAACGTGCCAATTCAGGCTATCCCACCCCACTACGTTTTGCTGGCATTTTTCTTTGCTTCCAAAGACCCGAGGACTGTCTCTGTTTTAACCCTTTCATTTACAAGTGCTTATGGCACATTGTAATGAATGAGTAGGAAAATTCCCACATACCGCGGTTTATGGCAGCATATAGGATAGGATCGATCACACAAACTCGGGTTAAAGTACCCTAGGGAGTCTGATAAAATAGTAAATATAAAGAAAAATAAGTTTTTAAAAAATATTATAAAAACATACAAACCTCCCTAAATTCAATGGTCAAAAATGGTCTAGAAAGTGAAAAAAAAAAAAAAAAGTTTAACCCCTTAACGACCTGGCCCTTTTAGTTGTTTCACTTCATTTTGTCATCACACCATCAAAAATCTATAAATTTTTTATTTTTTCCACATAAAGAGCTTGTTATGGCTTTTTCTGCATAAGAAATGCACTCATAGTGACTATTTAATATTCATGCAGTGTACTGGGAAGCGGGGAAAAAAAATTCCAAATGCAGTGAAAATGGTTTAAAAAAAAAAAACACACATTTGCGATGTTTTCTTGAGGGCTTGGATTTTACAGGTTTCACTGTATGCCCCAAATGGACATGTGACTTTATTCTTGGGTCGGTACGATACAGCGGGATATCACAATTTGTATAAGTTTCTAATGTTTTCATACATTTAAAAAATTAAAACCTCCTGCTACAAAATATTTTTTGGGGGATTTTGTCCATTCTGGCGCCAATAACTTTTTCATACTTTGGTATACGGAGTCTGGGGTGGTGTCTTTTTTTGCAACTTTAGATGGCATTGTCTTTAAAAGTTCAAATCACCCCCACTTTCCTAGAAATGATTATGAAATAAATAAACAGTAAAAATCCAAAAACACATTGGGTATCACTGCGTCCAAAATTCACGATCTATCAAAATATAAAACGGTTTAACAGCGTGACCTCTGAGACGGGAAATGGTGCCACAATGTCCAAAAGGCGACTTTTAAATGACAAAAAAATGTAATGAAAAGTGATCAAAATGTCGCACAGTCCTCAAAATGGTAGCACTGAAACGTCAGTGTCATTTCGCAAAAAATTACCCCTCACACAGCTCCAGTACACCAAAGTATTAAAACGTTATTAGCGTCAGAAGATGGCAAAAAATGTTTTTTTTTTCATACACATTCGTTTAATTTTTGAAAATGATTTAAAAACGCAATAAAACCCTGTATAAATTCGGTATCACCGCGATCGGGGACCGAACCAAAGAAAATCAAAGTAGAGGTGTTATTTGGAGGGGAAAGAGTTTAAGTCGTAAAAACTGAGCCCACAACAACGTGTACGCACATGCTTTTTAAAAAAATGTTCCCACATTTGGAATTTTCACTAGGAAAAGGACAATAAGCAGAATTTAAGCCCTGTCATACTGTACACAAAAAAAATAAAAAAGCCCATCAGCTCTCCTCCCTTCTGCGCGTAGCCATGTACCCGGACAGCGTTAACTCCACATATGGGGGGGGCGGGGGGGTCTCTAATTGAAGAGAAACTGCAGAATATATTGGTAGATGACATTTCTACTTTTATTCACTTAAAAGTAAGAGCAGCTCCCTATCCCTACCCCTAGTAACAACCGTGTTAAACGCTACCTGCCATTACATAGCCGCTCGAAACAAGTTACAGCA
The DNA here is from genome assembly GCA_019512145.1 of Engystomops pustulosus. Classification (NCBI taxonomy): domain Eukaryota; kingdom Metazoa; phylum Chordata; class Amphibia; order Anura; family Leptodactylidae; genus Engystomops; species Engystomops pustulosus. Next base: position 72,859,305 of record CM033646.1, read on the forward strand.
GATACAGCAATATTATGAGGAGGTTCTCCCCGGGACCCGCACCCTCCCAAACCATATGGTTGGCAGTGACCTGCAGGCTCGATGTGCCCAGTCCACCAACCCTATGCGGACCGCTGTAAGCTTGGCTCGGCGGTTCGGAGGGCTTTGTACTGCATGGTTTGCTAGTCTTATAGCGCATGTTCAAATAAACAATGGATCTGTCTTTTGATCGATTGAACACTGCTATTACGTTAGTAAGGAGCTCCTACAGGATTATCCTGTGGGTGACATAGGTCTTATTTAAGGAGGGCAAATTTGAGGGCTAAAGAACGTCGTAGCCATAATAGAAAATTTCAAATGAAAACCAGCATTTTGTTTTCTGTAAAGTGGTTAACAAATTGCCAAGTGTTTTGAATAGGTTGAGGGGCAAAGTTATTACTAAGGGTATTTTGGTGGGGTTTCTATTAATAGGCCTGCAAAAACCCTACAAGAAATAAAATGGTACCTTAGAAAATAATTAAATTCAAAACATTCTCTTGCTGTTGAACTTGTGATCTTTCTAGTAAGTAATAAAAAGAAGTGCACCCCACCAAATACATGATTCTACCATTTGAGTGACAAAGTGATCGAATGCAAACAGTGTTTTACTAAAACCATTAATGGGGGAAAAAAAAACGAAAAGGAAAAAAAAAAAAAAAAAAAAAAAAAAAAAACAAAAAAGTTTCCCCATAATCATATGGCCCACAGATGTAAGGAGACAGTGTTACACAAAAAAAAAAAAAAAAGGAAGGAACAGAATCCAGTACCAAATATACTTCTCTACTGCCTGCACAAGAAAAGTTATAAATTCAGCAATAGGGGTAGTCAACTAGTGGCCATCTCATCTACCTTACCCCGCATATCTGCCTTCTGCGCCACGACAAGTAACGGCAACAATGGCAGCAATGGTACTATCACTGATCACGTAGATCACCAAATAGTCAGTAAACAATTCATTTATCCTAAACTTATTGATCATATTAGAACGTGCCATTCAGGCTATCCCACCCCACTACGTTTTGCTGGCATTTTGCTTTTGCCTCCAAAGACCCGAGGCTGTCTCTGTTTAACCCTTTCATTACAATGTGCTGATGGCACATTGTAATGAATGAGTAGGAAAATTCCCACATACCGCGGTATGGCAGCATATAGGATAGGATCGATCACACAACCTCGGGTTAAAGTACCCTAGGGAGTCTGAAAAATAGTAAATATAAAGAAAATAAGTTTTTTAAAAATTATATAAAAAACCCCCTAAAAATTCTAATTGGTCAAAAATGGTCTAAGAAAGTGAAAAAAAAAAAAAAGTTTAACCCCTTAACGACCTGGCCCTTTTTAGTTTTTTCACTTCGTCTTTGTCATTTCACACCCCACCTTCAAAATCTATAACTTTTTTATTTTTTCCACATAAAGAGCTCTGTTATGGCTATTTTCTGCAGTAAGAAATTGCACGTCATAGTGACCATATTTAATATTCCATGCAGTGTACTGGGAAGCGGGGAAAAAAATTCCAAATGCTATAGTGGTTAAAATGAGTTAAAAAAAAAAAACCACACATTTGCGATGTTTTTGAGAGGCTTGATTTAAAGGTTCACTGTATGCCCCAAATGACATGTCTACTTTATTCTTTGGGTCGGTACGATTACAGGGATATCACATTTGTATAAGTTTTATAATGTTTTCATACATTTACAAAAATTAAAACCTCCTGTACAAAATATTTTTTTGGGGATTTTGTCATATTCTGGCGCCAATAACTTTTTCATACTTTGGTATACGGAGCTCTGGGTGGTGTCATTTTTTGCAACTTTAGATGGCGTTGTCTTTAAAAGTTCAAATCACCCCACTTTCCCTAGAACTGATATGAAATATAATAAACAGTAAAAATCCCAAACACATTGGGTATCACTGCGTCCCAAAAATCCCGATCTATCAAAATATAAAAACGGTTTTAACCGGCGGTGACCTCTGAGACGGGAAACGGTGCCCAAATGTCCGAAAGGCGACTTTTACATGACATAAAAAAATGTAATGAAAAGTGATCAAAATGTCGCACAGTCCTCAAAATGGTAGCACTGAAAACGTCAGCTCATTTCGCAAAAAATGACCCCTCACACAGCTCCGTACACCAAAGTATTAAAACGTTATTAGCGTCAGAAGATGGCAAAAAATGTTTTTCTTTTTCATACACATTCGTTTAATTTTTGAAAATTGATTAAAAACGCAACCAAAGAATAAAGTAGAATAAAGTAGAGGTGTTATTTGGAGGGAAGAGTTTAAGTCGTAAAAACTGAGCCCACAACAACGTGACGCACATGCTTTTTTTAAAAATGTTCCCACATTTGGAATTTTCACTAGGAAGGACAATAAGCAGAATTTAAGCCCTTCTTCAACTATGTACACAAAAAAAATTAAAAAAGCCCAATAGCTCTCCTTCCCTTCTGCGCGTCGCCATGTACCCAGACAGCATGTTACATCCACATATGGGGGGGGGGGGGGGGTCTCATAATTAAGAGAAACTGCAGAATATATTGGTAGATGCATTTTCTACTTTTATTCAACTTAAAGTAAGCAGCTCCCTATCCCTACCCCAGTAACAACCGTGTTAAATCGCTACTGCACTACATAGCCGCTCGAACAAGCTTACAGCAGTACAGCATATTTATGAGGAGGCTTCTCCCCCGGACCGCCCCTCCCACACCATATGTTGGCAGTGCCTGCCAGGCTCGATGCTGCAGTCACCACCCCTATCGGACCGCTGTAAGCTTGGTCTGGCGTTCGGAGGGCTTTGTACTGCAGTGTTTGCTAGTCTTATAGGCATGTTCCAATAAAACTAGCGATTGAACACTGCTATTACTTTAGTAAGGAGCTCCTACAGGGATTATTCCTGGTGACAGGTCTTCTTTAAGTGGGCAAATTTGAGGGCTAAATGAACGTGTTAGCAATAATAGAAAATTTCAAATAAACCAGCATTTTGTTTTAATTTCTGTAAAGTGGTTAACAAACTTGCCAAGTGTTTTGAATAGTTTGAGGGGCAACGTTATTACAAAGGGTTATTTTGTGGGGGTTTCTATTAATATGCCTTCAAAAACCCCTACAGAAATAAAATGGTCCCTAAAATAATTAATTCAAAAATTCTCTTGCTGTTGAATTTGTGATCTTTCTAGTAATGTAATAAAAAGAATGTGCACCCCACCAAATATCATGATTTCTACCCATTTGATTGCACAAAGATGATCGATGCAAACATATGTTTTACTAAAAAATTAATGTGGGGGAAAAAAAAAAAAAAAAAAAAGTTTCCCCATAATCATATTGGCCCACAGATGTAAAGAGAACAGTATACAAAAAAAAAAAAAGAGGAAAGAATCCAGTACCAAATTGATACTTCTCTACTCCTGCCCACAAGAAAAGTTAATAAATTTTCAGCAATAGGGGATAGTAACATTGGCATCTCATCCTACCCTTCCCCCCGCACTCCTGCCCTTCTGCGCGGCTTTTGAACATCACTAGGAGCTGCTTACTTTAGTACGCAAGCTCCTAGTAGCCGATAAAGGGTGACAGGTCCTCTTTAAACCATCTACATCCTGAAGGCGTTAAAAGAAAAATGCTCAAATTTCAATACCGATACCCTATTTATGTTTACACAATCATTTTTACTCCCTTACTTTACAATTTTACTTAGCTGTTTTAGCTCCCATCACTACCTAGGCTGGCAAGTGTAAAATTTGAGTGTGGATGGGGACTCATAATTCAGACACATAATTCAACTAGTGCTGTGAGAGTGCTGAAAAAGTGGTTAGATTATCAGGGTACAAGGTTTATATACACTTTCATTTAGCTTCTGAACATTCACTAGTACCTAATACATAGAAAGATGAGACATATCAGAGATGAGATCCATGAGATGTATATAACATTCTCAGCTACACAAACACACAAAGATTAACTGTACCTCCACCCGTCCATGGATAAAGACCTTATCTGTCTGTAGCTTTACTCTCCTCACACAGGCAGCAAGCTGTGAATGCAAGCTCATCCTGGAATGCAAGGGTGGGGCCTGGAGGCACAGAGCAGCTCAGTGCAGAGTCAGACAGGAGAACAATATGACTTCCCCCAATCCCATGTCAGAAAATTCAGTCGGAACCAGGGGCAACCAAAATTGTTTACACCAGGACTGAGAAACAGGTTGGAATTATATTTTTGAGATGCTGTACTTTTGTTAACAGTGAATTAGAGAATGTGTCATTTTACTATCCTGAGTATATTAAAGAATCTTGTCTGTGTGGGAATACCCCTTTAACCCCTTCACTCTCCATGCCATACATGTACAGCACAGAGGGTGTATGAAGAGGGTTCACAGGCCGAGCCCTCTTCATACATACCTGAGGTTTGCCGCGTATTGCTAATACCCGAGGCCAGTGCTAGCACGGATCGCGGGTTTAAACCTCTCAGATGCCAGCGGTGGCATTTAAAAGACAATGGCACCCACGCACCGCCATCTTGCTTCCGATCGTTCCTCCCCCGAACGTCATTGGGGCACGGCGATCGGCTACCATGACAGCTTCAAGTCCATCTGGTTTCTGCAGATTACGTTACAAGCCAGTGGCTCATTGTAATGAATACTGTACAAAAATGCCATCTACTGCAATACAGTAGTATCACCCAATCTAGGGTTAATGTACCCTAGAGGGTCTAAGAAATAGTAAAAAAAAAAAAATGTTTAAGAACAATTTTTAAACAAACTTAAAAGTTCAAATCAATCCCTTTCCCTAGAAATGATAATAAAAGGTAATAGACAGTAAACAAAAAACAAAAAAAAAAAACAACACGTTTCCTTAACTCCACGTCTATCAATTTAAAATGTTATTCTCGGTGGTAAACCAACCCCATACCGGAAAATAGCGCCCAAATGTCCGAAAATGCTACTACTTTTACCATCATCAATGTAAAAAAAGTGATCAATTTGCATGGTCCTCAAAATGGTAGCAATGAAAAGTCAACCATGTAGAAAAATTACACCTAAACATAGTTTTCAGAATTTTCTTTTCATACACATCATTACTTTTTGAAAAATTTAAATGCAATCAACCTATATGTTTTGGTATCACGTGCTCGAACCAAAGAGCAAGCAGAGGTGTTATTTGGAGTGCACAGCGAGTCAAAAACTGAGCCCACAAGAATGTAACGCAATGTGGTTTTGCCATTGCCCCTACATTTGGAATTTTTTTTCAGCTTTCCCAGTACACGTATTTTGAATAAAAATATCACTTAGAAGTAAAATTGCCACTCAAAAAATTAGCGCCTCACCAGCCTGTACACACAAAAATGAAAAAGTTATTAATTGTTGAAGTTTGAACATTTTCAGACCAGAACTTTCTATGTACATAATGTGTTCTGCTTAGATAGTCCCCCTCACACCCTGGAATTTTGCACTGACCACCTAGGAGTGAATGACCATACAGCACTTAAACTTAGTCCAATTGTAAATGTCAATCACTGCCTCTAAAGCCAGTAGGATCTTGTCATATATCAAAAGTGTATGACTCTCGTGTAGGGATTAAATTACCACCTATACAGGCACGGTTCGGCCACCCACTGAATATTCTTTCCAGTTTCTGGGCATCCGGTCCATAAAAAAGGATGCCTGGACTGGAGAGGGTTTCAACCGTATAGCCACAAATGATAAGGGGTATGGAAGGTCTCATTTATGAGGACAGATTAAAAACAACTAGATGTATTTAGTCTGGAACAGAGACGACTAACGAGGGGACATGATTAATTTATTTAAATATAATGAATGGTCCATACAAAAAATATGGTGGTAAGTTGTTTCAATTAGATCAGTCAAAAGCACGAGGGGGCACTGTCTCCGTTTTTGGAGAAATCAAGGTTTACTCACCCGTATTGCTACAGTGTCTATTTTTATATGATAAACGGTCAATCTGTGGATAGCCTTCCTCATGGGTGCTGGTCCCAGCTGGACAGCCAGGATAGCTTCAAGAAGGTCTAATGCCTTTTACAACCCTAATAAGCATCGTGGTTTTGTTATATAGACATTGTTTTCCCCTAAATCCCTTCCTCATCCATCCCTTCCCTTCCTTGGTTTAACTTGATGGACAAGTGTCTTTTTAACCGTAGAAACTATGAAACTATAAAGTTAGGGGTTACAAATACAATCTTGATCTTTTTTATGGTTTAACATCACTAGAAGATTTGATAATTTTCTTTAGTGAGAAAACCCTTTAAGAAATCTGATGCATTAACATGCATATTCACTGCGGTTTTCCAGCCCATTTTATTGAAGATTAGTAACAGACTCTTTGACCCAATATGTAAGTTAGACGTGGTTTCCCGATCACTCAAACAAGCAGCAGACCGAATGGATGTTACTAACTAGTCCTCTTGTTCAAACCTAAAAATGCTGTACGCAGCTCCCCAAGCTTTGAGACTGCAGTTCTAATCATTTAGATATTGCTGAAGAGCCAAGCACAATGGAGATAATTTATTATACAGGTTACTTCAAGTGGCACCCAAAGATGTAAGAGCGCCCCAAAAATTACTAATGTATAATTTTTGGCACCCGAAATAATGAGGCCGAAGTTCTGAATTGTCTTTTTTGTACGCAGAATGGGTTAGGTAATCCCTTTTAAATGTGTCCATAATGTACCTGGTTCATTTACTCCACAGAAAATTGAGTTGCCAGCTACCTGCTTCGTTCTCCGAGTTGGGTGGGAGGGTATGATGTGTATATCCACGCTCTACAAATGCATACGTAATATTGGGTAAAGAATGGGATTACAAAACTGATTACCACTACAGATTTATGGTATACATTAGGTCACTTATTAGATGCGGATTTAAGTGTAGAATTCAATCTCTCTGCAATCTAATTCTTGATGGCACAGGTGTACTTTGGTTTGTGAACTAGCCACACAAACGCATCTACCTCATGGCACCAGTGTTCTCTATTGGGCAAGAGCAGTACCAATTGCGCCATATGGTAGGTTCTATTCTTGCTCCCTTCACGGGCCAGGGACACTTCCTATGGAAAAAAAAAAAAAAAAAAAAAAAAAAAAAAAAAAAACAAACACGTTCAGTAACTCCACGTCTATCAAAATTTAAAAATGGTTATTCTCGGTGGTAAACCCCATAACGGAAAATAGCGCCCAAATGTCCGAAATGCTACTACTTTTACATCAAATAAAATGTAAAAAAAAGTGATCAAAATGTTGCAAGGTCCTCAAAATGGTAGCAATGAAAAAGTCAACTCATTTAGCAAAAAATTACACCTAAACATAGTTTCAGAATTTTCTTTTTCATACACATTCATTTACTTTTTGAAAATTAAAATGCAATAAAACCTATATAGTTTTGGTATCACCGTGATCGAACCAAAGAATAAAGCAGAGGTGTTATTTGGAGTGCACAGCGAGTCAAAAAACTGAGCCCACAAGAATGTAACGCAAATGTGTTTTTGCCATTTTCACTACATTTGGAATTTTTTTTTCAAGCTTCCCAGTACACTGTATTTGAATAATAAATATCACTTAGAAGTAAAATTTGCCACTCAAAAAATTAGCCCTCACACAGCTCTGTACACACAAAAATGAAAAAGTTATTAATTTTTGAAGTTATGAACATTTTCAGCACACAGAACTTATATATGTATCATAATGTGTCTGCTTAGAGAGTCCCCATCCACACCCTGGAATTTTGCACTGACCAGCCTAGGGAGTGAAATGAGCCAATACAGCAATTAAACTGAGTAAAATTGTAAATGTCAATCAGCTGCCTCTAAAGCCAGTAGGATCTTGTCATATATCAAAAGTGGTATGGACTCTCGTGATAGGGATGTAATATTACCACTATACAAGGCACTGGTTCGGCCACACCTGGAATATGCTGTCCAGTTCTGGGCATCGGTCCATAAAAAGGATGCCCTGGAGCTGGAGAGGGTTCAACGTAGAGCCACAGAAATGATAAGGGGTATGGAAGGTCTCATTTATGAGGACAGATTAAAAACAACTAGATGTATTTAGTCTGGAACAGAGACGACTAACGAGGGGACATGATTAATTTATTTAAATATAATGAATGGTCCATACAAAAAATATGGTGGTAAGTTGTTTCAATTAGATCAGTCAAAAGCACGAGGGGGCACTGTCTCCGTTTTTGGAGAAATCAAGGTTTACTCACCCGTATTGCTACAGTGTCTATTTTTATATGATAAACGGTCAATCTGTGGATAGCCTTCCTCATGGGTGCTGGTCCCAGCTGGACAGCCAGGATAGCTTCAAGAAGGTCTAATGCCTTTTACAACCCTAATAAGCATCGTGGTTTTGTTATATAGACATTGTTTTCCCCTAAATCCCTTCCTCATCCAATCCCTTCCCTTCCTTGGTTGAACTTGATGGACAAGTGTCTTTTTTCAACCGTAGAAACTATGAAACTATAAAGTTAGGGGTTACAATCTTGATCTTTATTGTGTTAACATCACTAGAAGATTTGAGAATTTTCTTTAGTGAGAAAACCCCTTTAAGCAAATCTGATTGCATTACATGCAGATTCACTGCGGTTTTCCAGCCAGTTTTAATTGAGGATTAGTAACAGACTCTTTGAACCAATATGTAGTTAGACTTGGTTGCCCCTATCCTCAAACAGCAGCACCGAATGGATGTTACTAACTAGTCATTTGTTCAAACCTAAAAATGCTGTAGCTACCCAAGCTTTGACTGCAGGTTATAATCATTTATATATTGCTGAAGAGCCAAGCCACAATGGAGATAATTTATTATACAGGTGACTTGCAAGTGGCACAAAGATGTAAGAGCGCCCAAAAAATTATAAATGTATAATTTTTGGCACACAGAAATAATGAGGCCGAAGTTCTGAATTGTATTTTTTGTACTGCAGAATAGGGTAGGTAAGCCATTTTAAATGTGTCCATATGACTTGGTTCATTTACTACACAGAAAATTGAGTTGCCAGCTACCTGCTTCTTTCTCCGAGTTGGGGTTGAGGGTAGATGTGTATATAACACGCTCTACAAATGCATACAGTAATATTGTAAAGAATGGGAATTAACCAGAAAATGATTACCACTACAGATTTATGGTATACATTAGGTCACTTATTAGATGCGGATTTAAGTGTAGAATTCAATCTCTGCAATCTAAGGCTTGATGCACAGTGTACTTTGGTTGTGAACTAGCCACACAAACTGCATCTAACTCATGGCACCAGTGTCCTCTATTGGGCAAAGAGCAGTACCAAGTGCCCAATAGGGTAGGTTCTATTCTTGCTCCTCTTCACGGGCCAGGCAGACACTTCCTATGGGCATCAGCAGGGAATGCGACACTTATCCAACAATATCAGATGGGCTCCAAGCAATGGCACATGACCAAATGTTTGTGGCCCTCAAAACTACATACTGATGCAGTCAATTTCAGCTGCTTTTCGGATGTTCGAGAATTTCACCTGGAAAAAGTACACTGCCGTTCCTGTGAAGATAGCCTGAAGGGGAAGTCTAGGATTTGTAAATTGAAGAGACTGCAGCATTTAGAGGAGCACCGTCATATTCCCTACCTATCAAGAACACAACGCAAGTTAAGGTTGCATTCACATACCCATAATGGAGACACCTATGGTGCTTGGCCACGATGAGCACACATCGTCTCACCACATCATGACCATAGAAATATAGGACATGTCCTATATTTCAATGTAATGGTGCCGGCCCTTTTCTATGGAAAGGGGAGGGGTTTTAATATAGCAGACCACACTTTGAAGGTTTATTTCATAGACCGCAACAAAGTCATGTTTGCTTGGCTATGCAGCGACTCCTAGTATCATATTTAAAGGAAAACTGTCAGAAGGGCTGACCAAAGCTGCAGACAGTGTTAGACTCGTTTGTGTCATTAGTACATCAGGGCTGTAAAAAAAAAAAAATGCCTTTATATTGTTGAATCATAGGTGGATTTGGAGCTCTGATGTGTGAAACCTCTTCAACCTGCTACAAGGCGTTTCGCCGTAGTAATTAAATACTTGTATTGAAATAGCAGTAGTACAAAATATAAACCGCCTACAACAGTGAGGGGAGGTATGTGCGGTATCTCACACATGTGCAATCTGAAAACCGATACAGAAATGGAAAAAATGTTTAGTGGCACTTATCAGACTTATAAAACCGTTCTTATGTGCTACCACCTTAACCCTTAAACACCAGAAAAGGGAAAAGAGAAAATTGTTGGTTTGTGAAATTGGTGTATAGGTGGGCACTAATAAGGGCCGGTGCCAGATTTCTTAATATGAAAATTTTAATTTATGTAATCTAATTGTATACAAATAAATACAAAATAATGCAACATCCTGACCTACGCTCTGTAATAAAGTTGTGTCTTTATAACAAAAAGAACTGGTGTTAAAAAAAAAGTGTAAAAACAAAAAAAAGAAAGTTAAGATAGTATTTTACTTATACTTGGTAGGTATAACGAGACAAAATATTTTATTTTAAAAAACGTTCATAGCATATGATAACAAAAGGGGATACTTCGAGGTATCGTTTGCATCTGGCGATCAGATAGGGGCCCTATATCTGCGTTATATGTGGCTAAAAAAAAAATCGGATTGGCCCACTGATATGTTGCAATTAAGCGTTATGTGGCATCAGCCACAAACAAACGGTTCTTCGGTTTCTGGCTTGTTCTCGTCACAGACCACCCGCCCGTTTCTCCTCGTATCGGAGGATATAGTCAAGGTTGTATGAACAATGTCGTCTCGTCACGCCCATAGTGTGTTGCAAGCACAGGCGCGCCTGTTTTTGCGTGATCTTGCGTCAGATGACAGATTCTGCAGCTTATAACTTCTTGTGTCCTGAGGTCTGGTGAGTGTTTTGGTTACAAAGCACGGATGCTTCCATCCCTAGAGGTTCAAAGATATTTCGTTGCATTCTCTTTAACAGAAACAACCAGATAAATCGTTTACCACACGGGTGCTCCGCTCAGTCGATCCTCCTCTCGTGATGTTCGGTTTGGGTCCGATCCTGTGTTTTTATTAATGGCTGTATGAACCTTCAGAGAGCAGCTCTTTCTCAGTAGCTTTTGTAACCTCTTGTTATTTTTCTTCCTCGTTTTATAGAGCTGTGTTCAGAAATTGTGAAACCTGGGCCTGTATCGATTATAGAAAAAGGATTTGCGAAAGTGACAACCTGGGACTAGTTTTAGAGTTGAGATTGGGTTATCTCAATTATATTGTCTCATACTATACTATTCTTTGGGGCAAAGATGTTGTTTTTTGTGAGTATAATGTAAAAAAAGAACCACTTGATTTACGTCTAATAACAGATATCTATACGTATCAATAGTAAATTCATACGTGCTATTATAGGTACACTTACGGTTGGCTGGAACTAACGGACTATAGTACGTATACAGCTTTACGAGATAAATTCATGCAGTCAGTGATTTATGAATCACTCTAATAAAGGATCATACAATAAGTGATATGATAAATTAGGACAACAGCAAGTATTTTAAAATTGATACAGTATAAACGTTCACCAAGGGCATGTATAGTTTTGAAACATCAGGATTGTCTAAACCTTTAAAGTCCTATTTTTAACATAAGTAATCTTAATAATTCTATATTTGAGGTTTGATGTGGGGGGAACCATAAGGCTCGGCTAGCACAAGTGCTTGTATAAACCAGCACAATTTTAATATACTTGCCCTGTTTATCCTAATGTTATATTACCTTATCTGTCTATCCTTTTTATGATAGATGCTTTCATAAATCACAACTGCATGAATTTATCTACGTGTCTGTTATACCCCACCCTGTATGTCCAGCCACCGAGTGTACCTATTTATAAACTGTATGAATTTTACTTATGATATATATGATTCTGTTTCTTCAGTAAATCAAGTGTGTTTTCTTTTATTTTACATATTAATCAAACAAAACACCTACTTTGCCCAAAAAGATATATATATATTTATGATACAATAATTGAGATACAAATCTCAACTCTAAAACATCCAGTCCCAGTTTTCCTCAAAATCATCTCTTTTTCTGCTCATGATATCCAGGCCGGTTTTCCCACTATCCTGCACACAGCTATAAACAAGGAGAAAAAATAACAATGAGGTTTTACAAGGCACTGAGGAAAGATCTGCTGCTCTAAAGCGCGTCTAGCCATAATAGCCATAAACACAGGCATCGTGAACCCAACCGTGCCACTCACGTAGATAGCACCCGTAAACTACTTTACAAGGACTTGCAACGAATATCTCTCTTGCCACAAACTTCCTAGGGATGGACGCATCCCGCTGCTGTAACAAACACTAACCACGACCACTCAGGACAAAGAAGTTATAAAGCTGCAGAAACTCTGTCATCTGACGCAAGATCCACGCCAAAACAGGCGCCTTGAACGCCATTGCGCAACACACGTGGCGGTGAAGACGACATTGTTCATACAACCTTCTATTATCCTCCGATACGGAGAAACCGGGGTCTGTGACGAGAACAAGCCAGAACCAACGAACCGTGAGTGCCTGTCCACATAACGCTAATTGCAACATATCATTGGGCCAATCCCATTTTTTTTTTAGCCACATATACTGCAGATATAGGGCCCTATATCCTGCCAGTTGCAAAAGATACCTCCTGGATATCCACTTTTTTATCATATGCATATGAACGTTTTTATATAAAAATATTTTTTCTCTTATACCTCACAATATAAGTAAAATACTTATTCTTAAACTTTTTTTTTTTTTTAAACTTTATTTTAAACCAGTTGTTTTTTGTTATAAAGACCAAACTTTTATGTACAGACGTCTGTAGGTCAGATTTTGCATTATCTTTGTATTTATTTGTATACAATTAGGTTACATAAATTAAAATTTTCATATTAAGAAATCTGGCACCGGCCCTTATTAGTGCCCACCTATACACCAATTTCACAAACCAACAATGAAAACAGATACAGTCCTGGAATATAAATGCATTTTTCCAGTCTTAGAGCTACTCACACACACAACTTTGCTCTACAACTTTGTATAGTGAACAATTTGTTTCATAGTGCCAATAAAACTACAAAAAAAAAAATTTGTCTTGATCTTTGGTGTAGACAGGATGTAGAGTAACATTTGACTGTACAATTGTAGTACACATTGGATGTCACGCAGACCATACTATCCAGACAAGGGTCCCGGTAGTGAAGCATGTACATAGTGGGCATTACATCTTGCTACTATTCAATGTCAGTGCATGACAGGCATGCAGTTGGTATAGATGTTGCAGAGCTAAACTTTTCACTGAAATGTTTCTATTATGCATCTATTACAGATACTACAGACATAGCTTACAATTCGATGACATGACACCTTCAGCTCTGCTACACCTAACCCTGGATGCAGCAGTTCCAGCTGCTGAAGAAGCTCTCAGGCTCCATTGTCGGTCCTGTGTGTTCCTGCATGATGCACTAGTGGCTCTGTACACATACGAGTAGCATACGGGGACGAGACAAGTTCCTCCCGACACCTGGAGAGCCCATAGGCCGTCCATACCCTCACCGAGGCTGTAGCAGGAAGTCTAGCTGCACACATGGCTGGATGTAGCCGCCCCATTACTGTTTACTATAGTTAGCCAGACAGCGGCCTGGGCCCGGTTGGGGTGTGAGCGCCCCTGACAGAGGACAATCATGCGCTGTAAAAAGGGCAGGCCTCGAGCCTTAACGTGCCCCGTCGGGCAGCGCCCCACCGAGCTGAAGCCGTTCCCATCCACCTCTAATGGCTGCCGTTCCCCCACGGCCCCTTGCACTACCCGCAGGCCGCATCATCCCTTCTTCCTTCCTTCACCCGACTCACTTGAGCCCGTGGTGGCCGCCATCTTGCTTAAGCTGTGCCCAGGAGCCGGCCTCTTGGTGACGTAATGGAAGGCGGGCTCATCAGAGCCGACTGTCATAGGGGAGAGAAGGGAGTGGTTGGCGCCATGACAAACAACGGTCCGAGCCACTATAGAGAAAAACCATTATGATAGAGCGTCGCCCTGCAGACACATGCGGTGTGGGCAAAGGAGCTCCCTTTGGTGGCGTGCAGTGCGCTATTGCGCCTATACGTCATTGGAAGGGCGTGCTTGGGCTGCTAGTTCTGTAGAGAGAAATTACGTGAAGTCATTAGCTGCAGTTTAGCAGCTACGCGCAGAGGCGGATGGAGTGTCCCATGGGCCCTGGGCTGTTCACACGACTAGGGCCCCATCAGTGTAAAGAAAAAAAAATGTGTTATGAAGTACTACTCTATGGGGCACATGTATCATAAGTCTGGCTTTTTATGTCTTTTTTAGCTTATCATTTTTTCTTTATTGATACATGTGGCGTTTGGTTTGTAGTAAATTTGCTACTTTTTACAACAAAAAGTCACCAGCTGATTTCTATGCCTAGTCAGGGGCAGCTGCACATTTGAGCAAAAATTTGCAACTTTCACATCTGGATGGAAACACTGCAGGAAACTAGACAATGGCGAATTTTGAAAGACCGTTTTAGGTGCATAAAAAGTTGCAAAAGAGCATAGGAACCATGGAAAGTCTCAAAAATTAAAGAAAAGGGTAAGCCATTAAGTTTGATACATGTTCCCCATATATCCTTCTTATTATACTGTTTATAAAACTAATGATGAACTTCAGTCGTGCTCTTGAATTGTAACCCATCTATTTAAGAAAGCCGATCACATTCCCTAACTGCATTAAACTGTCCAACCGACTCTTGTTCAGACCAGATCTCCCAGACAGTGTAGATGTGTATTGCTGCCCCTGGTTAGCCCAGCCTCTGTGCCTTTTGCAGCTGAACTCCCCCAGTAAATACTTGCGTATAAGCTGAAGCTCCTAATATTACCACACAAAAAACTGGGAAAAGTTATTGATTTGGGCTTCTCTAGTAAAATTTCCTCCAGCAACCGGACCTCATTAATGAAATGTCCTTCAGCACAGCCCCCTTTTACAGAAATGTCTGCAGCAGAGCCCCCCCCAATCAATACATTATTAATGTAATGTCTTCAATCGGATCCTCTTGAAAAAATGTATACTTGCCTTCGGCTTCTTCTCCCTGGCCCCGTGGCTCAGACTTCTCCTTCCGGCGCGGGCGCGTCAGTATGACATGGTCGCGTGAAGTCATAGTGTAAGGCCTGAGCAGCACATAGACTATGACGTCACGCGGTTGTAACATAGTCATATAGTCATGTGCCCAGGGCCAGAAGAGGAGAAGATGGAGCTGCGGGGGCCTGGAAAAGAAGCTGGAAGACGAGTATAGCCCGGGTATGCCTATATGAAGATCCGCCATTGGCTACATGGTGGGTATAACAGCTGCTTGCTATGACTGGAGATCTATCATTAAAAATCAAGTATGATAAATCAGAGACACTAACATATTGACCTAGACACAAGGGATTGTGAAATCTCAGGGGCAGGACCCTGCTTCAACTAGTTTCCTGATCACTATTTTTTTACTAGCATTTCTGCTTGCAGTGATGGTGAACCTTTTAGAGCCCAAGTGCCCAAACTGAAAACCCATGCACGTATTGCAAGTGCCAACTGAGCAATTCACGGCAGTAACTTATTGCTCTTCTTGGTCTGTGGGTACTACAGCTCATTTCTAGGGAAAGGGGTGGTATTTAAATTAACTATTACTTTTTTTTACTATTTTTTCATATTTAAATTTTTTTTTTTTACCTTTATTTTAGATCCTGCAGGGTAATTTAACCCTGCAGGGTCCGATTGCTAATACTGTATACTACAGTACTACTGTATTGCAGTATATAGCTATTTTACAATGATTTTTAATAGCCTGCCCTCTGCTGGCTATTAGAAATAATTGCACCTGGCAAGCCTACAAGTCTCAATGAGACTCTAGGCTGCCATAGCAACCAATAGCCGCCCTCCGATCACGTTGCAGGGGGTGGCAATCGGCCATGCAAGATGGCGACGCGCATCTAACGGTAAGTTAGGTGCCGCGGTCGAGTTCGTCCGCGGCACTTAACAGGTTAACTGCCGCGATCGGTTCGTCCTCGGTCGGCAAGGTGTTAAAATAACACTAAGCATGGTAAGTCTTGGGACAGCAGGAGAATCCCTTAAAGGACATCTACATCAAGGATTGTAAACCAAGCACACTGACATAATGGTGTGTGTCCCCTCTGTCAGAATCCTCTCTTGCATATATTTAAAAGTCTGTTTTTGTAAAAACCAAGGCATAATCAGCTTAAAGAAGAGCAGATCCTAGCAGAGGGGGCATACACCAGGATATCAGTGTGCTTGGTTTACAATCCTTCATCCTGGTAGCAGTTGTCCTTTAAGTCCTGTCTGGCGAACTCTACCCTGAGGTAACAGCCTGAGTGCTCTGAGTGAGGGCTCTTAGTGCCACCTCTTGCACAAATCCATAGGTTCGCCACAACTGCCTTATTGAATTTACAACACAATGTAATTAATGGTGCCCTTTAAATAAATAATAAATATTGATTAGGGAACAATGGGAGCCAGTTTCCACCTGAGAGCTCATCTAAAGCACCATTTCCTTCAGATTACACTAAAGAGGGTGAGACAGCTCAGTCTGCAGCAATCTATAAGCTGCAAACTGCATTTGTTCTAGGGAATAGGTCTGCCACCCAACACCAGCTAATGGGTGCCAGCGGATGCCTCCTGTAATTCCATCGGAGCACTGAAAAGTGACCACTATGGCGTTCCGCAGGGGTCATGCGTGAGCACGCACATGCGATCTTACCTCTGAATTTTTTTCCAGAAGGCTTGATGGCCTAACCTTATTCCTAGAACTCTTTATGTGGACCTATTGCATCTGTCAGCGAATAAAGGTTTTTTTTTTTATGAGACACTGGCTCTTATATGCTTGCCACATGTTTACTAGCTTCCAGCTTGTAAGCACTCAAGTCACATATAATAACTATAACTATAATGATCGCTTATTCAAGCCAAGAAGTAGAAAATGTAA
This sequence comes from Engystomops pustulosus, assembly GCA_019512145.1. Classification (NCBI taxonomy): domain Eukaryota; kingdom Metazoa; phylum Chordata; class Amphibia; order Anura; family Leptodactylidae; genus Engystomops; species Engystomops pustulosus. Next base: position 72,876,322 of record CM033646.1, read on the forward strand.
AAAAAAAAAAAATTTCAATCTTTTTATAATATAATTAAATAAATAAAATAAAAGTCCCATAAAAATAAGCCCTCATATGTTTGTATTACCAAAAAAAATAAAAATTTATAGGTCGTACAATGTGACAATACAAATCTGCAGTGAATGGCGCCTCCATTCATTCTATACTCGGCCGTGCGCCCATACAGCAGTCACCACCACATATGTGGTATCAGTACACTCGGGAGGAATTGGGCATCAAGCGTTGCAGTGCGTTTCATCATTCAATTTATTCTGAAAATTTCAGTTTTGGCCTAAATGAATGTATTTTCCAAAAAAATTCTATAGTTTCTAATTTATTCTGCCATCGCATCATAAATTGATTACATTCAGGACGCAATATAAAGATACCATTGTAAATAGGTCATATATATAAGTTGTGTATTTTATCATTTATTTATTGTATTTGTGTAAATATTTGGAAATTTTATCGACTATCACTGCGATCCATTAATTGGTCTGCCCGGTCTCCATAACCGATGACCATACCGCGCCAAAACCACCTCTTTAAAAAGCCGCATGTATGTCAACAGATTTATGCAACTGATGAAGGATCCGTTCCGGGTCCGAAACGCGTTTTGCTTTTATTGTTTTATATACTAAATAAATTTTTTCACGTAACGCGCCGGGTCCATCTGTTGTACCCACGGGATAGTGTCATCTTCACTTTTCAAGAAACTCCAGGAGAAGTGCATCTGTCTACCAGAGAACACAAATGCACTTCAAGGGAAGGGTCAGAGCAGGCTATACCTGCTGAGGAGGCTGAAGGATTTCGGAGTGCAAGGAGCACTTCTAAAGACATTCTTCAACTCTGTAGTGGCATCAGCCATCTTCTTTTGTGTAGTTTGTTGGGGAAGCAGCATCTCAGCTAGGGAGAGGAGCAGACTGGACAAACTGATTAGGAAAGCCAGCTCTGTCCTATGGGTTTTTCTTGACACAGTGCAGGTGGTAGCTAAAAGGAGGTCACTGTGTAAGTTAAAATCTATTCTGGAGAATAGCTCCCATCCCGGTCACTGTGTAAGTTAAAATCTATTCTGGAGAATAGCTCCCATCCCTTGCATGAGACTGTGGTGACATTGGGGAGCACCTTCAGCATAACTCCCAACTTTTGGACAAGAGAAAGAGGGACAAAAGCCCCTCCCCCTTTTTATAAACCACGCCCATTGTCCCACCCACAAGCATAGTATAATATCAACCTTGACGGTCCCCACATAGTAAAGTGCCCCTTACTTTGGCCACCCCCCACCCCCATGGACCTGTATAATATCCCATAAAGCAAATCTGCAACATATAAAACCCATCTTTAATTTTATCCTCCCTTTACATTTCGTTTTCCACTTTTATTTATCTCCCCCCCCTGTCCTGCTGTAGCCTCCAGCACCCCCCTGTCCTGCTGTAGCCTCCAGCACCCCCCTGTCCTGCTGTAGCCTCCAGCACCCCCCTGTCCTGCTGTAGCCTCCAGCCTCTCCCTGTGGCCCCCATGTCCCCTCAGTCTCTTACCTTCTGTCATTCCATCTTTTCCCCTGGACGCACGGAGGGGGCGTGGCCAGCCGGGGGCGGAGCTCGCTCCTCACATGATTGGTGCAGACATCATGTGTGGAGGGAGCAGGGGCTGGTCCCGCCTCCTCCCGGCCCCCATGCCTTGGCTGCTCTGCAGCTCTAAACTACGGGGGCTGGAGGAGGCGGGACAAAGTGGGCGGGGCCCAGGACATTCTCTCCCCCTTCCGTGGCAGCGTGACAGAGCCCATAAAACGGGACTGTCATGCTGAAAGCGGGACGGTTGGGAGGTATGCCTTCAGTGACTGACTGCATCAACCCAAGTGTGAGACGGAGCGTTAACGTAAGTCATTCCTCCCAGCTGCGATCAGGCTGTTCAACAAAAAAGGCCCAAACAAAAGTAAGCTGTGCCCCCCACCTATCTAGTCCCAGCAGGTTCCATCCACAGACTGAATATAAAACTGTTGATCACTGCTTTTCTTCTATTTCTTGTCTTTTTATCCCTTTTTTCTTTTCGTTCATTCATCCTGTAACATCCGTGCCTAAATGTCGCACTATCCGCAGTTGGCGGAATAGATGGCATTTCTTTGTGTGTGAACTGTGGCTTAGTGTGTGTATTAACTGAGCCACACCCTGCTCCTTGCATTTCAGTCCTGCCCAGCAAGGGTTACTAGACTGACGGACAGATTCCCAGTGTTCTGCTGGAGGCGTGTCCGGGAACGGCTTTATATACCTGCCCATTGCCATCATACCTTGCTGGTTATTTTAAGTCTGATCTGTGTATATACCCGCTTAATCTTGACCTGTCTCCACTTGTCTGCCTGTATCTGAACCTGACCTGTATCTTGACCTGACCTGTGTATAATCTGCCTGAAGAGCTGTATATATCTGTTGTTTTGTTCCGGTCTCAGTCATGTGTTTGTATTCTGTGCACCAGTGTGAACACTGGTCTATTCCTGTATTCCGGTTACCTGTCCACTCCACCATCCAGCAACTGCCAGACGAAGTTAGACTTCCCTGTCATCTTGTAGGGTCGCCCAGGGACCGTCAGTTCCTGATATTGGGTTCGCCCTTATCAGGGCGATGTCTCTGCTTTAGGCAGGGCCTTAACCCACAGGGACGTTGCAGGGTGAGTTCGCCACCACTTACCTAGTCTGACAGCTAGCGCCAAGCCTGGTTGTGGTTGCGCGTTTGCTGGACAGGTGCTGACACATCCCACATGGGTAGATAAGCACACAAATGGTAGTGGCTCTCATAAAATCAAGTCTTTTAGACTCTGAAGGTCTCCAGTAATGTTTAACAAATGTGTGTTTGGATCTCGCTGCTGTTAGCATTGTTTCTATTGGTACTTTCTTTGCCATATCTTTAGTGGCAGCAGCGCTTTTAAATAAATGTGCTCTGAAAATGGTAGTTTCTATACCCGCTCTGCACATTGTTTCCAGGATCCAACCTCTAATGGCATTTGGAGGTGCCCTTCTAATTGGAGCCCTAGAGGTGATGAACAGTTCTGGAATCTCTCCTCTTAAGGGGTATATTAGCTCCAGATATCTCATTTCCAAGACCATGCATAATTCTGGTTCTACCGTGTCCTGCACTAAATCGATCTCTACTAGACTATGGTCTATGTGAGTTTTCGTCCTTCCTTAGTGTTAGTTCCATAGCTCTAGCTGCTAACGCCATTGGACAAGCCAAGTTGATACCCGCCTCCCTGATTGAAAAGCCTTCCGGTTCTAAAGTACTTAAATATTTTAGCAAGATCTCTATGTCCCACATGGGTGTGTATCTGGGGACAATTGGTCTGGTTGCAATAGCACCTCTCAATAATCCCAAATATATCTTGTTTTTAGGGATTATAATGTTAAGGGCTGAGCCTATGGTTTTACGTGTATTAGAAGATGGGAGGAGACCTGTGTTTCTTATCCGCCTGGGTTTTGGTGCGGGCAGACACCCGAAGCGGAGACTGACGAGTCAGTTCCCAAATAGATTTAAAGTCTTCTACTAACTCTTCGACAGCAGTAACATCAGCAGACACGGATAGGAGTGAGCGAGGATGTCTCCCATACACAACAAAGAAAGGGGCGGCACTGGCAGACTAAGAGTCCAGGGAGTTGTAGGAGAACGTTGCCCATGGGAGCAAAGTGGACCAGTCATCCTGTCGGGCAGAGACAAAATAGCAGAGATAGAAGTCTCAATTTGCCCAGTGGACTGAGGATTGTAAGCAGATGAGAAGTCCAACTTCACTTGTAGTTGACGTCACAGGGACCGCCAGAAGCAGGAAACAAACTGGACCCCCCAGTCTGAGACAATGTGCAGAGGAAGTCCATGAAGCCGGAACATGTGCTGAAAAAAGGCTGGCAGGACGTGGAGCAGATGGTAAACCTGTCAGAGGAACAAAATGGGACATCTTCGAAAAACGGTCACTCACCACCCAGATGACGGTATTGCCTGATGAAGATGGCAGGTCCGTGATGAAGTCCATGGCCATATGAGTGCACAGACAGCTGGGTATCGGCAACGGCAGGAGAAGACTAGCAGGCTTGAGACGTGACAGCTTATTCCGGGCACAGGAACCCACAAAGTTCCAAACATCCTTGGCCAGATCTGGCTGCCAGTAGAATTGGGAAATGAGGGCGACAGAGCGCTCAACTCCAGGATGCCCAGCCACACGTGAGTAATGTCCCCAAGTCAGAATTTCTTCCGTAGAGCAGGTCGTACGTAGGTCTTGCCAGGAGGTAGTTGTTGAAGATCCAAAGGCGTGGCCAGCACCAGTCGCTCTGGAGGGATGACATGCCGAGGAACCATTTCTTCCCCAATTATATTCGAGGCACTAGAGGGAGCGTCAGCCTTGATGTTCTTCTCAGCTGGACGGAAATGAACGAGGAAATCAAACCGGGAGAAGAAGAGTGACCAGCGTGCTTGAAGTGAATTGAGTCGCTGAGCAGTCTGGAGATAGAGGAGGTTCTTGTGGTCCGTGTAAATGCAGACTGGAAACCGAGCTCCTTCCAGGAGCTAACGCCACTCTTCTAAGGCGAGCTTGCTTGATCGCCAGTAGTTCTCAATCTCCTATAGAATTCCTTTCTGCGGAGGAGAAAGTCTTGGAGAAAAATCCACAGGTGAGGGTGCAACCTTTGGGACCCTTATGTGTGAGCACCGCACTGGCCCCTACAGAAGAGGCATCCACTTCCAGGTGGAAAGGCTTCTGTGTCAGGACACACAAGAACTGGAGCTGAAGTAAATGTAGACTTCAAGTTCGTGAAGGCCTCCTCAGCTCCCGAAGGGCAGAGTCGGGGATTGGCACCCTTCTTGGTGAGCGCCACAATAGGAGACACCAGAGAGAAGTGCGGGATGAACTGCCGGTAGTAATTTGCGATGCCCAGAAACCGCTGTATAGCACGTAGTCCTACAGAACAAGGCCACTGAAGAACCGCAGACAGCTTGGCAGGATCCATCCAGAGACCTCTGTCGGAGATGATGTAGCCGAGAAATGGAAGACTACGCTGATGGAATTGACGCTTCTCAAATTTGGCATAAAGGCGGTTGCCCAAAAACGTCTGAGAACTTGCCTTACGTGGACTTGGTGGGTCTCAAGGTCGGGAGAGAATACCAGAATATTGTCCAAAAAGACCACAACACAGACATAAAGCAAGTCTATAAAGATGTCAATAACAAATTCCTGGAAGGAGTCCAAACGGCATCACCAGGTAATTGAAGTGTCCATCACGGGTATTAAAAGCGGTCTTCCACTCGTCTCCCTGGCGGATACGAATTAGGTTGTACGCCCCTCGAAGATCCAATTTGGAGAAGATTTTGGCTTGTTGAAGACGGTCAAACAGCTACATCATCAACCGCAATGGATAGTGGTTCTTAACTCTGACCTTGTTAAGACTGCAGTAGTCTTATGGATGGAGTGACTTGTCCTTTTGGGTCACAAAGAAAAAACCTGCACACGCTGGAGAAGAGGACTTACATATTAATCCCCTCTGCAGGTTCTCTTTGATGTAGTCCGACATGGCTGTGGTTTATGGTACTGAGAGTGGATACACACGGCCCCACGGAGGGGACGTACCTGGCAACAGATCCACAGGACAGTCGTAAAGGTGGTGAGGTGGCAGAGTGTCAGCCTGCTTCTTCAAGAAGACATAAGAAATGGCCTGATAGAAAGGGAAAACCATCCTGGGTCTTGGGGTCCACAGAAGGAACCAATACTGGCACTGAATGAGGTATCTCCACACATAGAGACTGGCAGTCAGGACCCCACCGAAGGACCTCCCCCGTCTTCCAGTTAAGAACGGGTGTATGGAGCTGCAACCATGGTAGATCCAACAGGTTGGAGAACTTGGACCATGGTAGGACATAAAAAGGCAGTCTCTCCTTTTGCAGCACACCGACCTGCAAGAACTGGACTGGGTCAAAGAGGATTTGGCCACTGACAGAGAAGATGACCAATGGCTTCTCGAGGCAAACCACTGGGATGTGATGCCGGGAGACCAGAGCGGCATCCACGAAGTTCCCTGCGGAATCGGAGTCCAAGAAAGCAGAGACCTGGATCTGGGTGCCAGTGCCAAATCTGAGAAGCACCGGAATCATCAGGCATGGAGAAGCTTTGCTTACACCTAGGGATGCTTCTCCTAAGAACCCTAGCTGCTGGCGTTTCCCGGATGCTGGGGATGGACTGGACAAGTCTTGATGAAGGGCTCTGGACTTGCACAATAAAGGCAGAGGTTTCCCTGACGTCTTCTGATACGTTCCTGGGAAGAGAGTCTGGCTCTGTCCACCTCAATAGGCTCTTCTGCAGAAGGTACGACCAGAGGCTGGAGCGGTCGTTGGAAAGCAGGAGCCAGACGAGAAAGGCGCCATGGAAGGACTTGGAGTTGCTCGAGGCTTAACACTTCGGCATGCTCCCTAAACCGGACATCAATCCGGGTGGCCAGGGCGATGAGACCACTCAGAGTAGACGGCAGATCACGAGTGACCAGGGTGTCCTTAACGTGAGAGGAGAGTCCCTTTTTGAAAGCTGTGGACAGGGCTGCTTTGTTCCAGGAGAGTTCCGTGGACAGGGTACGGTACTCGACAGCATATTCTCCCACGGAATAGTTCCCTTTGCGCAGACTCAATAGCACAGTCTCAGCCGAGGAGGCCCGTGCAGGTTCTTTAAATACGGACCGGAACTCCACCAGAAATGCAGTGAGAGTAGCCGTGACTCGGTCGCCTCTGTCCCAAAGAGGAGTAGCCCAGGCCAGGGCTTTCCTGAAGAGGAGAATGCCACCTTGGATCGTTCGGAGATGAATTGAGATGGCATAAGTTCTCTGTACAGGGAGCACTGGGTTATAAAGCCCCTGCACTGCTTGGGATCTCCGTCATATTTGCCAGGCATAGACAGCCATAGCCTTGGTTCAGTGTCGGGAAGACAGACTGGGGTAGCAGAAACCACAAGAGCAGTCTCAGGAACCTGTTGCTGGGCAGCTAGCATCTGTTGCAGCATGGCGGTAACTTGTCCCAGCTGTTCACGCTGCGCTGCAATCTGCCAGGATTGCTGGACCGCAATGGTGGGAAGATCGGGCCGAACGGGAAGCGGAACTTCAGCGGGATCCATGGCCGGATCTTACTGTCATGAGATGAGTGGATGCTCTGGACCACGGCGGGAGATGGTACTAGCCGACACCTGGGACCGGAATCTAAATGGCACCATCATAGCGCATCGGAAAGGGATTTATAGGCTAGATAATGTTTATTTATTTTTTTGGCAAATTGGAAAAATAAGGGTTTATTTTTTGCGAGACGAGTTGCGCTGTAAGAAAAACTCCATTTTAGTGGGTCTTTAGCTTATTGATGTAATTTTATTAACTCTTTTACGTGTGGAGGAAAATCATAAAAGTCTTGTTTCAGATTTTAGCATTTTAGCATTGACCATAGCATAAAAATAATATATTATCCTTATTCTACGGATCACTACAATTAGGGTAATATCTCATTTATATAGTTTTATTTATATTTGTCCAATTTTATTGAAGAAAAACTAGAATAGAAAAAAATGCATTTGTTTTAGTATCGCCATATTTGCAGCAACATAACTTTAGTACTTATTGGTTGACGGAGCTGGTTGTGGGCTTATTTTTTGTGTAACAAGTTTTTCTTTTCAGTGGTACCATTTTGGTGCTTTTAACTTTTTATTATCACTTTTTGGAACATTTTTTGTAAAGCGATTTCATAAAATATGTACATTTTTGGCAAATTTTTCTTTTTTACAGAATTCACCTGTAAACCAATCATGATCCAATTTTGATTTATTGTACAGATTGTTATGGGCACAGCGATACCAAATACGTGGTTTTTTTTGTGATTTAGTGTTTTTTTGTACTTTATTAGTTTTGTATAGGGAACCTTTTACATGCTCCATGTCTGATATATTAGATGCTGAGCGCATTGACTTAGTACTAAGGGTCCGATATATTGGACACGAGCGCTTCCTGCATTTGTCACATCGCCAGGTGGTCCCGAGTCGGCTCACGGACACCCGACCTATGGCATCACAGGACCAATCTGCAGAAAACCCCAATTTTTACGCACAACTCCACAAGTCAACCCCTGTCAGTGCAGCAGAGATTGAGAAATATTGGGGCTTAGTACTTCTTATGGGACTGATTAAAAAAAAGACCCCAATCAGGGACTATTGGAACATAGACACACCGTAGCACACCCCGATGTTCTGCATGGCGATGAGCAGGATGCACTTTGAAGCTATCCATAAATTTTTGCATTATGCCAACAATGCACTGTGCCAACACAGAAATAATCCCAGATATGAGAGATTATATAAGGTCAGGCCCCTATTAGACTGAGTGCGAAATTTATGGAAGTGTATACCCTCAAGAAGCACCTATCGATAATGAGTTCCTGGTACATTTCAATGGAAGACTTCAGTTCCGTCAGGATGTGGTACAAGAAGCTGGGTGTGCATATCCTGCAGATAGAACTATATAATGCTTACGTGTTACATCGCTGTGCAGGCCAGAGGGGAACTTTCCTGGAATTTCAAGAGGTGGTAGTCAAGCATTTGATTTTTGGGGTCCAGGAAGAGGGGAGTGCTAGTACTTCCGGAAACAAGGCCACATGTATTGTACCAGGGCAGCACTTTCCAGGAGAAGTTCCCCAAACTGCCAACAAGGAAAGGACACTAAAAAGGTGCAGGGTGTGCTCTAAAAGGGGTATAAAGAAGCAAACCATTTACCAATGTGACACGTGCCCCGAGAAACCATGTTTATGCATGAAAGATTGTTTTAGGATTTATCGCACTTCGTTAGATGTGCAACATACCTCACCGAGGCCTAGCCTTTCTTCTGTGGCTGTAGACAGCCAGGGCCCAGAATACCAGAGTGGCTGGCTTAGTTAGCCTTGGGAACACTATTGTCACTTTGCTTGGTATTGGTACCGGAGGACAGGCCTACAACCTGGCGTGTCTCCAGCAGGTGGTGTGTGCAAGAAATAAGGAGGGAGAGTCTGATGCAATAGGTTCCTCCCTGAGGCAACGCCTGAGGTGTATGTAGGAGTCCTTAGATGTGGAGGTTGAGGAGCCCATGATGGTGATGCAGCCTGATCCGGCGATTACATGGAGGTATGTTGTGCAAATCAACTTGCAGTTCTTTATTCAACTCCAAACGGCAGGCAACTGCCTTAACAGTAGCAGCAGATTCAACACGCTGGAAAGCTGGTAGGAGATAGCTGGAACTAAAATGGCATATTTGTGGTGGGGGCGTGGCCAACTGCCAAACAAGCTGAACATGGCCTGGATAAGTTCCCCTGCTTCCACGGACCATCTGTAGCCCTCTTGTCCATAAAGTGGGTCTGAAACCCCAGACACCATCACCAGCAGCTGCAGGAGTTCCCTAGGACCCATTACCGGAGCTCGGTCCGGGGCACATCCTGGTGCAACAACACTCCACAGACTCCCGGGCCCCATTCACCTTTTGAAGGCCTCCTGAAGCCACCACAGTGGGGTCTAGTGTTGTATCTATTAGGAAGAAGGTAATAAACCAGGTAAATTGTTGGCTTGATTGAGGAAGAAAGCTACTCCCCTGGTATTATACATTAAATCCACAGCAGGCATAACAGTATTTTCCTCGGATGATGTTCTCTCAGAGTTTGCTGCCTTTTATAGCGAGCTTTATACGTCTAGATTCTCCCATACAACTTACTTTTCCCGGCCTCTCCCCCAAGAGTACTCAATTATTAGAGGCAAGAACAATAGAGTTTCTGACCAATCTGTGACTGGGTTTAGTGAATACAAAATTGTCACAAAATAGCCAAATCCCTCTGCCACTATGCAATAATTCTGTCCGGATCACAGTAACATGTATATACAAGCATCGGACTTGGTCATTTAAAATTTAACTTTTACTTAGTCACTTTAAAAAACAAACACTAAATGCAGTAAATAAACATTAAAAATCGGGCACTCTTACCAGGTGGAGTATCGGGCTGCAGGATGGGTATCCTTGAGAGACCTAAGGGGGGAATAGTTTCTCTCCTTATATGCTTAGTTGTCCCTATTGCCCCAATTGCTCCCGTCCTGACAAGGACAGTACCCAAGTCGTCCCTAGACTGGTGTACTGTTATGCCCTAAAGGTATAGCCAAAAAAGTGTGCTCCCCGTTCCTCCCTACCCTACGCGTTTCATCACCGTTCACGGCGAATCATCAGGGGGATTAATGAGGACTGACAAAAAGTCCAGGAGGGGGAGAAGATAACAGTCAAATCTGGGATTCCAGGAATCCTGGATATAGGTCACACGCAGGCCTTCCTGGAAACTTCCCCAGAAGAGAGGTCGGGTCCACCTTCGTTGGTGGTATACTACAGAAATGAGGCTAGAAATCTGTTCATCCAACATTGACTAACTATATTACAGACAAACTATCTTATTCCCTAATAAAGCTGCTTGTCCACACGACATGTTTCGCCACATATTGTGGCCTCCTCAGGGGTATCAAGGCTATAATGCGGCACACCAAACAGGACGGTGCCCTTTAAAGATTTCCACTCGTGGTAATAACGGCCCGATCCCAGCATCCAATTACATGGAAGGAGGCTCAATCTTGAGGTTATCATTGGGATCACAGCCAGCCTGCACAAGTCAGTTGTCTTCGAACAAATTGGTACTAACTCAGCGTGCATGACAGAGGACTTTGTCAATATTGCCTGACGAAAAAGTCTACTGCGCATGACGGGGAGCTTAGACTCCGAAAACTTCACTGGGCGGAGGCAATGCGCATGATTGAGGACTTCGCCAATAGCTAGTACCGACTGTCTAGATTGCGCATGACACAAGTATTAGGCTCAGAATTTGCCAACTCTTAGCGCACATGACAAAGGACTTTGCCAGTATAGCGCGCCAAGTATTTCCGCCACGCATGTCGAGGAACTTAGACTTCGCTGACTCCACTAAATGGAGGCAATACGTGTGATAGAAGACAATTATTAGAGCCCCCATAACCAAAAAGATCACTGAAACTCTTCAGTCTATATCCAAGGATAAGGTGTCAGGCCCTGATGGTCTCCCTTTAGAGGTCTGCATAACATCTCTTACTCTCCACCTACTGACCATGTATCGGGCGGTTTGTGATAAGGGTTGCCTCCCTCCACCCTCAACGATGCAACTATTGTGGTCTTATTGAAACCAGGAAAGGCTCCAAAGGAGTGTGGCTGCTACAGGTCCATCTCGCTCCTTAATAATGATTATAAAGTATTAACTAAGATCCTGGCCAACTGCTTAAGTAGAGTAATAATGGAAATGATACATTCAGACCAAACAGGGTTTATTCCTGGCAGGTGCCTGATAATATTCGACTGGCCCAGGTTATTTCCCAGGTGGGGTGGTGGGACTGGACACTCTGCTCGATGCAGCCAAGGCATTCGATTCAGTAGATTACTTGTTGGCAGTATTGGAAAGATTTGGGTTCTGGCCTAAGTTCTTCAAGTGGGTGTTGTGACAGGACCAGGGGAAAAGTGTTAAATGGGGTGTATGTTTCCCCTAGGTTTCTGTCCTACACTTTCTAGGAAGCTAAAACCTGGTCTGAAGGACATGGTTGCTGCAGTTTGAAGTGTTGGTCTTGGTCCCTGCAATCACCTCATCCACTCCAGGTGATTGAGGTGATTGGGGCTAATCACCAGCAGCTCTGAGATGTTGCTTTATTAGTCAGAAGCTGCAAAAGAGGAGTCTCTCTCTTTCTCTCTGCTCCTGGGAAAACCTTATATGTGAGTTGTCAATTGCTTTATGCTGTGGTTGGGAAGCTGTACAGTAGGTACAGTTTTTTGGTAGTGAGGAAACTACTGTATTGTATAGTTGACGGCCTAGGATTTTATTTATGTATTGTTTTTGTTGCGCCATTGTTCCTGCATGAGAGAAGTTAATAAAACTGGTTGCGGCCAGTTGCACCCAACTTGTTTGGAGTGCACTGTGACTGTGATGTGCCAAAAAGTGCTCGGCTATCCCAGAAGACGGTGATCCCAGAGCTAATCCCGTTACAGAGTCTATACTGTAAAGTTCCCCTACTGTCAAGGTGCTGGTGCATGGTTTGCTTTCCCCCTCCTTTTGTCTTCACAGAGGTATCAGGCAGGGGTGCCCCCTTTCATCGCTCCTGTTCGAAATGACAATGGAGCCCCTAGCCATCCGGATTCGCCTGGATGCCGCTCTTCAAGGGGGAGCACAAGAAAATAGAATCAGTCTGTATGACGATGATGTAGCGCTATGCATGGCTAACCCTGCTGCCACCCTTCCAAATGCCATTTCAATTATAAATAGGTTTGGGGACTTCTCTGACCTCCTCATTAATTGGGATAAGTTGTTTCTGATGCGTAGGGTGGCCTGTGGGTAGGGCTCAGAATTCTGTGGCCTACAAATAGTGGAAGGATTTCAATACGTGGGGGTACATATCGTATGGGATATTTCTTTCTTCTTCTCACTTAATATTGCCCCTTTGGTGACCTCTCTCAAAGATAAGGTCAAGGCCGATGTTGTACAGCGCTGCATAATCTGTGTGTGCTATATAAAAGAATTGTTATTAATTATTATTATTATTATTATTATAAGGTAAATACTTGGAAGCTCCTGCCGGTATTTGTAGCCGGACGCATACATTTACTTAAAATGATTTCACTGTCGAAACTATTATATACCAGATGTTTTTTTTCGCTCAGCTGGACTCTTTGTTCTCCTCTTTTATTTGGGGGAGCGGCCGTGCGAAGCTCTGTCTGTCCACTTTGTGATAACCTAAAGCACAGGCAGAGACAACATTCTGTATTACCTGGCAGGTCAGCTCCACTATCTCCATAGTTGTGTGTCATCAGGACAGATGACTGATAATGAATGCCACCTTGCCCCATTCATCTGCCTATGTTCCCTGTGACCCGAATGGAAGAAATGGATTACCTTGAGCTTCCTGGTGCTCTTCCCCAGATACCCTGTCAGCAATCGCGCAACCACAACCAGGCTTGGCGCTAGCTGTCAGACTAGGTAGATGGTGCCGAACTCACCCTGCGACCTCCCTGCAGGCTAAGGCCCTGCCTAAAGCAGATAAACCGCCCTGGTAAGGGCGAACCCACTATCAGGAACCTAACTGATGGTCCCTGAGTGACCCTACAAGATGACAGGGAAAATCTACTTTGGCAGCTGCTGGATGGTGGAGTGGACAGGTAACCGGGATACTGGTATAGGTCAGTGTTCACACTGGTAACAGAAACCGACACTAGACAGACAGGAAGGTGGGGTAACACTGGAGATAAACGATACTGAGGGACAAACAACAAATACAAACAGACAAGCGAAGTCAAACAAACCGGGTCAAAACCAAGATGGTGGCAAGGTACAGATACGTATAGCAAATTGAATGGTCAGTAAGCAAAGCAGAAGTCAGTACACAGAATAGCAAGAAACACAATAGCAAGAGCACTAGATGCACAGATAGACTGCAATAACCAGCCCCAAATGAAGGGACTGAGCAGAATATAAAGCAGTAATGGACACTGCCTCCAGCACTGACTGGCTCAGCCGTCCATCACTCAAACCGCAGCTGCAGGCAAAACGAGTTCAGAGGCACACCCAGCTTTCCCAGGATCAGAAATGCAGCTGTCAATCACAGGCAGCTCTGGGTGTGGCTTTCCAGCAAAAGGCCTGAAACCTGATCCATTCAGTACAATTTGCGAGTCCTGACAGTACCCCCCCTTTTATGAGGGGCCACTGGACCCTCAACAACAGATGCACCATCCGTTCCCATGAAACTAAGATCTCGGGCCTTTAGCAGATTTTTGCGGGATTGTGCCCAAACAGAACATAGGCTGGACACAATGGCATCTGCATACGGGTTACTGGATCGAATCATAGACACACAGAGAAACGGGGAAGCAAAGGCCATAACTGTCAGAGAAATGGGACTTGGTCATAATGGGGAGTCCGTTGGTGATTGTACAACAAACTCAATGCAGAGCCGTGAGCGCTAGCTGTTCCACCCCAATCTCCTGGAGTCAATTCCTGAGTAGGCTGGGGCAAAAAAAATCAACGCATAACTGTGTCGTGATCAGATGACCCGCAGCTCGCGAATGACAGGATGCAGTGGTTCGGAACAACTTGTATCTCTCAACTTTTTAACAGACTCACTCCAGAAACTCACAGATACAAATGGTTCCCCCCCCCCTGAGTCGCAAAATACGAGAAACTCAGGTAACCAACCGGATGCAGATTTAAGACAACTTGTCAAGACCACAAGAGTTGCAATTCCTTGGTACGCTGAGGGCACCATTTCTTGTAGGGGAAAAGGAATGAATTCTGCTCTGTTTAGATACAGAACGTCATCAAAAACCACCCCCAATTCTGTCATCCCTGATAAGGTGGCAATTCTTTCACAAATTTCATAGATACATGTGTCCCATGGTTTACACTGAACATAATGAATTGAGCAGAGGTCCACTGGGCATTCTCTTGAAACCGTGGCCTTAGTAACAATACATCACCGGCACAAATCCTCCCATCCAGTGTGACCATGTCAGGGCCACCAATAATTTTCTAAATCACATTTCTAAAATACAGTGACGTATCCAGAATTGTTCATGCAGGTGCAGTACGCGATGACATTCCTCCATAATACTTGACCCCGGTGTTGGGCAGAGTAGCAAATAGCTCAATGCTGTAGGGGGCAGGGGCGGACTGGGGAATGCTAAGTGGCCCTGGAAAAAAAAACTGTTAAAGTGGCCCCACTTCTGTTGGGCGGGTCAACAATGCAATGGCCATGTGATGTGTGTGAGTTACAAACTGTTTATTGATGGTCTAAATAACATGTACACCAGAGAAAGAAAGTCATACTACCTTCCTATACAACAAAGCTTCTTTTTTTTAAGAAACACAACTTAATACCTTCATACTCTTCTCCGATAACCCACCTGTTCGCAATGTAACCTACACTACTACTAATGACTGCCCCTAATTAAACAAGACTATAACTCTATAATACTGTCCTCCTATGTACAAGACATAACTACTATTACATACTGTCCGCCCCTATGTAAAAATATAACTATATAAACTACTATACACCATGCTACATACAGCCGTCTCGCCGCGTTTCGCAGTAACTACAACCTCAGTCACACCATCCATGGGGTTCCCACGTAGCATACCCAGCCAAAATGTCCACGTAGCATACACAGCCACCATAGGGTCGCCCGTGAGATACACATCCAGAACCATACGGGGTCCCCACGTAGCATACAAAACACCACCATAGGGTCCCACGTAGCATACACAAGCGATCCATAGGCGCGTACCATACAAAACAGCATAGGGCCATAAGCAACAAACCAGCTTGTGGTCCAAAAATAGCATACCCGCCCGGTCCCACGTAGCATACACACATCCACGCCATAGGGTCCCAAGCCCGTAGGTCCCACGTAGCACAACCACCCCAGCCATATGGGTCCCACGGTACATAAACACCACCAGCCTAATGGGTCCCACGTAGCCATACACCCACCATAGGGTCCCACGTAGCATACCACACACAGCCATAGGGTCCCACGTAGCATACACACAGCCATAGGGTCCCACGTAGCATACACAACCAGTCCATAGGTCCCCCACGTAGCATACACAACCAGCCATCGGCCCCACGTATGCATACCCACCAGGGCCCAGTACATACAACAGCATAGGTCCCAGATCCCGCTACTCACTAGCATCCCTCATACCACCATGTAAAGCTTACTACGTTCTCTTTATTCATCTTTCACCTGCATCCGTCTCCTTCTTTGCCAAACCCGGAAGGGGGCGGTGTGTAGGGGTGTTTGATATCGACCAGATGTTGATTATCACAGTGACAGTAATAAATCTGTGCTCCCTAGCAGACCCATCACTTAGGATGGCAAACAGACACAGGTTTCAGGGTTTTGATACCACATAACCAAGGTTAATGGACTTGTGGGTGTTCAGACCCATAGTCAACAATCCTTGCCAGATACCTTATCCTCAGTCAAGGAACCAATACAGGAGACCTCATCTGAGTTCTGAAATACCTGGGCACCTAAGTGACGGTTCCCGGTCGTAAAAAAAAAAAAAAAAAAAAAAAAAAAATGAACACTGTAGATGCTGGTGCTGAAAGTCTTACACACTGTAGCCTGACAGGACAGGCTCAATGAAATGACCGGAGTTCCCACAGTAGAAGACAGGGACATTCCTCTTCGTACGTATCTCTGCGTAGCTGAGGTGACATGACTTCCACCTGAATGGGCTCTTCCATTCTATTGTCATGGGCTCTATAGTTTTCTAGGGGCTCTTAGATACCGCAGGTAGGCACCATTGAAGAAGGTAGAGAAGAAGGATGAGGAAAAACAGACTCACGTTCATGGCTTACGCTCTCTATGACGTCTTTACTCGACTGCTAGAGTCTGGCCTGTTCTAATTGTCTTCGGCTCAGGATGTCCCCTAACAAGTTTTTATACATCAGACAGACCCAATCTAAATTGGTATGTTAAGGCTCTATCATTCCAACCACTTGGAATGTACCACCTCCTGAACTCAAGCAATAATCCTCTGCACACTTTACCCCTGACGTAAGGCAGTCAACTGAGCCTCAGCAAAACTGGTTTATCTGTCGCTCCTCATATAAAGACCCCCAGAGCTAAAAGAAGGTCTACTGAGGACCCTCTGGGGCATCAGGGCTAAGGAAATGCCCATTCCTAGGGCTACCACGCAGGAGTGACATGATGATGCCAACCCTCTGGGCATCATTACCAGAAGACTGGGACCTAAGGCAAAATACAGCTGCAACTCTCCCTGAAGGGAAAAAAAATTTTCTGTCTCCAGTGAAGACATGGAAGCTTAACCTTAGGCTCATCACACAGACTGACCTGAATCAAGGAGGCGCTGTTCCTGCTGGCTGCACACGTTCAGACAGATTCTGAACCAGTGACCAGACTCTGTACCTGACTAACACAGCTTCCATGGCCTCCATAGATAGGTAGGCTGGTTATTATGTCAGCACCTGTCCCAGCAATCGCGCAACCACAACCAGGCTTGGCGCTAGCTGTCAGACTAGGTAGGTGGTGGCGAACTCACCCTGCGCGTCCCTGCAGGCTAAGGCCCTGCCTAAAGCAGATAAACCGCCCGGTAAAGGCGAACCCACTATCAGAACCTTACTGAGTGACAGGGAAATCTACTTTGTCTGGCACTGCTGCTGGTTGGAGCGGACAGGTACCGGGATACTGGTATAGGTCAGTGTTCACACTGGTACAGAAACCGATACTAGACAGACAGGAAGGTGGGGTAACACTGGAGATAAACGATACTGAGGGACAAACACACAATACAAACAGACAAGCGAAGTTTTTTCATCATTTTCATTTTCATCATCATTTTTACTCCCCATGATCAAAAATCCATAACTTTTTTATTTTCATGTACAGAGCTGTGTGACGGCTTATTTTCTGCGTAACAAATTGCACTTCATAGAGATGGTATTGAATATTCCATGCCGTGTACTAGGAAGCAGGAAAAAAATTCCAAAGCAGTGAAATTGGTAA
This sequence comes from Engystomops pustulosus, assembly GCA_019512145.1. NCBI lineage: Eukaryota > Metazoa > Chordata > Amphibia > Anura > Leptodactylidae > Engystomops > Engystomops pustulosus. Next base: position 72,893,916 of record CM033646.1, read on the forward strand.
AAAACCCGCATTTGTGCCGTCTTCTTGTGGGCTTGGATCTTACGGACTTCACTGTGCGCCCCAAATGAACATGTCTACTTTTATCTTTTATTCTTTGGGTCTGTGCATTACGGGGATACCAAATTTATATAGGTTTATATGTTTTCATACATTAAAAAAATTAAAACCTTTTTTGGGGATTTGCCATCTTCTGGCGTCTAATAACTTTTTTATACTTTGTGTACGGAGCTGTGGGTGGTGTTGTTTTTTTGCGGATTTTGATGACGTTTACAATGTTATCAATTTTAGGACTGTTCGACCTTGTGATCACTTTTATAGAATTTTTTTTTATTTTTTAAATGACAAAAAAAAGTGCCATTTTCGACTTGGGCGCGATTTTCCGTTACGGGATTAAACCAGTGAAAAACCGTTATCATATTTTAATAGATCGGGCATTTTCAGACACGGCGATACCTAATGTGTTTATGATTTTTACTGTTTTTTATATTTATATCAGTTCCTAGGAAAGGGGGGTGATTTGAGTTTTTAGGGTTTTTTATTATAATTTTTTTTTTTAAACTTTTTTTTATTTTTAGTATTTTTCAGACTCCCTAGGGTACTTTAACCCTAGGGTGTCTGCACGATCCTATCATATACTGCCATACTACAGTATGGCAGTATATGTGTATTTTACTACTCATACATTACAATGTGCTGATAGCACATTGTAATGCATGGGTTAACCCGAAGTAGCCTCGGGTCTTCGTGAGACCCGAGGTTACCATGGCGACGGATCGCCGCTCCCCGATGACGTCACGGGGAGCGGCGATCCTCGAAAAGATGGCGGCGCCCATGTGCCGCAATCCTTTTGAAGCCACTGGCAGCTTTGCCGGCGGCGATCAGCGGGAAAACACCTGCGATCGGTGCTGGCACCGATTGCGGGTGTTACCGGTAAGTAATATGCAGCAAAGACTTACCGGCTATGGAGAGGGCTCAGCGCGTGAGCCCTCTCCATGCACCCGCGGCCGACCCGTGACGTGCTATTACGTCATGGGTCGTGAACTGGTTAAGAAGGCTAAGTACCATGTAGCCTAGCCCTAGTTTACTTTTTCTTCAACTATGTTGCTCTCCTGACTCCACTTGACCAGGATGGTTATTGTTAAATGTACACGTTGGGATAGGGGTTTTAAAGGTTGTTGTTTTTGAGCAGAATTTTTCACGAATGGCGAATAATTACATAACTATGTATGTTGTTATCTTTAATGTACCTCAACTAATGCTCCTTGATTTGCAATGCTGTTCTGTTTTATTCATATGTCAAAAAATTATAAAAAAATGGCATATTTGCAAAAAACACATTTTTTACTCTGCCCCATTTACTTTGTGTTAGATTTAGGCCAGCATTTTGGGTGTTAAACTACACCACAACCCATCTGGGGTGTAGTTTTAAATATGGTGTCACTTCTCGGGGGTTTTTATTGTACTGTTACTTCACGGGTTGTGCGGACATGGCATGGCACTCCAAATCCAAACTCCTGAAAATGGAGGTCCTAAAGCTAAATATTGCTCCTTCCATTCTCAACCATTCTGTGTTCCCAGTCTTTTATTGGCACATATGGGGTACATATGGGGTATTGATGTACTCGGGACAACCCGCAGAATGATTTTTGGGGTGTTTGTCTAAAGTGGCATGAGTTGGGCAAAATATGTTTGAGATAATAAAAGCTATTTTTAGTCTGCACCATTTACTTTGCATTTGATTTTGGCCAGCATGTTGGGGGTTAAAATGCTCACATTAAGCACAAAAATTCTTTGAGTGGTTTAGTTTCCAAAATGGTGACATCTTTGGGGGTTTTCTATTGTACTGTTACTTCAGGTGCTCTTGAAGTACCCTGTGTCATCACAAATCATTTGAAGCCAAATCGGCCTGCCAAAAACCCAGTAGCACTAACTTTTCTGGACATTGCTGTGCGGCAAAACAGTAGTTGACATCCACATGTCTGGTATTGCCATACTCGGAAGAAGCAGGCCAAATTTTTTGGAAGTATATTTACCTTACATTCCTTCTGAATGTGTACATTGTAGGGCTAAATGAGAATAATCAAAATTTCCAATAGTTTGAGATGTTCATACAATGATGTTACTCGTGGGGGTTTATAGTATACACGCCTTTATAGGGCAATTCCAAATTGAATCTCTTGAAAATCTACTAAACTTGCTACTAAAATTTTAAACCTTCTAACAACTGTTGAAAAAAAGGAAACGACAAATGGTTTCTACAAAACAACTTTGTGGTCTGACTTTTGTCTAAATAGTAGCACATTTGAAACTTATTGAAACTTATTGAATTTGTACCCCCTAAAAAAGTAACTGATCAGCAAAATTATACTACAAACATATACTAAAATGTCTCACGAGAAAACATTCTCCAAATCACAGGGATATGTTAAAAAGTTATTACCACAGGAAGAAACACTGCTCAAAGTTTTTTAAAAGGGTTGAGCCCGTAAAAACCGGCTGTGTCAGTGGAGACAGATGAATCCCTGGATTACATGGAGACCAGACATGACCTACATAAAATGGTCCAATTTAGAGTTATTTATATCTCTGTGTCCAAGGATACTAGAACATATTGAGACAGAGGTGTGTGTTTACATTGCTGTGATGACCACAAATATGTATTTGGCCTTGGGCTGGAATGGATCATAACTGACATATTGGTCATACAAGCACATGGTTTTATGATCCTTTGTCTAAAAAGTTGTGGAAACTCTAAGGAAATCCTGGAGTATGTAAGGTTGGATAAAGACTCCAACATTTAAAAATTATAAAATGTTTTTCCCCATGAAAGGCATCCAGGCCTCTCTTGATCATGTACAAAGAGTCCGCCATAACAATCACCTGAAGCTGAGAGTTCCATAGTCTCACTGCTCTTACAGTGAAAGATCCCTGTCTATGGTGATGGTAGAACCACCTCTCCTCTAGGCCTAGAGGATGCCCCCTTGTCCTTTTGATACATCTCATAAAAAAAACACAAAGACCTACAAATACGCACCTCGCCTCCTCTTCATCTTGATCTAGGTGCTGTCCATCGCCAGTCTTGACACTCCGGGATCACCTAGAAAAGAAACTTCTAATTAGCAGCCAGGAGCTCAGGACATCTTTTCCCTGTGCTTCATGTTTCTAGTTATAAGTTTCTTTTCTAGGTGATCCTGGAATGTCAAGATGGACAGCGCCGGGATCAAGATGGAGAGGAGTGGAGGCAAGTATTTATAGGGTTTTTGAGGGGGATTTTGCAGTGGTTGATTTCCTTTAATAGCAGCTGCCTTAGGTCACTAAAATTCAGTTTACCATCCACCAATATACCAAAGTCTTTCTCAGCTGCAATTTTACAGTAATTGACTGTTTAGAACATAATTGTACTTTTTGTTTCCATGGCCCAAGTGCATAACCTTACATTTATCTACATTAAGCCTCATCAACCATTTCTCTGCCCAATCCTCCAGCTTCCACAAATCCCTCTGTTATGTTTTACTGTCCACCCCTTTATTACTTTACACAGTTTAGTATCATCTGCAAATATTGAAACTTCACTGTGTAAACCCTCTTTAACCCCTTACCGAAGTGCGCCGTAATAGTATGTCACGTGTCGGCTGCATGTGAATGGAGAGGGCTCACAGGCAGAGCCCTCTGCATAGCCATTAAGTGTTTGCTGCATATCGCAGCAAACGCTTACTGGTAACACCCATGATCGGTGCCTGGTAAAGATCGTTGTTCCCCGTGACATCATCGAGAGGTGGCGATCGGTTGCCATGACAAACTCTGGTCTTCCCGAAGGCTGTCTCATTTTAACCTATTAATTACAATGTGCGATTCGCGTTCTCAAGGCTAGTATGGCTGTCAGATCCGCTGGAAGGGACACTGTGTCTGCTGGTCCTTCCCCCCAATGTGTTGACAATGCTAGCGTTCTGGACACAAAAGGCTTTAGAGTCGGGTGGCACTACTTCATAATCATCGTGTTGACATCAAATAACCAAATCCAAATAACAAATCTGACATCAAGGGAGCAGTGGTGCTCTGATTCCCTTAATGTGAATAGGTCCCAATGGTGCATATAGAAAAACAGTGGAATCGGCACTCACCAATCTTCTCCTTTTCAATGCTGTTTTATTGATGCATACTTACAAAAACATTTCATAAATGTTATTGATCGAGGTGAGGGGGTGAGGGAGGACATGGGTAGACTCACAAGACAATCAAACACATGACAGCTGTTTCGCGCTCCCTGCGCTTCATCTGACCTGTTTGCTGAGACACTTAAAACACAATGGCTATTTGAACTGTTCTGCTCCTCCCCTTCCCATTGAGCCGCGTTCCTATTGGTGCACTAGCACTGTCATTGAACACAGCAGTAACATAGTAACAAGGTAACAACATCTAGACACACCCTGACATTCCATATAAATAAACCCTTGTATGGCATCGAGGCTGGCCTGGTGTGTGCAGCATCGTGTGTTTTAGGGGCCATCCCTAATGGCTTGCGTCCCGGGGGTGCATGTCGAAACGCGGTGCCATCCCCAAGATGGCGACGGCGCACAGTGTGAACTGCCCGGCCGCTCCACAGCCAACCGTAGGACGAGCCGTTGGCCGAGGACGCGACACCCCACTGTGGGGCTGCTGCCGGGGAGGGTTTTATCCCAGTATAACGATGTACTGTGACACTGTGTGTGCGGAAACGCGGTCTGGCCGTAGCTGTTCCCTTGGAAACCAATAATGGAATTCTTGCGGTGAGTCCTGTTCTAGTTTGACTTTAAAGTGGTATCTTTATGATTAGTTCCTTTCTGCTGTTAATGGGGGGGAGGGGGTGCATATATGTTTGTGTAGCCAGGACGTGTGAACTGTTAAAATACTGGTACTATATGGTGCCACATTCTTATGGGAAGGGAAATACCGCATTAAAAGGTATTATGTGCATCTGTTTAGTTCTCTTCCCAAAAGTATCCTATTTACAGTGTGTACAAGTTGACCAAAACAGGGATATATTCTTGTATAGTAGGATGCAAGCCTAGTCCGTCATTTTCTGCCTTATTTCCAGACGACTTACAGGAAGACCACTATGTCTAGCTTATCATTGACCTGCGAGGTCTCAGGGCTCCTGTCCCCTTAAATCCATCTGCACTCGTTTTTGCAGAGTGTAACCTGCCTGTCCCCTCCTTTTTTCATGATGGCCGACCGCGTTCAATACCGTGAGTTTTACGTGATCGTGGGTCTAATCTTGTGGTGCGCCTGACATGTTCTTATTATGTCTCCGGACCCCTCCTTCCTTATTGACCTGAGGTGCTCGCTAAATGGGGGTTTCAACGTCCTTATGGTCTTGCATATAAAGTCTTTCTCCTGTGCACTAAATCATATGACCACAAATCTGTCCTCAGTATGATTGTGCCTAACTTTATCTCCTGTGCCCCCACTACTGAACCTTCTTGGTTTTAAAACAAAATGTGAGCAATAGCACACATTCCCGTCACATGGGAGTTGCCTTTGGGGCACTCTCTAGGGCTCTCCAACCATTATCGGCTGTCGGGTCTAGGCCCGCTGGTGACTATTCTGATGATAGTTCTGTCTACCTCCTGACGATGTACCCAGGGGGCCTCTGGCTGCATGGTCTTTTAGCTCTCTTCATTTCTACCAATGTGCCATTGATTTATTGCTTTTTTTAAATTATTTCCGCTTGAGGAGGTGTAGGAAAGAGAAATACAAATCTTTCTTCTCTGTTCTGCTTATTGTTTTTTTATATTTCGTGTTGGTTTTGACGTGCCATTTGTGTGAGAGTCTGGTGGCCAAATTCTGTCAGAGATAAGTCACGACTGAAGAAAGTTTTCCATGAAATTCCTAACCTGAGAGAAGGATTGGCAGCAATTTGGGGGAAAGGAGACTACAGGAGAAGAGCCGGATGAAGCATTCGCAACGAGATATAGAAGGGAGACAGCAGCAGCCCTACAGAAGTGATGGTATGTGCCCAAGTGCATGTCCAGATGTGCATAAATGTGTAATGCCTGATATATATTAATGTGAGTACATGTCATGGCAATAAGTTTGGTGAGCATGACACAAAATTTTAATATTTCACATGGGTTGTTACCCGTCTGGTTTTTTTGTTTTTATCACATCAGAAATACAATTGGCAATCATATTATGATACAAAAGCTTTATTAGACATTTAAATCTGAATTAATATCAGAAAGTCCAATATTTGTCATTGTGTTGACCCTTCTTCTTCAGGACCTCTGCAATTCTCCTGCATGCTGCTTACAATCAACTTCTGGCCAATCCTGGCTGAAGCAAGTGCCATTCTTGCCAACAATGCTGCAATATTTGTCACAATTTGTTGGTTTTTGTTTGTCCCACCAGTCGCTCTTGTATATTGACCACAATTCCTCAATGGAATTAAAGATCTGCGGGAGTTTCTTCAGGTCATGCATGGACCAAATCCTCTATGTTTTGTTCCTGACCTTTTAGTGATCGTACCTTTGTGATTGCAGTTTTCTTTACTGGCAATGATGCTCCCCCTGCTGAAAGGCCTTGCTGTGATCACTCAAACTGCTCTTGGACGGTTTTGGGAGATTGGCTCGTGAGGACAGTCATTGGTACCATTCTTTATTCATGATGTGGTTTTAGTGCAGAATTGAAGAAAGGAGCCGAGTTCCCTTGGCTAAGAAGCAACCCCACGCATGATGGTTCCTGCAGGATGCTTTCGTGGCATGGACAAAGACTGGTGGTCATTGCCTCAACTTTCGTCTTCTCCGAACAAGCTGGTTTTTCCAGATGTTCCAAACTCGGCAAGGGGATTCATCAGAGAAAATGACCATTATGTACACCACCGCGAGTCCCACAAGTCCACTCCTTTGCACATATATTCAGTCTGTCCCTGAAATTTTCTGAGAGAAGTGGGCTCTTTGCTCCCTCCTCTGACACCAGGCCTTGCGCCAAAGTTCTATCTCCGCCTCCTCCGCAGGCTTGAAGATGCACTCACACCTGCCTGCTGCCAATTCTTGAGCAAGCTCTGCCTGCTGTTAGCCCGATCCCGAAGCTGAAATCTTTAAAGGAGGTGGTCCTGGTGCTTGCTGGTCCTTCCGCTCGGGCTCACCTGCGCCTTTTTGGCAACAAAACTCCTCTCCTTGATTCCTTGATGATCGATAGAATTTGTTGCACTGAGGTGCAATCTTCTCTACATGAGCGGATATAACTCTTCACTGTTAGGCCAGTTTTGTGTCAGTGCAATGATGACTGTAACGTGTTCCTTTAGCGATACCATGGTTACACCGAAGCACCAAACCCCTTGTTAAGTTCTCAGTGGTGTGATTCTTACTTAATCATGACAGATTCATCGCCCTGTCCTCATCAACACCCCACCTGTTGTCAATGGATCAATCCCTGCAATTCAGTTAGCTGCTCGTTTAATATTAAATCAAATATTATATATTAGGTTTTCAATATAAAACACATCAAAACAAATACAAGTATAACAATGAAAGTAATCAGCATGTCAAACCACTGAGGCGGAGTGTGACGTCAGGACCACACACGTAATGATCATGTAGTATCATATCCTGTTTCAGGGACCTAAGGTCCGCTCTCGAAATGTTGTAGATAGTCATTATTAAATAGATAGTCGTGTAATGGTTTTTCCAGCCTAAAGATTAAACAAAAGCTGCTGTAGACATGCGGAAATGTATGCATTTTTTCAATTACGTGAAGCCTGAGAGGAAGTATTTTGCTATCATATTGCGAATGGCAGGGCAAAGCCATTGCAAAACTATACCTAGTATTAAAGGCCCTTGCCTATAAACTGCTTCCCCAGCATATTACACCCACATGGCTTAATAGAACAGCAATGTACAGGGCCTGTGAACACCAACTGAACAACAAAGAGAGAAAGAAAAAAGTAAGAAGAGATTGGTAAAGGAGGAAGGGAAGTGGGGCGGACGGACAGAGTAGGGCACACATCCCTGGCATGGAAGTGACACAGACTATATAACCTAGGCAGATGAAATTACGGAGAGACCCAGCCATTAATTGCAATAGATTATTACTACCTCGGGTACTTTTGAAAGAGACCATTGCTGCCATATCTCGGAACTTTCCTGTTTGTCCTTTGCATGTAGTTTCCTCCTTCGGCATATGTTGGCTCATCCTCGCGTTACCTCCCGGTCCAATGGTGGAGTTATGCGTGACAATGAAGACCTCCAATGACATGGGATCTTTTAACGAACGAGCCACGTCAAAAAAGAAACGTAGGAGCCCCCTTCTTTTGGACCGAGACACAGCCTTCTCTTTGCTGGGAGGATTACAGTAGGCCTATCTTGGGTGTAAAGATGACCAGTGCGGATAAACACTCTGTCTGCAGGTCATAGGTTTCCTCTTTCACTTCCTCTCTCTCCAGAAGGGCTTGATCTTATTTAACTCCCACCATATAAGCATGGATCCACCAGCCACCCACAGCACCAGCAACATCTGGAACCTTGGATAGTACCTGTGCAGCGTCTCTGGGCACCCACCCAGTACCACCCGTGTGTGTGTTTTGTAATTTTTCTCTTTGGCAGCGCACGCAGTAAGATTTATGTCTTAAAGGGTGTACAATCTTTTCCCGTGTCGTTGAGTGGGTGAGCTCTTATATACCATCGAAACTCCTGCTCCCACCTGTCGACATATCCCCCCGGGTCGCCTGTGAATCTCTCTGACTGACATAGGAATACATTGAGAACAATTGTTGGGGTTGGGAGAGACTGCAAGCTAATGAATTTCCTTGAAAGGCGTCTTTACTAGAATCATCAGCCTTTCGCTATCAACACGACTGCAGTTGAGTATACACTCCAAACCAGGAACCATCGGACAGTCATGGCACCTGCGTTCAGCGCCTCGATGTGGTGTCTGTGCCGTTTTCCAACTATGTTCTATACCCTAGAGGGTTCATCTGCATGCGCAAAGTAGAAGGATCCCTGTCCTACCCAGTGCAAAAGCAGGGTTGCTGAGAGTGGTGTGAAGGCTGCGCGGTTGAAAGACAGAGGCTTTGTGCAAATTTCTTGCCAGGCTTCATTGCTGCCCGAGAAATTTTAGTGTGTTTGCCTAGGGATCGAGTGCATATTTACCTATCCGAGGAAGGTTATCCCAATGGGACAGAGAAGAATTCCTGTTCTGAAGCCTAAAAGCCACCCATCTTTGTTTTGGATGAAATTGCCAATCCCAACCCTGAAGGGTCGAGGGAAAACGAGGAACGAATATCCATTTTGAGCGCGTTTAACCTCCCAACCAGCACAACCTCTTTTTTCACTAGCCATTAAGCAGTCTCTCAAAGTGCGCTACCGAATAGCGGGGCATAATTGAAGTTGCATATATTTTATCAGGGGAGGTATTAAGAGTTGTCTCGCGCTCTTCGCACCACGGCACATCCGCTTGGTCTTATGTATGACTGATGTGGGGAGGTGCGCAACTGACTGTTTTAGCCAGTCTTGTTGGAACTATGTTGATGTCCACATTTTTCAAAGAGATGGGTCTCTAGCGTCTACGCGTAGTCGCCGTAGTGGTCTCGCCTGGTTTTGGCAATACACTTATTGTACCACGTCCACTACTGAGAGGAAGAGGGTGCTATCAGTTATAGAATTAAACACCCGGTGAAAATGGGGTGAGGGATTCCTCATACGCAGGTGGGAATATGCCCCCACTTTGAAGTGGGTCTCATGTAGGAGAGTATCTCTCATCCTCCGCTTTAGCATCCCATATGTATTTTGCAATCTTTTCTTCTGGGGACATTGAACCCCCTGACAACGAGGGACCCCTAACCCTTCCACTAGCCATGTGTATAATATCTCCGCCCCCGGTAATAGACACAGATATTAGTGCACCTTGGGTCACAAAGAGGTCCTTACGAAGACAGGAGGGTAATGGAAAGGTTAGGAGAAGGGGAGAATGGGTTCAAAAAGACAAAAGTCCAGAAAGAGAGATAGAGAGCTATTGTGAACGAAAGAGACGAGAGAAAAGAACAAAATGGGCGGGAGGTGGAAAGCATATACTGCACTAAGTCAGATATAACACTATAACTACGTTACGATTCAACCAGCTCGTCTAACACCCCTAAGGTGACGTGTGATTTGTCCACAGAAGGTCTCTCCGGGCCCAGAGCTACCACCAGTGTAAGTGAAAAACACACCACGAAGGAAAGAGCCAAGGAAAATCAAGCTCCCTTCCTCCTTTCTCACCAGACCTCACCCAACACAATGGACGCCTATAACCAATCTCTATTATTATAAATGCCAACTTACAATGACTTTGAAGTAATATCATCTACTATAGAACATAATCAGTGACATCCAATACCTGTTAGCCCTTATGAAGTAAGGCAAAAGTAAGCAAATTAAACACATTGTGGAACAATTTACAACACTCCCATAGCAAGACAGGAGGACCCATATGGTATTAGGATCGAGAGATCAACGAATTAAACGCCCTCTCACGTTTGTCTGCTAGCCGTGGATTCCTCTGAGGTCCCGGGGGTGGAAACCTCCAGTTTCAATCGGCCATTCTGAATGTCGACTAGAGGGAGACCAGGAGCCTCCGCAAAGGTCGGAAGATCACCATGATGAACAGAGCATGTCCGCTGACCATTATTGACGCACATTTGTAACGGAAAGGGATCCCCATAGTATGTGAAAGTCTTTTCTGCCACAGCGAGTCCCAACAGAGGGTGCATGCTTGCGGATTTTTGCTTTGTATTCAATCAGGGTAAGTCTGGATAGAATCTGGGGGGAGGAATCTGCACGCAAAGTACCTCTCGAATGCGAATTTCCCCTTGTTCCCTGGCACAGTTTCTGAGTGGATTCCGATAGTTGGTACCTGGTGGGACCCTGCTGATTACGTGTCCGCGTGTCTATTCTGGGTAGAGGACTTCGGGCTAGGTACTTGCTGCACGATCCCGCTCCATGGTGTATCGTCCCATGACCAATAAAGACTCTGCAGCGTTCAGTGTATCTCAAACGGGTTCAATGGAAGAGTCGGGGGGGAACCCCTAAACCTGATATTATTCTCTGACCACAGTATTCCAGATCGTCAAGATGCAGATTACGCCTGAAGCGGGGGACTGAGAGCCAACGGAGCGAGTGGGCACTTATCCTGTTCTTCAACATTACATATGAAGTCTCACCTAACCGTTGACCTCATCTCTACAACTATGAAGTTTCAATATGACCTTTAGCTCTGAGGTAGTATTTTGCGATTTGTAAGAGTGTTCGAGCCTGAGACCATGGACTATCCAGTCCTCTCTAGTGGGTATGGTGCGGGATGTGCGCTCGCTTCAGGGCTCTGTATCGAGCCAACCTTCAGATCTAATGAGATTCTCTGAGATGCATATGATGTATTGGTTGGGCCTGCTTTGATCTATTACGAGGAACCCACCTCCTGAACTGAATAGTTTTGAGATGAGCCTCTCATCCTGTGTTGAGGATGGGCACTCAGCGCGGAGAAGGCAAAGACAACTTTCATGGGGGTCTTGTTGTCCTGACCATCTGGGGCCGCCGTTTTAGACCCGAGGTGACACGGGCCAGAGAGCTGGAGGGCATCTACCACAATACCGCTGGGGGAGAGCAGTGATTCCTTGTGAGGTAACCCAGTGGCGGTCGACAAATCCTGTGATTGGTCATGGTGAGGGTAGCTGCTCCACTGTCCTGGAGCACGTGCTGTAGATGAATGTTTAGGCGCATTCTGTCCCTATGGTATTGTCGGGCTGATGGGTGCGCAATCTGGGGCAGAGTTTCTTACCCAGTCTGTTGCCAAAGTCCCTGCAGCAAAGATCGCAGAGCAGCCCCTTCCGTACTCCTCTGCGCCGCATACCTCCCCGCGCTCCCGCCGCCAGCTTGGAATTCTACACGTGGACCCCTGGTGTGGCGGCGGTAGCGGCAGTGTTCCACGACCGGGTTGGGTGGTCCCAGGAATGGGTTCCCTCCCGTGCTCGGTTGTGGGATCCCTGGCACCTTGCCGCACAGGATCCCCTCTTCCTGATGTCGCCGAAATCATAGTCCACCCCCATTTGCCGGTCACAAATTGCAGTCAGGGGGTGGGCCCGTCAAAAATGTCGAGTCTCGAGTGACGAGTCGCTGGGCTGTGAGTGTGGGGTGGAAGCAGCCTGGCACCTCTCTCTTCTGCTAGACGAGGTGACCTTTGGGGTGATATTTGTTCTTTTCTCAGGACCGGTTTGCTCTGGGCCCAGCACGGGAGCTCATCCTCAGAGACACAGCCTCCACTGCTTCCCATGGCCAACTCCACAGGCCCGTTAGCTGCTCCTTTTAAGGCAGGCTGGTCAACTGAAGTTGAAATGTATTTTAGGAACAAGTTCATTTATGTAGGCAATATGACTTTGAAGCAATTATGCCGGTTAAAGCTGATCACCCTTTATAAACATTTTTCCTGGAGTATATGCAATTGGCCATATAAAAAAACTGATGCAGTAGGCTTTGTAAAAATTAAATTGTATAATCTCAAAACTTTTGGCCATGTTCTGTAGATTAAGCTGGAAGAAACTAAGGAAATGGTGGTGTGAACTTCCGTAAGCACAGTTCCCTTCCTTCTACTGGTTAAGTCCACGACACATTGAGGCAGTTGAAAGTTCTATAAGTACTTTGGGTGTCCACATCAACAATAACTTGAGTGGGCAAAAACATAAATGCACGCCGCACTGCACGAAGGTCAGAGCAGCTATATACCATGCTGAGGAGGCTGAGGGCATTCAGAGGTGCAGGGGACAGACATGTCTTTTAGACCTTCTCAACTCTGTTAGCGCCATCAGCCCATCTTCTTAGTGTAGTCGTGTTTGGGAAGCAGCATCTCAGCTAGGAGAAGATGAGCAGACTGGACAACTTTATAGAAGCCAGTTTACTTTGATACAGTGTCATGGTGGTAGCTGAAGAAGAGTCAGCTGTGTAAGTTGAAATCTCTTCTGGGAGAAAGCTTATCCCACCCCTGCATGTGTAACTACGATGGTATTGGGGAGCACCTTTCAGTGGACCGACTGCTTCACCGCTAAGTGTGAGAGTAAGTGTTATCGTGAGCATCATGTGTTCAAAACCAGGCCCAACAGAAGTACCTGTGCCGCACCTACCAGGTCCTGCAGGTCCCATCAACAGACTGAATATAAACTGCCGAGCCTTGTTGTCTTTCTTTTTTCTTTTTTGTCTTTTTATCCCTTTTTCTTTCTTGTTCATTTATATCCCTAATATTATACTGTCCTTGTTTGTACTTGTACGATATTTGTTCTGCTGCTGTACTCCCTACGTGGGAATAATAAAGGACAGGGGCGGACTGGGACATTTAAAATGCCCGGAAAAAACACAAAAGTTTGGCCCCCATTTTATGGGCGGAGTAACAATCAGTGGGTGTGGTTGGTCAGATTATGTGGGTGATTTATAACAACAAATTGTTGTAGATGCCTTACTAGCAAAAGATTTCTGGTTGTTGCATTAGTGATCTAATGTGCAAAGATTGTTCAAACGACAACACACCCGTAGCCTTAAAATAACCTTTCCCCTGTGCCTATTCCGATGCAGAGAGAATATATGCTGCCCCTCCTATTACAGGAAATAATTCTACAATAACCATTAGATAACACTTCGGTTCCCCGTCGAGGGGGGTGTGCCACAGGTATGGGCGCTGTGAGTGAGCTCATCAGCTAATGCCCAGAAACGCCAGCACAAAGTACCTTAGAATGCCAGTGGCGACATCCCCCACCGGGGCCTAGCTTTTGAGGTTGGCCTAGACAGCCGGGTCCCCGGTACGAGTGGCTGGCGGTTGCCCTAAGCACCTAATTGTCACTGCTCTGGTACGGGGACCGGGGGCCTGTCCTACACCTGGCAGGTCTCACAGGGTGGTGTTGGCAAGAAAATGAGGGCGGCTGCTAGTAGCGGATCTCCCCTGGAGGGCAACCCCTTAATGTCCCGTGTGAGTCTCTGGGTGATGGACAGGGTGCCGGTGATGAGGGTAGTTGTAGTAGGCAGGGACCCAGACGGAGACAGAGTTGAAGAAGACACCTTACAGTTCGTTTAATTGCAAACCAGCGCAGGAACTGCATAAAACGTGTCTTTAACAGGTGAGTGACTGTAGAGGGTATTGGGAGGGAGCCCGGATATAGTTCACCACCCTGGAGTAAGGGCAGGCTTCGGAGGCAGCTGTGTCCTGGTAGGAAATCTTCAGCGTGTCTGTAGGGCTTCAGGTATCCCTTTCAAAGAAGTTGATACCCTTTTCCTCACACCCTAACTCTAGTCTAATGCTCACTTCTTCAGAGGCAGGGCTGCTAGGCTCTTCCTGCTCTGGTATGGGCTAGACAGAGATTACTCACTCAGCTCACCTGATTCTCCTAAACAGAATCTCTCTGAATCCTTACTAAATGAATCTAGTCTAATGTTTTCTGATCTGAGCTGAAGCTCGACTAAATGTTCACCAACTTCCTGCAGAGGTTTATATTAACCTCCCCCTTTGGTCAGTGGTGGCCTGTGTCTCTCTCCAATCACATCTCAGCTCACAAAGGCACAGGATGGTAACACAATCAATTGGTACACAGCATCTTGGTGTCATCATACAAAATACTTAGACCTCTTGGCCCACAAAATACTTAACACCTCTGCCTTGCCGCAGGATTAACCACGGCAATACCCTATGTCCTATCAGGAACATGTAGTGTAATGGGATTACATGCAGGTGGGACGTATGTCGCAAGCACTACCTCGCCATTGCATCGGCGAGGGTGTTGCATACCCCGGGGGCAATTGACAGAGCCGCCCTCGGCTCGACGACATGGTTTGGGCACAGAGGGGGCTAAAGGCACTTCTGGGAAGTGGCAGCTGTGTGGAGGTGTAGGGACAAAACCGCCCATGGTCCTGGAGACAGGCACCTGGGTTGGTGTCGGATAAACAAAAATATAGCTGTTACATTTGGTCGCTGACGCCATTAGACCCAAACCACTGTACAGTAAGGAAAGGTGATGGTGTCATTCCTGTAATCCACTCCTGCCCCAGGCCTGTATTTGTCTTTATCACGTTCTCCCTGCCAATTATATGGTGTCTACTGTCTTTCGTTAGCAATAGCGACACAAGTCCTCCTTAACTGACAACCTACCCATGTATTGAGTGGCATCCATTTCTATCGTGTGCTAACACCACACCCCGGTCCCCTAAAGACCCCCTCGGTTTTTCCTGACTACCCCCGTGCAAACCTCATTTGAGGATCAGGTAGCGTAGTGTTTTACATAGAAAGACGTCCGACACGCCACATAACCAACCTGAAAGCCTATGAAGGGGTTATGCAGACTCCACTGCATATCTTCTGAAGCGTGCAAACATTTGGCAAATCACATTGGGCCTTATCACCCAATGGGTACACATCTTATAACATAACGTTTACAATAGATAGGCTACTCAGAGTAGCAAGGTAGCAAATGTCTCTTTTCCTGCAAAGAAAAGCATAAAGTGCACACATAAAATGTCATACCCTAAAACTAAGGCATTAATCCAAAAATGGTAAATCTAAATACATTGCAACTTTTCCTGGTAGTATCTGGCAAAAGTCTCTCAGAAGGTCTCTAGTAACAAAGTCCATCTTCTTGGGTACAAGCCTTGATGTGGGGAAGTGACCTGAGAAAGTACAGTGGTCTCCTCTATTGGGTAAAGGGAAGAGTCGCCTTTGAAGAAATCTTCTGACTGGTGGCACGGAAGGGTCATATCAGAGCACAGGACAATAATCAGTTCAGGTATGATTCTCTTGACTGAATAAATAATGTAAAGTCTCAGAACGTCTCTGGCTCTTTAGGGGAAGGACAGAATAATACAATATGTACAATGGACAAGTACCACTTGAAGAGGGCTTTTCAGCCCATCCGGGGTTATCTTGCTGCTCAAAGAGCATGGCTGCAGGCCATGGGAGCAGAACTGCAGCAGGACATATATCAGCCTGGTGAAGAAAGCAGTGTTTTGAGATCTGTCACCTGAGACATCTGGTGGTAGACACTGGAACGCTGACATGGAGACACCCAGAAGCTGAAGCTGGACATGTCATGGAGGGTCACGCTGCTGGCGGCAGGCATCTCAGCAAAGGAGTGAGACAGGCACGTCTCTGCTGACCTTATCTGTAGCTGGGGGACGCTTGTGGAGGCGCATGATGATTACTCTATGCAGGAGCTGACTTCTCCATTGCCAGACAGCGGTAGGATTGTTGTTCCTGGACTGAACCTGCAGCTTCGGGGGCGCGTGTTGGCGCTGGCATGGTAACCTCTGTAGTTGCATCTGCGGTCTTCACCGGACACCTAGGCCCTCTTAGCAGGTGGTCCTGGATACTCCGTCAGGACGGTCTGCAGCATTAGATAAGGGGTCAGGCCCCTTTAAGAGAGTCCCTTTTGTTAGCCTAGCCTCCTATGGGAATGTTTGACATCCCCTGCAGGGAGGCCCGCACCTGTACCACAGCCTGGGCTAAGGGAGAGATAGTCACAGTCACTGTGCGATAGGCCCGGGGGCCATGGTACTCACATCCGCGGTGGTCCTCATGGTCCGTCATCGGAAGGCATCCGCATGTGGAGAATCCGCCATTGAAAGACGGCGGCTAAGTGAGACAGCAGTAAGCGGTGCAGCAAGAAGGTGCCCTAGGCTTGTGGGCAGGCCATAGCGAACCACTCTGTTCTTCTCCCCGGAGGCTGTGCGGCATGTCGGCAGGGACAGGAGACAGCCAGGGGAGAATCCAAGATGGCCGATTACTCTTTGATGCGGATGGCGTCTGCGCTGACTCTGAGGTACCATCGTGGGCTCTCACTGCGTTGCGCGCGGAGAGTTTTCCGCGCCAGAGGGCGGAGCTTGAGTCTTTCCGCCAGGAGTTGTGGCGGGCTGAATTTTCCTGCTGCGCCACAGCGCGCTGAGCAGGATTCACGCCATAACCGCGCAGGGGCTTATCTTGCGAGTTCTCTTGGTTTACCCCGCCAGTGAAAGTTTTGGCGGGGCTGTAAGTACTTGCTGCGCCACAGTTTCTGAGGTAAATTCAGGCGCGAGCGCCGGATGTAGCTAGACTTATACATTCTTGCAGGGCTTAACCTCTGGAAGTTGCTGGAGCGTGCTCACAGCAACTTGCAGCATTACACATTCAATCCAAAACACACAACAATTGCTGGGCCTAAACCCGGATGGCGCAGGGTTAGGCAGCCTTTCGTTTTAATAAGGAAAGTCTTTAATAATGCCCGTAATAAGGCCAGAATCTATATCCCTGTCGTGACGCCACTTGCACCTCCCTCCCCACCGGGCCTACTTTTTGAGGTGAGATGCCCTAGAGAACAGCCGCGCCCGGGTACCGGAGTGGCTGGCGTTGCCGGCCTAAGCACGCTATTGTCACGGTCTTTGTACGGGGAACCGGAGGCTGTCCTACAGCCTGCAGGTCTCCGCTGGTGGTGGTTGGAAGAAAAGATGAGGAGCTGCGGCTACACGGATCTTCGCCTGGGCATACCCTTACATTCCCGAATGTGAGTCTCGGGTGCCGGTGATGAGGTAGTGTGTATAGCAGGGACCAGACGGAGACAGAAGTTGAAGAAACAACTTACAGTTCTTTAATTTCACCGGCAAACTGCAGAAACGTGTCCTTGTAACAGGGTTTTGGGTACTGGGGGATATTTCGATGGAGCCACAGGAGATAGTTCACCAAGCCGTGGAAGTAGGGGCAGCTGGGTGCAGCTGTGTCTCTTGGGTGAAGCTTCACTTGTCCATGTAGGGGCTTCAGGATCACCTACACCTTCAAAGGTAGATGATGACCCCTTTTCCTCATTACACGACTCAAGCTAATGCCCTCTACGCTGCAGAGTCAGGTGCTAGCGCTTATAGCTTCCGGCTCTGTGGGCTAGACAGAGATTGACTCACATCACTCACTGTTGGTCGCCTACATACAGATCACCTCTCTGAATCCTTACTAGAATAAGCTATCTAGGTTCGATCTGAGCTGAGCTCAGAACTAAACTGTTCTCCAGAACTTCCTGTCCATAGGGGGTTGAGGACCTCCCCTGTGGTCTTGTGGTTTGCGGCTCCTCCAATCACATCTCAGCTCACAAAGCACAAGCGGGTCACCATATCAATCATTGGACAACAGCATCGTGCCATACAAATACGTAACCTGCCTGCCAGGCAGGATTAACACGGCAATACCCCTATGTCCTATCAGGAACATTAGTGTGTGGATACCATGCAGGTGAACGTATTCGCAAGCACTACCCCTCTCCATTTGCATCGGCGAGGGTGTTGCAACCAGCAGAGACGGGGGAGGCCGTCGCTGGTGGTGGGTCGCGTGCTCCAGTACAGTCAGGCGCACATCGCTCCCTGGTACAGCGGGAGTTTCTCGCTCTCCTCAAACTGCCACACAGGCAAGAGCATCCTGTAGTACTTGTCATATCGCCATCACTGGACGGATGGAGACATCCGCAGCTCCACTACATCTGATCAACCGTGGATGCCGGCTGCAGAAGACGATGGGAGAAGCAGCACAGCTCTCCACAGACCTGGTCGAACTCCGTCGCACCTTAAGAAGAACCGCGCCCGGCGGTCGGAGAACACAAGGAGACTAATCCGTCCCCAAGAAGACACCACAGCACCCTGGCGAACTGGTGACAGTACTGGACAGAGGTACTAAAGCAGTCCCTAGATCAGAGCTGGGGAAGATTTGAATTTTTGGGATCCCATTAGATCTGGTCTACAGAGAGGGCAGGACCCAGAGAGTACCACCCCAGAATTGGGCCGCTACAGCTAAGCAGCAGGACAGGCCAAACCTCGGCCGGTTCCCCGCCACCTCAAATTGAGGGTGTCTTTGGGCACCAGATAATGTTGGTCTATGGCTATCTATGAGGCCCCATTATACCCATAGAGCTCACCTCCAATACTATTATACAATGGGGTGTCAAGATGCCCCAGCCAGTGGACTTGCAAATTTGAATGCAGTTGAACAAGGGCCCTTCCCAGAGAGAGGAGCTAGACACATTGCATACGCTGGAGCTAGTCCGCGGACTATAACGCGAGCCTGTGGACTCTAACACAGACAGTATGTTGATGTACTTAAGCTCAGTCCTTAGAACGGACAACTCTTAGTTTTCTCTGTCTCAGTAGGATGGAAAGCTTGGGAAAATGATTTGTAGCATCACAAAGCAATACAATGCTCTCTCCATACCTGATTGAACGATTAGCGAGAACAGGGGCCGTAGGAACATGTTTAGGATTAAGGGAATACCTGAAATGATGCTACATGAGGACCTAATGAGGAAAGTTATACTATCTTGAACCTGTACGAAGTCCCGCATAGGATCCCTATGTCTAGATAGATTCACAGGTCTATCGGCCTGGAAGAGCGCACGGGAGGTCCTCAGAAAGGGTGGGGGGGGAAAATTTGGGGTTGCTGTGTAGGCCTGCATTATTTCAGAGATAAGAGAAAATTATTCAGCTGCATGGGGCAAAGGGGTCTATACAATATGAAGGCAAGCGCAGATAAAACTACTTCCAGATTCCTCTGCACGAACATTATTTATGAACGGACCCTTACAAAACCAGTTCTGGCTAAATTAAAGATGCTGGACGGCTCCTTAGACATGGGGACACCCGGTTCCACCTCATAAGCAAATTGTCCTTGAAACATTGTACTGAAACATCCCAGAACCTCTCAGGTACTTTGTAGCCTCCGATATACCTCCAATATTCGTAGCCAACTGGTTTCAACCAAGACTCCCACGAGACTCAGGCCCAAGATATCATAGACGGGAACGGTGATACATGGAGGAGAGGCCACGCAGTCCAAGCGGCCCTCGAGGGAAGGAGCAAGAAGGGACTACGTTTCAGCCAGAAGATTTCCCGATTTTATCCGGAGGCATACCCAAGAGAAGCTTAAATTACGTAGGATAAAGAAAAAAGTTTTGTTGGACATGGATAATGCACAAGGATATCGTCAAGAGAAGTGGATAATATATAGTTAAATAGTCTTCCTGAATGAGAAATATGAATTATTTTGTGTTCATTTTTCTGATTGATGGAAGTGGTGGGTGGGCAATGGGGAAGGGAGTCAGTTTTGTAATAAGGCGTTCCCTTTTATCTTTCGCTTCCTCTCTTGACCATGGTATAGGATATATAATGAATAGGAGGGAGCAAATACTTTGTTATGAGTTATGATTTAACACATCCCTACTCACCTACACTTACTTTATGTAGGTGGGAAATTTGCTCACTTACTCAACCCTTCTCCTCTTTTCATATCATCTAGCACATTGCATTTAAACTTAGGAATATAATGACTACAACACCAAACAACATGAAAAATATTTACAGATATATTAACAAAGTAAGTTAAAAGAAAAAAAGACAAGCGAAGTTGTCACTGTTCGTGGGGGGTAGAGGGTATATGTTGTACTATTATAAATAGCCAATTATATAATAGTGCACATTGATTCACAATGCATTTTTTCCTCCTGCCCCTACTAAGCTTGGCGTAAGGGTTAGAAAGGGAAGTCACGTAACACATATACGTCAAGAGTATGAGTATACTGTGTAATATTAGAGGTTGTCACTAGACTATTTTACCCTCGTCCCCTCAATTTTTACCCCACCCCTGAACCCGTAATTCAGGGAATTAATTAACGTAAGTTTGATACATCAGTAACACATCTATATCTGGTATTATATATATATATTAGATTATTATTGGCAGTCCTTGTAGATTCAAATGTTTCAATCATGAAAGAGTGCCGTTGTCCCCTTGAAATAGTTTCTTTTTGTGCCAGGCTGGATGCGGGCAAGTTTGTGCCTTCTCCCGCCCCCCCGGGATCAGAATAAAGCAGATAAATAATAGAACCTACTTTACACCACCCTTGAGACTGATGGATAGGGAACTCAATATCTTTTTTCTTTTTTTTTTTCTCTGCACTTTTCCCTACCTCCTCCTCGATTCTCTTTTTTTCCATCCCTTTTATTTATTTTTTCTATTTTTTTAAGGTATGACATGTCAAAACCCACCAATCATCCTTCCTGATAGGTTCATTGATGTTTAAGGGCTACATACCCCAGAAAAGTTCAATTCTGTGGAACTAATTTGAGAGGGAAAAAACTCCAAGGGGTTTTCTTGAGGAGACACATTTAGCCTTGCGTACGCCCCTATCAATTGTCTCTCCCGCCGTTTTTCCCTGCATGCTTATCATGCTATCACCACCGGATCTAAAGCCAGAAGGACTAGTATTATAATTCTGCTAGTGCACTCCAAGGGAATGGTTGATCATATGCAGACCGAGGAAACGACTGATTTCGTAAAAATGACTATTAGTCTTCCAAGTTACACATTTACCTGTCCAATATCTCACCTAATAAGGCCGGGAAACGCATTATTTACAAAGCTCTCCGGAGCAGGGTGGGTCTGAGTTTTGAGAAGGGCAATATGTGATATCTGGAGGAGCTTTTAAGGTGGCCCTTAGACCCAGAGTTGACATCTCCTCGGGAAGCTTCACATGCAACCCTGTCTCCTGCTTTCTGCGATAAGTTAAGATGGCGTATTTTACAACATCTAATATGTAGAATTGTTTTGGCGTCTGTCTGGCTCCCCCCGTCAGTGAATAGATATATCATACTAACTCCTTACCACATGAGTATTTCTAGTTAGATATGATTTGTGAAACCAGGATCTGCAATTACCCCAGCTGCAAACATTCGACATTAGTTCCTTCTCAGACCCGCCCTGGTGGATTCAGATATCTCTGGGTTTCCTTCCCCAACAGTGGCTGCGAACTCAACGTTAAAGACCCACAAATTTTAACAGAAGTTTAACAGGCAATAGTGGATCACTTTGCCTTAAGTCAAAAATGACATTGCAGATTCTTACATTAGGTGGCCAGCCATAAATAGTCACCCGGGTATTTTATTATTAAATATTGCGGCAGAAGGAAAGAAGAAGTAAGCGTCTGAACAATGCTTCTCGACAGATAAAGGAGTCCGAGACCAAACACAAACAACTCATTAAGATACTGACCTAAAGACATCAATTGTTCTATCAAGGGAGAGTTGAAAACCCTTTTTGTTTCATAAAGCTAAAATAATTTTTCGCAAAATGTCGGCAATTCTACTATGAACATGCAACCAAATTAACCACCTACCCGTATATTCCGGCGTATAAAACGAGTTTGAGACATAAAATATTCCTGTCTAGCTGGGGGTCCGTCTGTAGCGCCGGTAATGCGCTCGCGCCAGGTAGTCCCGTCAACGGTCGGTCGCGCTGCATGGAGAGGCTCAATACAGATCCCGTAACCACATCCTATCTAGATATATGAATCTTTACTTGAAACAAGGAACCATACACTCCCCCAGTTCAAGGAAATGGGCACAGGAACTTCAATTACCTGACGAACATAAGGAATGGGGGACTATGTTTTGAGTTTTACTAGTATCCGCTTCCTCACCACTTCTACATTTCAAGAACAATTATAACATAATATCATAATGGGAGCAAGTACCAAATAAATCCATGCAATTTTCCCAGAATTTAACCCATGTGTTGGAGATATGAGTCTGAGGAGTGGATCATTTTGTTAGTCCTAAGATTTTCCTGTGTCCTGTTCTTTATTAGTTTCCATTTGTGGAAGACAATTACAATACTGCATCCAACGATCTAATATCATTTCCCTTTGAACCATCTTTGGTGGGTTACTACTTCTCTAACTGCAACCATTGGTGAAACTCATAACAACGTATGTAAGATCTTTATTACAATGCCTTCTGATAAGCGGCACGTACATGGAACCAATAATTGTGGAAACAAACACCCCAGATCCATCTGGCTTTCAAAAGGTGAACGTATTATGCATAAGGCGAAAGGACTTTATCCACGAAGGGGTGAAATATAGATTGTGATGTACATGTGAGAGATGATAATATTTAAAATCAGAGGAATGAGTATTATGGATGATGAGCTAAATAGCGGAAACAACGGGGAGCGTAGAAGGCGGGAGGTGTCTTGATATTGCACGACAGGGTTGATGCTCGGAAGTTGACTTTTATAAAAATAAAGGAGCAGGAGGGGTTTTTGCTGTTACTTGGTTCCTTGGTTTTGTTAGGTCTTCCGTCTTTTCTTTGTGTGGTTTGTTTGAATTGTCTGCGTTTACTGTTTATATTATGTCTGTGTATTTTCTTGTTTATGTTGGATGTTTTTTAATTGTTCTCCTTTTGTCTTATAAAAAAACCGAAAAGATAAATAAATGAAAGCTACAAAAAAAAAAAAGAATAACACATCAAAATAAACTACTACAATACCTTCTCTCCCATATACAAACCCACTACTATCATACTGACTGCCCCCTAGGTACAAGAATATAGCTACTCATAGTATTTTTTGGGGGGGGCTGACCCTTTGTACAAGAATATAACTACTATATACTACGCCCTCTAGGTCCAGAATATAACTACTATAATACTTGCCTTGCCCCCTATGTGCAGATATACTATTATAATACTCCCTCTATGTACAGAATAGAATAACTACTATAATATGCCCCCTATGTACAGGAATAACTACTATCATACGCCCCCTATTTACAAGAATATACTACATAGTACTGCCCTATTTACAAATATAACTACTATAATACTGCCCCCTATTACAAGAATACCACTACTCACGGGCTGGATTAAAGGAAGGGGCTCTCCCGGCTCCGAGCCCCAAGGGCCCCCACCACTCTTCACTTTTTCTAAAGGGGCCCCCACCAGGTTTCACGTCAGCGACTCAGCTGGCTCTACATACTATAATCTGCGCAGCTATATTTCTACTACTGGGACTGGCAGTCTATATACTACAGTGGGCAGGCACTATATACTACAAGGGGCTGGCAGGCTAATACTACAGGAGCTGACAGGCCTATATACTTCCAGAAGCTTGTTGGAGGCCCCCCCAGTTGCGCCCGGGCCCCCCCCCCACCCTTAAATCCGGCCCTGCAACTACGATAATACTGCCCCTATGTACAAGAAGATACCACTTATACTGCCCTCTATGTCCAGAGTATAACTACTAGATCTGCCCCCTATGTCAAGACTCTAACTACTTAATGCCTGCCCCCCTATTTCCACGAATATAACTACTATCTACTGGCCCCCTATGGCAAGAATATAACTACTATAATACGGCCCCACTGTGTACAGAATATACCACTTATCTACAATTATCTAACCAAATGACCAGGAAAAAAATCTGTATTATCTATCAGCTACAGAAAACACATGCAATCCTCCACCTATTGCATCTGAAATCAGGTCTTTTCCTCGATTGGAATCGTTCCGCAGCTTCTTCCTTTATTGCAACATCACCTTGTCTCTTCTCCAGCTACACAGCATTCCGGCGAAGTTTACACACAGACGTCTTATGTGCTACACCCAAACATATAATTAAATGCCCCCCATCCCAGACATATAATTACTGCCCTCTTGCCTACCCCATACTAAACTGGCCACCCCCCCCCCCCCGCCCCAGACTAGAATATTGCCCCCCAGACAGAGAAGATGCCCCCTGCCCCAACATAGAATTAATTCCCCTGCCAGCCCCGGATATCAAATATCCCCCCCTGCCCGGAGATATAATAAATGATATAAATAATGACCGGCCGACCTCAGACATATATTATTCCCCCTGCCAGCCCCAGATATAGAATGATGCCCCCCCCCATACATATACTTATGCCCACCCCCGCCCCATATATAGAATAATGCCCTCCCTTCCGCCCCAGACATCTCTTTAATGCCCCCCCTGCCAGCCCCAGATATGGATAATGCCCCCCCCTGCCCCCAAACATATATTAATCCCCCTGCCTGCCGCCCCAGATAGAATAATGGCCCTCCCCCGCCCGCAGACATATAGTTAATCCCCCCGCCAGCCCCCAAGATGGAATACGGCCCCCCGCCACAGACATATAATAATGCCCCTGCCACCCTAGATAGCCAACACTAATAATGCCCCCCCCTGCCATCCTAGATATGAAATAATGCCCCCCCCCGCCAGCCTTGAGATTATACATAATGCCAACCCCTGCCACCCCAGATGTGAAATATGCCCCCCCCGCCGGCCCTGGATACAATATCCCCCCCGCTATCCCGTGATATACATCACTTCCCCCCCCTACCAGCCCCAGATATGAAAATAATGCCCCCCCCCTCGCCAAGCCTTGATATAAAGAATGCCCCCCCGCCAGCCCTTGATATACAATAATGATCCAATCTGCCCCCCCCCTCTGCCAGCCGCCCCAGATATACGTAATCCCCCCCCTCCAGCCCCCGGATATGAAATAATGCCCTGCAATGCCCCCCCCTGCCAGCCCTTGATATACAATAATGCCCCCGCTGCCAGCCCTAGATATACAATAATGCTCCCCTGCCAGCCCACCAGAATATACATAATGCCAATGGACTGCCCCCCCCCGCCAACGCTTGAGAACAATATGTCCCCCCCGCCAGCCCTTGAGAGATACAAGAATGCCCCCCCCCCTGCCAGCCCGTGAGATGCAAGAAGGCCCCCCCCCCCTCCTCTCCGGCCCACCCTTGGATATACAATAATGCCCCCCCCTGGCCAGCCCCAGATATAACAAGAATGCCCCCCCCGCTGCCTAGCCCAGATATTCGCACAAAATGCCCCTCTAGCTCACCCCAGATATCATAATGCCCCCCATAGCCAGCCCGTGTATCCGTAATGCCCCCCTCCCCCCCTGCCCAGCCCGGGAGAGACATAATTTCCCCCGGGGCCAGCCCTGGATATACAATAAATGTTCCCCTCTCCCTGCCCAGACATATAATTAATTTCCCCATTCTATAACTGGAAAAAAAAAAAAACATCGTACTTACCAGGTTCTTCCTTCCCCTGGCCTCGGGTAGCTGGTGTAGAGCGCGGGATAGTGACTCACTGCTCCGCTGCCTCTTCCACAAACCGCGGACTACATGAGCATGCGACAAGCTTGCGTCGGTAATGTCATCCTCCTCCACGCTACCAGTCGCGCAAGTGACGTCATTTGCGGCGACCTGTGGGCACCATCGCGGTGTACACACAGACGCAGAAGCAGGCGTTCTGCGCTGGTCCTCTGTGTGCTAGTTAACTAGTACCTTGCCCGACCACCCGGTGGGTACACAAGGGCACAGTCCGCCCCTGAAAAGGATTACGTACATGCACAGTGTATAAGGCGATTTTGCATGGACAAAAAAAATGGTGTCTGAAAACCTACACCAGGCCACCTATGTTTCGGCTTATACACAACTCAACTTGAAACAAAAATAAATTATATTTAGCTGCCCCCGATGTCCGCGACGGCCTTCCGCTCTTTCTTCCTTGCAGCCTCCTCTTCAGCTTCCATGTTATTCCCATCCGGCGCCGCATACTATGACGTCAGCACGCCGCAATCATCTAGCGCCTCCGCCGGAATGAGCATAGCCTTCGCCCTGACAGAAGAACCTAAAATGAAAGAGGATGCAGCGAGGAAGAAGCAGCGAGCCATGTCGGACATGGGGGGAGCCGTGTCCGAACATCGGGCCCCCCGCCGGAGGGTGGTATAAAGTTTCGTTTTGTATTTTAAGGCTGGCTGGCTGTATACTCCTGGCAGCTTGGCGGCTGCATTACTACTGGGGACAGGCTGGGCTGGCTGTATACTACTGGGGACAGGCCTGGGCTGGCGTATACTACTGGGGACATGGCTGGGCTGCGTATAACTACCTGGACAGGCTGGCTGGCTTTATACTACTGGGGACCGGCTTGGCTGCTTGTATCTCTGGGGACCGGACGGGCTGGCTGTCATATACTGGGACAGGCTGGCTGGCTGTATACTACTCTGGGGACAGGCTGGACTGGCTGTATACTAACTGGGATCCGGCTGGACTGGCTGTTACTCTGGGGGCAGCTGGGCTGGGCTGTATACTATACTGGGGCAGGCTGTATGCACTGGGGGCAGGCTGGCTGCTGTATATACTGGGGGCAGGCTGGCTGGCTGATATGTACCTGGGGGCAGGCTGGCTGCTGTATATTACTGGGGGCACCTGGCTGGTCTGTATTCACTGGCGCAGCTGGGCTGCTAATACTACATGGGGCAGGCTGGGCTGCTGTAGACTACATGGTGCAGTCTGTGGGCGGCTGTTAATACTCACAGATTGCAGGGCGGGGCTGGCTGTATAACCAAAGAGGGTAGGCTAGGCTGGCTGAACCACTAGGGGCAGTCTAGGCTGCGGTAATACACAGGAGGGCCTGGTCTGGCTGTACCCACATGGGCCTGCTTGGCTGTATAGCCGATGAAGCAGACTGACTGTATATCTACCACAGTTGGGGCTGGGCTTGCTGTATACGTGGGGGCTGGTCTTGCTGTTATATATCTGGGGGCATGGCTGGGTTATATCCTGGGAAAGCTGTTTCCAGTCCCACTCTTGGCTTATACGCAAGGTCAATCGATTTTCCAGGTTTTAGGCATAGACAATTAGGGTCTGCCTCGGCTTATACTCGGCCGGCTTATACTCGAGTGTAGACGGGTATGACCGTATTTTATTTGACCCGTAAAATGGGAGAGTCAACTCCAGGAGTTTTGATACCATCAGTTGGTTTGTAGAGGGTTAACCATCCGTAGCAGTGAGCATCCCACTCTGTAGCTCTCACCTGTTCCTTGCTGATGCCTATCTGGGTGTTATTGGCCATTCTGTGACTTTCTTGTTACTTTACTTTATTTTAATATGCAAAGGAAATCATGGTGGGATTGCAACTGCAATCAAAAGGACTTTACCTAGGTGATAAGAAGACTACTCTTTACTACTCCGCGGCAGTAATGAATCACAGTCTAAGGAGTGACTCACACCCAACAAAGATTTATCATGGTAAAATGTGTTTGTGTTGCAAGACATCAATTATGGTACAAGGATATTTGGCCCATTCTGTACTCACTGCCTTCCACTTCACGAATCTCCAGTCCTACACTTCCAGACATTACAATCACCATACATTCCAAGACAGTACAATACTTATCAATACAACCAATAAGGATAATATTGCATATACGTATAACCAAATTTATGAAGAGACTCAGTGTTGCATTACTATGAAACATTGTCCCCCGTAAGAATGTGACCAATAACAAGCATATAATGTATATGGCGCATCTAGTGACAACAATAGAACATAACCGAAACCCAGTGAACAGAGTATTGCTCAACTAAAGTTAATGCAGAGTCCTCTTCCACTAGCCTTGAAGGAGACTTGGATTGGGCATGATTATCACTCAGGTACCGACCCACGTATAGTGTGGACTATCCGAATTCTAAATATAGGAGTAAATCTCTCTCCTTTCACTAACATGGTTCACCTATATCCCTCTGTATACAGTGTGGTCATCCATGCTTCACTACAAGGTATCCCCTATGGTTATTACAGTTGTTCCTAACCCCCTCCTTTTGAGATATCAAGTGTTGAGGAAACTGAGGGACAATAGTGGAGTTTTAATGCCCAGACCTCCATACATTATTCTTAGGTGATTTAACTGCAAATCTAGACACGCGAGGCGCCTCCGCCCCCTTCCCAGGCATTGATAACCCTCTTACTTTTGGCACAGGCCCTTATCTGACTGAGTTGAAGATGCGACACCCAGGACTTCCCTCCCAATTTCTTTAACCCCTGGGACTTACCGTTGCTATCCGACGTAAAAACATGGAACCGGGTTTTGCAAGGCTGGGTTTTCCTGACTAAAAATGCAGATGGAGATAACCTTACCCGGGGTAGCACGGCTCCTGCACTCCCTCTGGTGTCACTTGCATAACCCCCTTTAGTAGCTGAGGGTGTTGTACATATTGTAATGCCAGGTGCTGAGATTTGACCAGAAATGATAATAACTCATTCTGGTAATGTTGGGTGTCTTAACCCCTTAACAGGTGGGAGGCATACAAAGTCTGTCCTCATTGGAGCATCTCGTGCACTTGAGGTAGAGTTGAGGCGCACATGTACTAAGCTTAGACTTTTCAAATGTTGAGCGAACCCCGAGTGGGGCTTGTATATTGAATGGTCCGGGTTCCACGTGATAGATCTGACTGGCAGGTGTAAATTCTACAGTTTGCTCGATTCTTCAGAACTTTTAGCCTCCAAATTGACTATCATGCGTGAACCACTTAGAGCCTCTGTAATAACGATGCCAGATACCCACATAAGAGATTTCCTTGAGGGCCCCTCTGAACGATTGAGGAGAATCACATGCAAATATCCACTACATTTGGGGCGACCTTGCACAGCTCCCTGCCCTGGTGTGTTTGCGGCGGAGTGGATGGGCAGACGGTCAGAGGATGATTTAGTCCTATACTGCTTGCGACCTTTAGACATGCTTGCTAAAAATAAGGACGGCCTGATTACCTTTCATTGAAAGCCACCATTGTGGTAAACACAGCAGGGCACACCCACCTGACGTGTGTAATTCATACCGGCCTTATCTTTGATAAACCTTAATGCAAGATATTGGCCTAGGTGCTAGCGAGATGCCAAGAACACTCATGCCATCTGTAAATCATCTGTGGACTCATTCACGGCTTTTCACAGGAAATGTAACTGACACTAACTATGAAGAGAGAGATCATTGACCAACTTCACATACTCCTTGACATAGGTGACAGAGGTTATGCGTTCACTGGATAAATGAAAAGCATTTGACATTGGTTAAATGGGGTTTTCATTGGGCGTGCCATGATAGACTAAGGTCATACGCCGAAACGCCTTGAGCACTATATACGATGTACCCTTTGTATGTGTGATCGTCTATGTCCGGATTTTAACTAATAAAGAAAAGGATTTCTTCACCTAATGGTGCCGGATCCTTTCCATTTGAAGTTGCGTATGCAGCCGTTAGTAAGCCTCGGCTTTTCTGTGCACCAGGTGAGGATAACATCACCCTCTGTGAGCTGATCAACCCACGGATGTTAAAGTTTTTGAAGGTTTTCCATTTGGGGTTTGTCAGGGGCATTCCGGTTCCCTACCACGGGGCCCAGGGTGTGGGTGCCAATGGGTACCTCTCTTATTACTTCAGCGGTGAGGGGACTAGGCAATGTTGCCCACTCTCTCCTTGCTCTTTGCTCGTGCTGGGAGCCTCTGCTGCCCTGATGAAATAGTAAACACAGCAATTGAAGGGTGGGATATTTGCTGGGATCACTGAAAAATTATCCTCTCTATGCAGTTTACTATCTGCCGTATGCCCTAAGCGGAATCCGGCCCTTCAGTGAAGCCTTACAGTGATAGATAGTGTGGGAGGTCAACTGGCACAAATCGGCCTTTCTTTTTTCTTCGGGTCTGATTTGTCTGGTTGCTTATTCGTTTTACCTGGGGATAGTTATTCAAAAGATTGCCTCAAGATTTAAAGTCACGCAATTTGATTCCCTGTCTGCGCATGTGGCCGCAAAGCGAAGCATGAGAGCTGCCTCTGCCTCCTTAGGTTAAGGTTAATATTTTTAAGATGGTATCCTTGCCCATAACTCCTCTATCTCACACGTTTCTGTTGCCTAGATCTCATTTCCTTCTATTGATAACCTTCCGTATGGGGAAATGGTCCCAGCAAGACTTGCAAAGGACTCTAGGCCCCGGCTGACGAGGTGGGCTAGCTTTACCCCATGTGCAGAACTACTACCAGGCAGTAAAGTTGACTAACCTAATGTGGTGGATAAATCCGGCCCCCAACAATCCATCTATAGTTCTAGAGGCACCCCTTATGGCTCATTTGAAGTGTTGACCAACGTTGTCTACAAAGTGAGGAAAGTTTCATGGTTATATTACCGTCTAACATGTAATCCAAAAAATCAATTGTACTATATTTCACAACAAGTATGAATATTAATACATTGTTTAGTTATCCAAAAGATCATAATAACCACAAATTACATAGCTGTAGTTTGTACAATGGGAACTACATATTTAAAAACGTGCATAGCCACATATAAAAACAAGCCAAAGTGCCATAAGAATATAGAGAATCCGTATGGAATTAGAGACCTAGTACTAAAGGCCTTAGAACCGCTATATATACGCTTGGGCTTATTAACATGACGCTCAAAACAGTACTAAAAAGTCATACCATACAGGAATACAGGTGGTGCACTGTTGCACTGTGTGCACTGGTGGGCTACACGTGCCACACCCTGTATCCTGGTATGGTAATTACCCTTTTAGTACTGTTTTTGAACCGTCCATATTAGTAAATGGTAGGGTAATACGTTTTTTAGTACTGTTTGAGCCGTCCATGTTTTATCATGTATCCGCATGGAAACAACACCTTCCATCTATGTAAATTTGTTGTTCTTATTATCTTTTGTAACCTAATAAATCTATTTATATTCAAATTGTTTGTGAATGATAGTACCAATTTGTATTTTTGATATTGACCTTTTGGGGCATAGGATTTTACCGTGGCATTTGATTTGTGCCCGATCCTTAGCTCCCCCATCTGTTTGATTTGATCTTACAATCTAAACATGTGACAATTTTAACATATTGAACGAATGGTGGACTGGTTGGGGTGGGGCGTGACTTGACTCTGGGCTTGGTCTCCTGTCCCTGCCTTTGGTCTTGCACAGTGAGGTCTGGCCCCAAGACGATAAGGCTGGCACTGTGCTGCTTTGTTGTCACGCAAACATGTGGGTCCGTTTATAAAATACACAGTTTTTTTTTAAAATTTCCAACATGTAAAAAACGCATTTCTCGTTTAAAAAGAAAAGCCTTTCAAGTACAATTGGATAGGGTTCTGTAGAGATTCACAATATAATACGTATGTACACATCAGTAATTCATCATAGTTCCTTATGGTAAATGGTAAAAGATAAAAAAGGTTATTGGATATCCATGAATCTAAAAAGCATATATACCAATATAAAATTATATTCAACAATCATTTTTATTGCAGTTAGATTTAAACTAGACATTACAACATCACGTTCATTCATATTGCCAATAACAGAACATAAAAGTATACAGAACAGTGTATACATGTACAGAAATTTCAGGGTAGAACATCAGTTATACCACTAGTTCCTGTACCTTCACGGCCTGTACCAAACTGAGTATATTCTAACGAAAGCTCCCCGGCGCTTTCCCCCGTATAGTTGCTATGAATATTTTAACACTTCTGCTCTCTTTAGTGAGACAGGGTGAATCCATATGGGATTTTGTTCTGCACGCAGTCTTGTTATAACTACTTTGGAGTATACGACATTTGTATTCTCTGCCCAAGGCTTCTTCCAGTTTTGTTGCTCGTCATCAATATTCGCCTAGCCTACCATTCTGGCCAAGCTAGGTTATTAAAAAAAAAAAAAAAAGAATAACACATTCAAAATAAAACTACTACAATACCTTCTCCCATATACAACCCAACTACTATAATACTGCCCCCTATGTACAAGAATATAACTACTATAGTACTGACCCCTTTGTACAAGAATATAACTACTATAATACTGCCCTCTATGTACAAGAATATAACTACTATAATACTGCCCCCAGGAATATAACCACTATAAATACTACATATATACACAGAAGCGAACATGAAAAAAAATCATATACAGCTACAGAAAACACATGAGATCCTCACCTATTGCATCCAGTGACATCAGGTGACGTTTCCTCGGATTGGAATCGTTCCTCATCTTCTCCTTTAGTTGCACCATCACCTTGTCTCTTCCTCCAGCTACACAGCATTCCTGCAAAGTTTACCACACAGACGTCTTATGTTCTACACCCAAACATATAATTAATGCCCCCCAGCCCAGACATATAATTAATGCCCTCTGCCTACCCCATACATAGAACAATGGCCCCCCCGCCCCAGACATAGAATATTGCCCCCCAGACATAGAATAATGCCCCCTGCCCCAGACATAGAATTAATGCCCCCTGCCAGCCCCGGATATAGAATATCCCCCCCTGCCCCAGAGATATAATAAATGATATAGAATAATGACCGCCGCCTCAGACATATAATTAATTCCCCCTGCCAGCCCCAGATATAGAATGATGCCCGCCCCAGACATATAATTAATGCCCACCCCGCCCCAGATATAGAATAATGCCCCCCTGCCCGCCCCAGACATATAATTAATGCCCCCCCTGCCAGCCCCAGATATGGAATAATGCCCCCCCTGCCCCAGACATATAGTTAATCCCCCTTGCCAGCCCCAGATATAGAATAATGCCCTCCCCCCGCCCCAGACATATAGTTAATCCCCCCTGCCAGCCCCAGATATGGAATAACGCCCCCCGCCACAGACAATATAATTAATGCCCCCTGCCAGCCACTAGATATACAATAATGCCCCCCCCTGCCAGCCCTAGATATGAAATAATGCCCCCCCCGCCAGCCCTTGATATACAATAATGCCCCCCCTGCCAGCCCCAGATATAAATAATGCCCCCCCCGCCGGCCCTTGATATACAATAATCCCCCCCGCCAGCCCTTGATATACAATAATGCCCCCCCTACCAGCCCCACATATGAAATAATGCCCCCCCCGCCAGCCCTTGATATAAAATAATGCCCCCCCGCCACCTTGATATACAATAATGCCCCCCCCTCTGCCAGCCCCAGATATACAATAATGCCCCCCTGCCAGCCCCAGATATGAAATAATGCCCCCCCGCCAGCCCCAGATATACAATAATGCCCCGCTGCCAGCCCTAGATATACAATAATGCTCCCCTGCCAGCCCCAGATATACAATAATGCCCCCCCCCCCAGCTCTTGATATACAATAATGCCCCCCCCGCCAGCCCTTGATATACAATAATGCCCCCCCCTGCCAGCCCTTGATATACAATAATGCCCCCCCCCTGCCAGCCCTTGATATACAATAATGCCCCCCCTGCCCAGCCCCAGATATACAATAATGCCCCCCCTGCCAGCCCCAGATATGCAAAAATGCCCCCCTACCAGCCCCAGATATGAAATAATGCCCCCCCTGCCAGCCCTTGATATGCAGTAATGCCCCCCCCCCTGCCAGCCCTTGATATACAATAATGTCCCCCTGCTGCCAGCCCTTGATATACAATAATGTCCCCTCTCCCCTGCCCCAGACATATAATTAATGTCCCCATTCTATAACTTAAAAAAAAAAAAACATCATACTTACCAGGTTTCTTCCTGTCCCTGGTCCTCGGTAGCTTGGTGTAGAGGCGCGGGATAGTGACGTCACTGCTCCGCTCCTCTTACACCAAGCCGCGGAGCTACATGGAGGCAGGCAACAGCTGACGTCTGGTAAGTGTCAGCCTCCTCCACGCTACACAGGTCGCGCAATGACGTCATTTGCGCGACCTGTGCAGCTGCGTGTACACACAGACGCAGAAGCAGCGGTGCTGCGCTGCATCTGTGTGCAAATTACTAGTACCTGCCCCGGACCAGCCCGGTGGGTACAATGGCCAGTCCGCCCCTGAAAAAGGATTACAGTACAGTGTACAGTGTATAAGGCGAGTTTTTCAGCACAAAAAATGTGCTGAAAAACCTCAC
Source organism: Engystomops pustulosus (assembly GCA_019512145.1). Classification (NCBI taxonomy): domain Eukaryota; kingdom Metazoa; phylum Chordata; class Amphibia; order Anura; family Leptodactylidae; genus Engystomops; species Engystomops pustulosus. The sequence continues at coordinate 72,928,438 of CM033646.1, forward strand.
CTCGGCTTATACACGAGTCAATTAAAAAAATTTAATTATATTTAGCTCCCCCGATGTCCGCACGGCTCCGCTTCTTTCTTCCTTGCAGCTCCTCTTCAGTCTTCCATGTTATCTCCCGTCCGGCAGCCGCATACTATGACGTCAGCAGCGGCCGCATCATAGTAAGCGCCTGCCGGCCGGAAGGGAGCATAGCCTCGCCCTGACAGAAGACAGAAAATTGAAGAGGAGCAGCGAGGAAGAAAGAAGCGTAGCCATGCGGACATGGGGGGGAGCCGTGTCGAACATCGGGGCCGCCGGAGGGTGAGTATATAAGTTTAGTTTTGTATTTTAAGGCTGGGCTGGCTGTATACTACTGGGGGCAGGCTTGGCTGGCTGTATACTACTGGGGACAGGCTGGGCTGGCTGTATACTACTGGGGACAGGCTGGGCTGGCTGTATACTACTGGGGACAGGCTGGGCTGGCTGTATACTACTGGGGACAGGCTGGGCTGGCTGTATACTACTGGGGACAGGCTGGACTGGCTGTATACTACTGGGGACAGGCTGGACTGGCTGTATACTACTGTAGCGGGGCGGCGGGGGCGCTGGACTGTATACTACTGGGGGCAGGCTGTATGCTACTGGGGGCAGGCTGGGCTGGCTGTATATTACTGGGGGCAGGCTGGGCTGGCTGTATATTACTGGGGGCAGGCTGGGCTGGCTGTATATTACTGGGGGCAGCCTGGGCTGGCTGTATATCACTGGAGGCAGGCTGGGCTGGCTATATACTACATGGGGCAGGCTGGGCTGGCTGTATACTACATGGGGCAGGCTGGGCTGGCTGTATACCACAGAGTGCAGGCGGGGCTGGCTGTATACCACAGGGGGTAGGCTAGGCTGGCTGTATACCACTAGGGGCAGGCTAGGCTGGCTGTATACCACTAGGGGCTGGGCTGGCTGTATACCACATGGGGCAGGCTGGCTGTATACCACATGGAGCAGACTGACTGTATACTACATGGGGCTGGGCTTGCTGTATACTACTGGGGGCTGGGCTTGCTGTATAATACTGGGGGCTGGCTGGGTATATACTGGGAGGCTGTTTCCCACTCTTGGCTTATACTCAAGTCAATAGATTTTCCCAGTTTTTAGTGGTAAAATTAGGGGTCTCGGCTTATACTCAGGTCGGCTTATACTCGAGTGTATACGGGTATATTACCTTATTTTATTTATGACCCGTAAAAATGGGAGAGTCCAACTCCAGGAGTTTGATACCATCAGTTGGTTTGTAATAGGGTTAACCTCCTTTATCAGGTTAGCATCCCACTCTGTATGCTTCCAACTGTCCATTTCTGATTCCTATCTGGGTGTTGGCCATTCTGTGACTTTCTTGTTACTTTACTTTATTTAATATGAAATTAAATCATGTTGATTTCAACAGCAGACAAAAGGAATTTACCTATGGAATAGAATGCTTACTCCGTTGGAGTAAGATGAATCACAGTGAAAGAATTGACCCACCCACAAAGATTTATCAATGGTAAAATGTGTTTTTTGCAGACAGCAAATTATGGTACAATGATATTTGGCCATCTGTAGCACTGCCTTCCACTTCACTGAATCTCCAAGTCCTAACACATTCCAAGACATTACAATACCAATACATTCCAAGACATTACAATACTTATACAATACAACCATGGAATATTGCATATACAGTATATAAATGTATGAAGAGATTCAGATGTTGCATTAAATATGAAGAACATTGCCCCCGTAGAATTGTGACCAATAACAAGCATATAAATGTATAGTGCGCATCTAGTGAAACCAAATAGAACATTAACCTAACACAGTTAACAGAGTATTCTCAACCTAAAGTAATGCAAGAGTCCTCTTTCACTAGCCTTGAAGAGACAGTGGATTGGCGATGAGTATCACTCAGTGTACTCGACCCACGTATAGGGGATATCGATTCTAATGAGTAAATCTCTCTCCTTTCAACTAAACATGGTTCACCTAGATCCCTCTGGAAACATTGTGGTCATCCATGCTTCACTACAAGGTATCCCCTATGTCAGTGATGGCGAACCTTTTAGAGATGAGGTGCCCAAACTACAACCAAGACCCACTATTTTACCATCAGGTGCCAACACAACAATTTAAACGGTAACTTATTGCTCCCTGTTCTTCCACAACATTAAGTTGTTTCGGCCCCCTGAGGACACCAATACAATTTAAAGCACAAGGGCAAATTTAGACATCATTATAGCTTTTCTCCAGGTTCTCTTTGTACAGGAAGAAACATGGGGCCAGCAAGAGGAAGATAATCTGGCCCTGTTCATACCTTCTCACTTTTCCTGTAGTTCCAATCAGTCAAGGATGTGTCACCTTAAAAAAGCATTGAGAGCAGCTTCTCAAGATGTCTGGGACTGCAGGTAGATTCTAGTCCTATTTGGTGAACTCTGTCCTGGGTGACAACCTGGGTGCCCACTGAAAGGGCTCCGAGTGCCACCTCTGGCACCCGTGCCATAGGTTCGCCATCACTGCCCTATGTGATTACAGGTTTTTATAGCCCCCTCCCTTTGAGATATCAGTGTTGAGGAAACTGATGGACAATAGTGAGTTCTATGCCCAGACTCCATACATTATTTTAGGTGATTTTAACGCAAATCTAGACACGCTATGGCTCCTCCCCCTTCCCAGGCATGATAAATCCCTCTTACTTTGGGCACAGGCCCTTAATCTGACTGAGGTTTGAAGATGGCGACACCCAGAAGCTTCCCAATTTTCTTCCCCTGTGACTCAGTTGCTATCCAGGATTGACCTGGGTTTTGCAAGCTGGGTTTTCCTGACTAAAATCGCAGAAGTGAGATACCCCGGGGTATCACGGACCATGCCTCCCTTCTGGTGTCACTTTCATAACCCCTTAGTAGCTGAGGGTGTTGTACATATTGTACCGGTGATGGAGAACTGCCAGAAATGAGAATGACTCATTCTGGTAATGTGGGGATCTCTAACCCGTTAACAGAGTGGGATGCATACAAAGCTGTCCTCATTGGAGCAATCTCTGCACATAGAGTAGAGTTGAGGCTCACATGTACTAAGCTTGATATTTATCAAATGTTGATGCTCCCCGGAATGTAGGGGCTTGTATTATTGATGGGTCAGGTTCCACTGTGATAGATCTGGCAGGTATATTTGCTCAGTTTGCTCTATTCTATTCAGAACTTTTTGCCTCCAAGATTGATATCATGCTTGAAACCACTTGAGCCTATTTAAGTACTATGCCTATACCAAGATAGAGATTTCCTTGGGGCCCCTCTGACGGTTGAGGAGATATCACATGCAATTTCCTCTTTGGCGCCTTGCAAAGCTCCCGGCCCTGGTGGGTTTGCGGCGGAGTGGTACGGCAGACAGGTAGAGGAGGTTAGTCCTAGACTGCTTGCGACCTTTAGACATGCTTGCAAAATATCTGAGCTGCCTGACACCTTTTATGAAGCCACCATTGTGGTAATACACATGCAGGGCAAACCCCCTGACTTGTGTAGTTCATACCGGCCTATATCTTTGATAAACCTTAATGCAAAGATATTGGCTAAGGTGCTAGCGATATGCCTAAGAACAATCATGCCATCTGTAATCTCTGTGGACCAGTCCGGCTTTATGCCAGGGAAATGTACTGACATTAACTTGAGGAGATCATTGACCAACGTTCACATACTCCTTGACAATAGGGGACAGAGGGTTATTGCTTCCCTGGATAATGAAAAAGCATTTGACTTGGTTAAATGGGGTTTCATGTGGGAGGTGCTTGATAGACTAAGGCTATACGCCGAAACGCATTGATCACTAATATTACGATGTACCTGTATTTGTGATCGCTATGTCGGATTTTAACTAATAAAGAAAAGGATTTCTTCACCTAAATTGTGAGTGCCGGATCCTCTTTCCATTTGAAGTTGCTGTAGCAGCCTGTAGTAGCCTCAGGCTTTTCCTGTGCACCAGGTGAGGATAATCATCACCCTCTGTGAGCTGGATCAACCACGGATGTTAAAGTTTGAAAGGCTTTCCATTTGGGTTTGTCAAGTGGCTCCGGATTCCCTACCACAGGCCCAGGGTGTGGGTGCCAATGGGTACCTCTCTGATTACTTTCAGCTGGTGAGGGGGACTAGGCAAGGTTGCCCACTCTCTCCCTTGCTCTTTGCTCTAGTGCTGGAGCCTCTGCTGCCCTGATGAATAGTATCACAGCAATTGAAGGGTGGCATATTGCTGGGATCACTGAAAAATTATCTCTCTATGCAGTTTATCTATCTGCTGGTATGCCTAGATGATCCGGGCCCTTCAAGTGAAGCCTTACAGTGATAGATGAGTTTGGGAGGTCAACTGGCAAAAATCGGCTTTCTTCGGGTCTGATTGTGGTTGGCTTATTTGTTTACCTGGGGATAGTTATTCATAAAGATTTCTCAAGATTTAAGTCACTCAATTTGATTCCTGTCATGCAGTATGTGGCCGCAAAGCGTAAAGCATGGGAGAATCTGCCTCTGCCTCCAGTAGGTAAAGTTAATATTTTTAAGATGGTACTCTTGCCCATACTCCTCTATCTGCACCGTTGCTGTTGCCTAGATCTCATTTCCTCTCTATTGATAAACTTTCCCTATGGGGAAATGGTCCACCAAGAATTGCAAGAGATACTCTGAAGGCCCCGACTGACAGAGGTGGGCTAGCTTTACCCCATGTGCAGAACTACTACCAGGCAGTAAAGTTGACATACCTAATGTGGTGGATAAAGACGGACCCCAACAATCCAGCTATAGTTCTAGAGGCAGCCCTTATGGGCTCATTTGAAGTGTTGACCAACTTTGTCTACAAAGTTGAGGGAAGGTTCATGGGTTATATTACACATCTAACATGGTAATCAAAAAATACAAATTGGTACTATATTCACAAACAATTATGAATATTAAATACATTTTATTAGTTATACAAAAAGATAATAATAACAACAAATTTACATAGCATGGTAGTTGTACAATGGGAATACATGATTAAAAACAGTGCATAGCCACATATAAAACAAGCAAAGTGCCATAGAGAATATAGAGAATCCGTATGGAATTAGAGACCTAGTAACTAAAGGCATTAGACCGCTATATATAAGCTTTGGCTTATTAACATGGACGGCTCAAAACAGTACTAAAAAGTCATTACCATACCAGGATACAGGGTGTGCACTGTGCACTGTGTGCACTGTGGGGCTACACAGTGCACACCCTGTATCCTGGTATGGTAATGACTTTTTAGTACGTTTTGAACGTCCATATTAATAATGGTATGGTAATGACTTTTTAGTACTTTTTGAGCCGTCCCATGTTTTTAATCATGTATTCCCATTGTACAACTTCCATGCTATGTAAATTTGTTGTTATTATTATCTTTTTGTATAACTAATAAAATGTATTTAATATTCATAATTGTTTGTGAATATAGTACCTATTTGTAATTTTTGATATTGACATTTTGGGGCATAGGATTTTACAGTGGCATTTGGATTTGGTGCCCGTATCCTTAGCTCCCCCATCTGTTTGATTTGATCTTACATCTAACATGGTGACAATTGTAACAATATTGAACAGAATGGTGGACTGTTGGGGCGATGACTCTGGGGCTTGGTCTCCTGTCACCCCCTTTTGATATTGGAAGTGAGGTTATGGACCCAAGAGATAAGGCTGGCACGGTGCTGCTTGTTGTCACTCAAAACATGTGGGTCAGTTTAATACAAAAAGTTTTTTTTTTAATTTTCCAGACAGGTAAACGCATTTCTCGTTTAAAAAGCCTTTCAAGTACAATTGGAATAGGGTTCTGTATAGATTCACAAGTATATACAGTATGTACACATCAGTAATTATCAATTAGTTCATTAGTGGTAAATGGTAAAAGATAAAAAAGGTTATTGTATAGCCATTATCTAAAAGCATAATATAACAATATAAAATTATATTCAATCATTTTTATTGAAGTTTTAGATTTAAACTAATAACATTACAACATTCAGTCATATTGCAATAACAGAACATAGAAAAGATATTACAAGAACAGTGTATACAATGAACAGGAAAATTCAGGTAGACAATCAGTTATACAATATTTCCTGTGACCTTCACGGCATGTACAAAACTGAGTATATGCTAATCGAAAGCTCCCCTGGCGCTTTCTCCCTGTATAGTTGCTATGATATATTTTAACACTCTGCTCTCTTTAGTGAGACAGGGTGAAATCCATATGGGGATTTTGTTCTGACGAGTTTGTTTATAAAGTACTTTGGAGTATACGATCATTTGTATTCTTGCCCAAAGGCTTCTTCCAGTTTTGTTGCTCGTCATCAATATTGCCTAGGCCTAAACCATTCTGGCCAAGCTATGTTACTAAGTGCCACCGGTGATGTATCTTACTACCTAACTAGTAGACCCAAACCGACGATTAGACAGACCACAAGAAGACAAAGACAGGGACATTGGGGAGAGAGAAAGGAGGAGGTGGGGGGTTACACTGGGCCAGAAAATTGGAGGGACCAGGGGGGCACCGGTGCTGCACGCCATTTCATGATTCCGGTGAGGGGTCGGAACCCAGGATGTCTCTAAATTTCTGTGTTCCCTGAAAGGTAATCCAGGGCTGCCATAGCTTTATGAATTTCTCTGAGGTGCCCATCGTGTCAGCCATGAGTTCCTCCATACGAAAAATATGTAGCATCTCTTGTGCCCATTCTGAGATGGTAGGTGGCACATTGGAGCGCCATTTACGCGGAATTACCGAGCGAGCAGCAATTAAAGAGAACCTCAAGAGACTGCGTTTTTGGCTGCCTATTGATCCTGGGAGCACAGAGAGCAAGGCTACCTCTGGTGTTTTGGGGAACTGTTGGTTAGTAAGTTCTGATGTGGCTTCAAATACCTGGTTCCAGAACGGGGTAACATCTCGGCAATTCCACCACACATGTATCATGCTGCCTCCGTCTGCCCCACATCGCCAACATTTATCTTGTACTGAGGGATAAATTTGGTGCAGGAAGGACAGTACCCTGTACCACCTCGAGAGAATTTTATAATTGCGTTCTTGTGATATGCAGGCTACAGAAAGTTTATGCGTGAATAAAAATGCTTTATCCCAGTCTTTCGAGGACAATGTGACACCCAAGTCCCTTGCCCACCCAGATAGAAAGGGTGGGGGCAGAGTATCCGACTCTTTTAACAGGAGGCTATATATCTGAGAAATGCAATGTTCCGGGGGGAACTTCAGACGGAAAAGGGCCTCAAATGGGGTGGGTGGGGAGTTAAAGGATGCCGCTGGCCCTGGTGATCTGAGAAATGATTCTAATTGTGACATTTCCAACCACGATAGGTTGGATGATCTCGCTAGTCCCATCAGTTCCTGGTGGGATGGGATCGGTGCTTCTCCCAACATATCACACATGCGGAGATCCTCATGTATCGATAGGCCCAGAAATCTGGTTTTCGCAAGCGCAGGTTGAAAGCTGGGGTTATGAAAGAGAGGCGTGAGGGGGCTTAAAGGGCGGGACAGTATCCTACGCTTAATGAGAGACCTCCATAGCTTCAAGGTTTGGGCCAGGAATAATGTTTGAGAATCAATCTCAACGTGTTGCGAGGCGATCCATGGCAGAACCTTTATGGGGATCGGCGAGCTATATTGCTCTAGCCTGACCCATTGCTTGGAATGCAGATGGTAGTGCCAGTCTAGAGTACGTACAAGGAGGGCTGCCTGGTGGTATAACTTAAAGTTGGGTAGCCCCGCCCCTCCTGCCAGTTTGGATCTGGTCAAAAATCTCCAGCCAATCCGAGGTCTAGGTGTGCCCCAAACAAAGCGAATGAGGGCCGACCTGAGTGACTTAAAAAATGTTGAGGGGGGGACTATCGGGACTCCCTGGAAAATATAGAGAAATCGAGGAAGGATGTCCATTTTTATCACATTTATAGCTGTTTCCTATTGTACCCCGTGAGCTCTCTCATTGTACGCTCCAGTAATGGTAGATAATTAAGAACATACAATTTCGATAGGTCTGTTGGGACTTGGATTTCTAAGTATTTAATTGACGTGTGACGCCAGCAGAAAGGAAAACTAGTTCTAATCAGGTGGGCATCTTCTGTGGGCAGCGATATGTTCAACATCTCTGACTTGCTAAAATTAATTTTGAAATTACTCAGCTGACTGTAACTTTCAAATTCTTTGAGTAAAGATGGAAGGAAGATCAAGGGTTGGGATATATATATAACAAAAGGTCGTCTGCAAAAAGAGACATTTTGTATTGGCGCTGTCCTACCTGTATGCCCTTGATGTCGGGGTTGTTCCTAATGGCAGTGGCCAGATGCTCCATGACAATCACATAGAGAAGGGGGGAAAGGGGGCACCCCTGACGAGTTCCGTTCTTGATGTGTATAGGCTGCGAAAAGAACCCATTTGCTCTGACTCTAGCTGTGGGGCATTTGTATAATGCTAGGATCCTCCCCAAAAATTTTGGGCCTAGCCCGAGTTGTTTAAGGGCAGCAGTCATGAAGCCCCAATTTACCCTATCGAAGGCCTTCTCTGCGTCTATTGAAAGGAGACAGGAGGGGATAGATCTCTTCTGAGCGTGTTTCATCAAGAGGAACGTCTTGTTCAAGTTATCCCTCGCCTCTCTGCCCCTCACAAAACCCACCTGGTCAGTGCCTATGGATTTTGGAAGGTACTGTGCCAGACGATCCGCCAGGATTTTAGAGTAGAGCTTTAAGTCCACATTTAGAAGTGAGATGGGCCGATAACTTGCGGGTGATAAAGGATCTTTGTCTGGCTTTAACAGGACACTGATATTTGCCTCTAAGGACTGAGGATGGAAGGACGCGGATTGGGGAATTGCATTGAAGACCTTTGTCAGAAATGAAGATAGGGGGCCTCTGAATAACTTATAGAATGCCGGCGAGAAGCCGTCGGGGCCTGGGCTCTTTCCCGCCGGAGTGTTCTTAATAGCCTCAGAGATTTCTTGCTCACTGAAGTCGGATTCCAAAGTCTCGACTTCGTCCTCCTCTAAGGAAGGTATGGCCGTTTCTCCTATGTAGGTGTCTATCTGCCTCGATAAAAATTTTGGGTCTAAATCAGCGAGGGGACCTTTAATGTGATACAGTTGGGAATAATATGTCCCAAATTCTGTGCTTATGTCTGCTGGGTTGTGCGTTTCTTTTCCCTCAGATGTCCTAATTCGTGGAATATGTGTCGCTCCCGACCGTCGGTGTAAAAGTCTGGCTAACTGTCTACCACATTTGTTTGCGTGTTCGTATACACGGCTCCTAAATTGCATGCGCTGGGAGAGTGATTTGCGGTCCAACAAGGCCCTGATCTCATCCCGTACTATTACTAGGTCTGCCAGGACCCCTGGGGATCGTGCTGTTTTATGGTTTTGCTCAAGGACATGTAGTTTGTGTAGTAGGGCAGTGAGTTTGGCTGCATTTTCCTTTTTTAATCTTGTCCCATGCTCTGTGAAGTGACTGCGAAGTTCGCACTTGAGAGCTCCCCACTTCATGGGCATGACCTCTGGGCGGAGTTCCGGCGATCCTAGATGGGACTCAATGGTGTGTTTAATCTCCTGTACGCATAGAGCATCTCTGAGCAGGTAGTCATTAAGACGCCAAGCCCACGGTCTTTTGGCAATATCAGGGACAGTGATTGTAACATATATTGGTGCGTGGTCCGACATCACAATATTTCCGATTGATGCTGTCGGTTCCCATGTCAGCGCCCTATGTTGTATAAAAAGATAATCTATGCGACTATAGGAGTCGTGTACTGATGAGTAACACGTATAGTCTCTATCTTTGGGATGCAAAACTCGCCAAACGTCAGTCAGTTGGAGGCTGTGTAGGTCCTTTCTGAAAGAGCTTAGCTGTTGTAGGGAAACATGACTCCTACCTGAGGAGGTGTCTATTTTGGTATCTAGGGGAAAATTGAAGTCTCCTCCCAATATTAGCAACCCTTCAGTAAACCCTGTCAGTTCCTGCAGGATTTTCCTACATGTTGTAATTGGAGATCGGTTGGGAAGGTACAGATTGGCCAGGGTAAATACCTGGTTGAATAACTGGATTTTAACAAAGGCGTATCTGCCTGCCTCATCTAGCATCTCACTCAAGGAGGGAACGATTTATCGCTATGGAGACACCCTTGGAGCGTGATTCGGGGTTAGAGCTATGGAACCAGGTAGTGAAGTGTCTATCCCTGATTTCTGGGTAATGGCCGGTTTTAAAATGAGTCTCCTGCAAGAACAATATTTTTACCCCTTGCCTGTGCACTCCGTACAGTATTTGCGACCTCTTTTGAGGGACATTAAGACCCCGAGCATTTAGGGACCCAATTTTTAGAGTAGCCATGTTGTGTATGAGATCTAATCGCTGCCTGGTGTCCTTGGGTTATGGGTGCTGCACGGTGAATAATGTGATGCGGGGACGGGTTAGGTGGGAACAAAGGTAAAAACAGAGGGGAGGAAACACTAGGTCAAGTGAGGCGAAAGGGGTGACAAGGGGTGCTAACAATGTAAGTACAAATACAATCGTTTGTATTTTAGTCTAACAAAGTGCTAAGCACAACAAAAACTGAAATCTTAATCCTAAAGCAAGGGGGACCTTAAACAGGGCTCGCCCCTCTGCTCAAGTAGGGCAATGTAAACCACGTGCACAGTCTAGCTGGGCACGCTACCCTGGATGGAGAGGAGTCTAACTATCGGGAGAGCCCACGTCTAAGGTTCCTGTGTCTTGGTTAACATATCTGAGTCATTCGTCAACATATGTAACCCAGCACACTACCTAGTTAAACAACATATGCAATTAGCTGCTGATAATATGATAGGTAGAACAGTCCACACACAGTAAAGGATACTCCTGATGGGGGACACGAAATCATCAGCCCAAGAGGATTCTTTGGATGGTCTTAATGGTTATTCATGCGCCTCCTCCGCCGACGGGGGCCTCCGAGGCCGACTCTCCCCCCCCCCCGGGACTCGTTGGGGGAGTGGGGCCTGCGCTCGTGGTGCAGGAAACGGCAAGGTCGGCCAATCTGAAATTTCTGGAGTCGGAACATTTAGAGACCTTGTTACCATAGGTATCTCATCTGGATGGCGTATCACGTGTTTGTTCCCTCCATGGCGGATCTGTAGCTTGAATGGGAAGCCCCAGGTGTAGGGGATGTTGCGTTGTTTCAGAACCTCTAGTAGGGGCCGCAGGGCTTTTCTTTTGAGGAGGGTCAATCTGGATAAGTCCGGGAGAAGTTGGACATTCGTTCCCTGGAATGAGATCCGTTCCAGGGATCTGGTTTTATTCATTATGGCATCTTTCAGCTGATACCGGTGGACCCGGCATATGACGTCTCGGGGCGGATCGGTAGGAGGGGGGCGAGGCTGCAGAGCCCGATGTGCTCTGTCTAGCTCCAAAGGTGCATCTTCGGACACTTCTAGTATTGAGTTGAATAAAGATCGTAATGCCCCGTGTAGTTGGGCGGGCTCTACCGATTCAGGAAGACCTCGTACTCTGATGTTGTTTCTTCTCCCCCTGTTTTCCGCATCATCTAGCTGGTCTGATAGGTATTGTAATTGATATGAATGCGTTGCCAATAAAGCTGCATGAGAATCTGACCGTTCTTGTATTGTTGACTGGGCAGCCTCTGTTACTTCCGTTCTAGCTCTCAGTTGCTGAACTTCCTCTCTCAAAATAGATACTTCTGCACCATAAGATTGTTCAAGGCGAGACACATAGCACTCCATGTCCTCCCTGGTCGGTATTGCCTTCAGGTGTGTCTTAAAGTTGCGCAGTTCAGCCAGACCTTCCATAACTTGTGTCAGCAACCCGGTTTGATGAGTGTCAAAAGATGGAGACATAAACACCTGTGAGGCCGATGAGGAGCCCAGGGGGCTAGAGACCATTAATTGTGGAGTAGCGATTCTCTCTGGGGATTGCGTGGCCATGAACATCTGAGGTGAGATGACAAGGGAGTGCAGGATTGGGGCGTGTGTTCTAGAGTACCATGTCGTCGACACTTGTGTCGGGATTTGTGCCAGCTGCCTAGGAGAACCTGGCGTGCCTGACAGTTGGGAAGCAAAGCTAGGCATGGGCTGCTGGTATGGTACTCCCAAATCCTCCCTTCCGCCAAGAGACTCTCTCTCCTGCAGCTCTTGCGCCTGTAGGGGCGGCCATATGGCGTTATAAGCCTCAGGTTGGCCGGGGTTAACCACCATGCCACCTGAAGGCATCTGCTGAGCCCCCCTAATCTGCTGCTGCTTTACTGGGCTCTCTATATGGGCAGGGTAGTGAATCTCAGCCTGTACCTGGAGGCAGCGTATGGACGCCGGCTTGTCTGAGGGGTATCCCTCCACTTGTCCCTGCCTTTGGATTGGCATAAGGGACTCTCCTGTGGGGGGAGGGGAGATCCCGCCTGCAGGAACCCCCGTCCCCTGACCATGGGATTCCCCCGGTCCTCTCTCTGCCACACCTTCTCCCTCCAGAGTCCTCGGGCTGTGCTCATTCGGGACTGCCTCCCCCGGTGGTTGTGGCGCCTCCGGCCCGCAGCGATCCTGTTCTGGAGTGAGCTCAGCCATGTGGACGGCAGCCATCACTCCTGTGGGCCGTGCGTTCCCGCCAGCTGCCACCGCTGTCTTCTGTTGCCGCGGCTGCTCCGCTCCCTTCACATTCTGCCGCGGAGAGCGATCCGAGGCCTCGGGCGCACTGATGTCATCCCACGCCCAAGGAGAGGAAGACGCCTGTGCCGCCCGCACAGCGCTGTGGCCCGCATCTGTTGCGGCTATCTCTCCTACGGGCCGTGCGCTCCCGCCAGCCGCCACCGCTGCCCTCAGATGCCGTGGCTGCTCCGCTCCACTTACATTCAGCCGTGGAGAGGGATCCAAGGTCTCGGGCGCACTGATGGCATCCAGCGCCCGAGAAGAGGGAGATGCTTGTGCTGCTCGTGCAGCGCCGTGGCCCGCGATCGTCGCCGCCATGTTGGTGCCGGAGGACCTCGTGGCAGTCGGGTGGCAGGGAGTCAGGTACCGGCCGATGCCTCTCGCCGAGCTCCTTGATGGTGTCGCCGGGACGCTCTGTGAGTCCTTCTTCTTTTTTGGGCCCATGTGTGTGCTGACTGTCGTGCTGGGTGACACTTAATGCACAGTGGAACCCGGTGGTGAGCGAGAGCTAGGGTAAGACGCGTCTGCTCTCCTCCATAGCCAGGCCACTCCCCCCCCCCACAATATAAAATTATAAAAATGATAAGAGCTATAATAATATACAACATAGATTAAATTAATCATATGATATTTCCTCAAATGCATAGTGAGGTGTATAAAGAAATTTCATAAAGTGAAGTTTGCCATATACTTTAATAATTAAATACATATCTCATAATGGTATGACAGCTCATTAGGATAATGTAGCAATCAAAGTCTGTGATCTCCGGTAGGTAAACTTACATGGAGTGCAGATATCGTCCTCATATGGCGTTCCAATGAGTCAAGAGCAACCGGAGTGACGTCCGGAGGAAGGCACTGCTATATAATGCTGGTCGCCGTAAGTTATTTGTCGGATATGAAATTGCAAAAGTGTCCTGGTTGTCTGTTTGATCCAAAAACAGACTATCCCCCAACCCTTTCACTCTCATTCTTTAGATGATTCTTACGACATTTCAACGTGGATCACTTCATCAAAAAAAAGCTGAATAGGTGCATCATGATCCCTAATGATTCAGAACTGTCAGAACTCTCACCCCAAGTACCATCTATACTATTAGAAAAAACCCACAATGAAGATTTGTTTTTTTTTACCCCCAGGCCATCCATTTCTAATGCAAATAATTCCTTATCCCCTAAAGACTTATCTCTGTCCACTGTAAACACAACAGTTTGTTTTAGGCCTACCTACCACAGTGAACCTCATTCCGACATATGAACTCATTCCGAAAGTGGTAGACGACTATAATCTTGTCTCCTTTGAGCCTAAAAAGATAAAAAGAAAAAACAGAGTAGACAAGGACATAGAGGAGGTGCACACATCAGAAGGAGAATACAAAGAACCATCCATTAAGAGGGGCGTGGTTTGGCCGCGGAGAGAGATGGCCGCGTGAGCGCTGAGCTCCATCCGCCCGACAGCCACCCAGCGACCAAATTAGTGGCTCCTCCGGCGATAATGCCGGGAAAAGCAACCGGACAGTCAGCGGCACCCCGGGAAGGAAAAGGGGGGCCAAAGAAGCCGGCAACCGGCCGATAGGCCAGTTTTTCAGTGGAGGCTCTGGATGCAGCCAAGATGGCGCCTGCAGCGTGGCGCGAACACCAGCACCTGCCAAAGCCGGGAGCGACAGATCTTCAGGGGGCACCACCGCAACACCTAGGCGAACCTCCCCCACATTCGAGGTACCTAATAGATGGAGCACCAGCTCCCAAATATCCTTTGCTCCCCAAGCTCCTTCTCCAGCCCATATAGCAGATGACTGCAGCATGCCTCCCCTATGTCTGCAACACGGCAGCAGCTCTGAATCCTCTAGCTCTCCACCTCCATATGTAGCAGGGAGCTCCAGGTCTCCTACAAGCAGTCCAGCAAAACAAAAGCAGAAATGCCAGGATCCCAGCACTGAGGTGAGAGCTCAGTCTAACAATGATGGCTCAGTATCTGCAGAAACTGACATGTTTGCATCCTTTCAAGCCTCAGATCAATATGTCTCAGAGAGTATGTTAAAATCCATGCTGGAGGCCCTTAGATCATCCCTACAGATGGACTTATCATCTTTGATTAAACTCTGGATGACGTGGGTGAAAGAGTCTCTCATGTAGAGAATAAAATGGCGGACTTTGCTAACTCTTTTAATGATCTCGCAGACTCCCACAATGCGCTTGATGACAAGGTGTCCCTAATCCAGGATAAGCAAACAGACATGGAAGATAGGGATAGGCGCAATAATTTAAAGATAAGAGGGATCCCAGAGACGGTGCCAAACTCCCAACTGAGAGGATATGTTCAGCAGATGACAAAAGCCCTCATTCCAGACCTTGCAGAATATGAAATGAGTATCGACAGAGCTCATCGGGTACCAAAACCGCCAAATCTACCAGACACGGTGCCCAGGGATGTACTAGCGAGGTTCACCTTCTTCCATACCAAGGAACAATTACTTTCCTTTTCAAGAAAATCCTCGGGGCTCCCTTCACCCTATGAGTCAATTAAGCTGTTCGTAGATTTATCAGCGGCTACCCTGCAGGCCAGAAGAAATTTCACAGCTGTCACCTCAATTTTGCGGGACAATGAAATTCCGTATAGATGGGGTTACCCCACCAAGATATTGGTAAAACGTCAAAACAGCATCATCGCGATCAAGTCGACAGAGGAAGGATTGGATCTTCTTGCAACATGGGGTATCCCAAATGAGGTTATAGTAAGAGCCAGAAGCAGAACATCCGAAATCCCCAGGATGGACCCCAGAGTGGCATGTCAGAGGAGCCACTTGATCAGCTTCTTCCTCAGCAGATATGTGGACTATGGCGTCGGGTAAGGACGTGGCTGAGAGGCCCACGTATCCACTAATTTGGGTTTTTACCATTGTATTCCCCCCACTGAGTACTTACATCTTAAGATTCTGTACCGTACTGTTTAGTTTAGTGTTACGTTTTAATGTTTAACACGTATAATTGGTTAGACCTGAATCACGCTAATATATTTACTATACACCTGATACTAGGGTTTGCTGCACTTTACTACCACCAGAGGGCACTGTCACCACCACGTTCTACTGTAAATACTAAAAATGAGCATTAAACTAATGTCACTCAATGTGAAGGGGTTGAACAGCCCTTTCAAAAGATCACTGTTTTGGAAGGAAGCTCTAAATAGCAAGGGAGATATAGTGTGTATACAGGAAACACATGTTTGCCAGAAGAATCCACCCAAAATTTCACATCCCAAGTTCCAACAAGTGCTTTTATCCACTTACAATAAGAAAAAAAGAGGAGTCCTCATTGCATTTAAAGATTCTTTAGCTGTATCTGTTCACCAAACATATATCGACCCGCAAAGCCGCTTTATAATTGTGATATGCTCCATAAATAATATAGATTATACAATGGTGAACTTGTACGCCCCCAATAGGAGACAGAAAGCTTTCTTTACCACAAAACTACAGCTGCCTTTGTTACTATTGACGCCAAAAAGGCGTTTTATAGGGTCCATTGGGATTATGCATTTGCTACCTTAAAAGCATTTGGCATAGAAGGACATATGCTAATGGCCAGCAAAGCTCTATACTCTCATCCATCAGCAACGGTGTTTATTAATGGGGTGCGATTCAGGGAATTCCTTCTAACGAATGGTACCAGACAGGGGTGCCCCCTTTCCCCTATAATCTTTGTTCTAACCATAGAACCGTTAGCCACAGCCATAAGATCTCACCCTAATGTCAAGGGAATTAAGGCGGGAGGTCAAGACCACCGAATCGCACTATTTGCGGACGATATAATCTTATTAGTCACTAACACAGACACCTCACTAGCCCATATCTTTAACATTATGTCAGAATACAGCAAAGTCTCCTTTTATAAAATTAATAGCTCAAAGTCACAAGTATTACCAGTGAATTTAGGCAAGAAAGAACTGGATGCCCTAAAATCAAAATACGTACTGGACTGGAGAGAGCACTCAGTTGACTATTTGGGAATCAGTATTACGTACCCTGTGAGCAACCTAGTCCAATACAACCACATTCCTTTGATCACCAATATTGACACAGAATTAGAGAATTATTCTAAGCACACTCTGTCATGGTTTGGCAGGATTGCTACATACAAAATGCTAATACTACCAAAATATCTCTATCTGTTTCGCACGATACCTATCTTATTACCCAAATCCTTTTTTGCTAAAACAAAAGCTCAACTGAACAAATTCCTCTGGCAAAACAATAAACCAAGAATATCCTATAAAACTTTAACTAAGGTGTAGGAGTCCCTGATCTACAGGACTACAGTCTAGCAGCAATCCTAGACCAATCGCAACACTGGTGGATAATCTCACCCAATCAAATGTGGTGCACAATAGAGGAAGAATGCCAGACTAAGGGCTCACTCAGGACCAGACTACTATCCCTCGCTTGGGACATAAAACCACCCCAGTCTAAATATTTCACAATACAGGCAATAGACGAGGCTTGGCGCAGCTTAAGAAAACGTTCTAAAGCTACAACAATCATTCCCCTACAACAGATCCCTTTAGAACTAGTAGAACTGAACATTCCAAATCTGAACTTAACCTCCTGGCACTATTTGGGAATTCACTCATTAGCGGATATTTGGTCAGGGGAAACAATCAACGTTTAACTGATATCAACTTTCAGAACTACAAAAACTTATCACTGATTTCTCTCGATTGGGTGAAGAATAGAGATGAGCGAACACACTCGTCCGAGCTTGATGCTCGTTCGAGCATTAGCGTACTCGTAACTGCCCGTTGCTCGGATAAATACTTCGCCAGCTCGAGAAAATGGCATCTCCCGCTGTTTTGATATTTGTCAGCCAGAAACAGAGCCAATCACAAGCCAGGAGACTCTGCACTCCACCCAGCATGACGTGGTACCCTTACACGTCACTAGCAGTGGTTGGCTGGCCTGATCAGGTGACCCTGGAATAGACTAGCCCCTGCCCGCGCTGCTCGGATCATTCTCTGTCTGGATGCCGCTAGGGAGAGAGCTGCTGCTGCAGGGATAGCGTTAGGGTGTTATATTAGCTTACTGTTAGGCAGGAGTGAGTCTACAAGAACCCAACAGCCCTTCTTAGGGAATAGCGGTATATTTAAGATTTTTTTTGTTTGCTTGTGGCTGGGCTTGCTGGCACTAGTAGTGCAGCTAGTACCATATTGCGAGGAATTTGCAGGGAGACTTGGGAACGTTCTATTAGTGCTAGTGACCACCAATCATCTCAACACCTAATGGGACATTTATTAGGGTTTCATTGAATTAGGCACAGTCTGCAGATTTTTTTTTTACTTTAATTTTTTTCAAAACTAAAAAGTCATCACGGGCAAAGCACAAAATCCAGTTGTGTGCTGTCAGTGTAGGTTAGAAACTAGCCATACAAGAATCCAAACAGCCTTCTTAGGGCACAATAGCGTTATATATTTTATTATTGTTTGCTTGTGGCTGGCCTTGCTGGCACTAGTAAGTAGTAGTGCAGCTAGTACCATATTGTTATTGACGAATTTGCATGGAGACTTGCGAACGTTATATTTAGCTCTTAGTGACACTGTCGGGGTCATAATCGACAATTAACCGGTCCGGTCAGTCACCTCAAATTAGATAGAGTAAGTGTGCACGTTTTTTAAGAAGGAAACTGTTTCAAGGTTGTTCAATCTCAATCTCAAACAAACTCGTAGTACTGCTCTCAGCACAACAAGACTGACTTTATTTCCGTGTTGGTAAACTTTATACAGAAGGATAAAAAGGGTGTGGTTATGTGTCATGCAGCATCATAGTGGGCAAGGATTAAGCATATGTGTCTAGCATCCGATGTGCCCCAATTGGTCAGTTCCAGTATCTGGGCAGATAATGTCCTGTGCGTTGACAAAACCTTAAGTTTCGATATGAGTGAGGAAGTCTTCTTGAAATCGGAAATGTTGTTCTATTCCTGGAAATAGGATGTTGGCTGTGTAGTATCAGTGGATGCCGGCGCCATCTTAAGTAACATATCTGAGCATATTGCTGAGGAGGAAAAACTTTAGTATTTGCCAACTATATAAAAGTATACAAATATAAACTATAAACTCATATACAAATATTCCCCTTCATGAATAAAACTATAAAACTATAAAGCTCATGTACAGATATTCCCCTTCACAATCCCCCCTAAATACAAAATTTTTCCTCTAATGTACCTTTGAGGTTGTCCATGTGTGGGGATAGGTTGGGTGGGGTTGCTTCACAAACTTCGGGCAAGGCCTGCTCTTTCAGCAATACCTCACCTCCCGCTTGCACTACGCTAACTTACACTCATGGAGTCCTCCCATCTTTCCCTAAATTAGCTCCATGGATGGGGGATTGGGCAATCGTGGTTTATTTTGGGGCATATTAACCCATAATGTGGTTAATCCTGAACCAATGTGGCACGAGCTAAAGAACATCATGTATATAGAAAGGATATGTTTCCTCATGGTGACGCCGGGTCTCTTCTGCAGTGGGAGGCGTGTGTCCAGGTGGTTTTCCCTTCAAGTTTAACTGCAGTGGGGGTGACAAGAATCACAGTGTATGGACCGTCAAACCTTGGGTCCAGGCAGTTCTTGCGGATGTACTTCTTTACGTATACTTTGTCACCCGGTTGGAAGTCATGAACCGTATCACCTGTGGATTCAGGAATAGAAGCAGAAACTGCAGAATGTGTGTTAGATAACTCTTTAGACAAACGGGCAACAAACTTAGCAACTTTATCCATCCCTTCAGCTGTTGCTTCCTAACTTCTGACAACTTAGGGGGTGACCCAAACAGAATCTCATAGGGAGTGAGACCGTGTTTGACTTGTGGGGTATGTCTGACATGGTACAGGGCAATGGGCAAAAGTTCTGGCCATTCCTTAGGGTTTTCTTGTGTCATCTTCAGCAGTTTGTTCTTCAAAGTCCCATTCATCCTTTCAACTTTCCCAGAACTTTGAGGATGATATGGCGTGTGGAGTTCTACGTTGGCTCCTAGCATCTGCCATAGTTCAGTGTAGATTTGTCCGGTGAAGGCTGGTCCTTGGTCACTTTCTATTACTTGAGGTACTCCAAATCTACAGGCAATTTCAGTAATCAGTTTCTTGGCTGTGAGCTTGGCAGTCATGTTGACAACTGGGTAAGCTTCTGGCCATCCTGAGAACATGTCCACAGCTACTAAGACATATTCATATCTTCCTGACTTAGGAAGCTGAATGTGGTCAACTTGGATCCTTTGAAAAGGGTAGTCTGACTTGGCCAGGTGCTGGTATGGCACTTTGGTCGTGGGACCGGGGTTGCAAGTAGCACAAATGGAGCAGGCCTTGATGTAGGCATTCACAGCTGTAGATAATCCTGGAGCAAAATACATCTTATTGGCATAGCCTAATGCTTGGTTACTAATGCTTACCCCATGAGCCCAGGCAGCAATGGCGGGGTACAACTTTCTAGGGAGACAGACAAGTCCTTACATTGTCCAGAGTCCGTTCTCATAAGCAGCACCCCATGCTTTCCATGCTTTATGTTCTTCTTCTGGGGCCTTCTTTTGTTCCTCTTGTAGCTGAACAAGGATAGGAGAAATAATCTTCTCTTCTTCTTCTTTCTTCTTCTGGGCTCTAGTAGCCACCATGTAGGGGTAGGTCATCTCTTATTTTCCCTTCGGGATCCTTTCAAGCCACTCGGATGACACATTCCCCATGGCAGCTTCTTTGGACGCACAATCAGCTAGATAGTTTCCTCTAGCTGCCTTGGAGTTCACTTTTCCGTGAGCTTTTACCTTGATCACTGCCACCTTGGTAGGCAGTTGTAGAGCTTCCTTCAGGCTCTTGATGAGGTCTGCATGCTTCACTGGGGTAACTGCGGCTGTGTTCTTCCAGATTATTCCAAAATCATGGGCAATGCCATGGGCATACCTTGAGTCAGTTCTGATGTTCACAGTCTTCCCTTTGGCCAAAGTGCAGGCTTCCTTGAGGACTATCAGTCCGGCTTCTTGAGTGGACATGGCGGCTGGTATGGCTTCCGCTTTCACCACCTGTGTTTCCGTGGTTACCGCATAACCTGTGTGGTACCTACCAGACTGATCTGCAAACCTGGAGCCATCTGTCCAAAGTTCAAGGTCAGGATGGGGTAATTCCTGGGTAGTTACCCCTGGAGGTGTTGAGGTGTCATCAAGAAGAACTTGTAAGCAGTCATGAGGATCTTCAACTTCAGGAGCAACTTCTGGGTCACCTTCTTCCCCCCTGGAATGTGGAAGGAGAGTGGCTGGATTGATGACTGAACAACGTTTGAAGGTGATATGGGAAGGCAGAAGTAAAGAACACTGAAGTCTGAGGTGTCTCTGGTGGGCCAGATGTCTGGGTTGGGTCTGAGAAAGGACTGCCGCCAGATCATGAGAGGCTTGAATGATGAGGTCATGTCCCAGGACAATGTCAGCAGTCCTGTCTAGAAGTTCATGGGTCAGGTCTTTGGAGGACCCAAGGCTGTCATGGCAACCAATCGCCGCCCCCCCCCCCCCAACAATGGCAGCAATGGTACTATCACTGATCACGTAGATCACCAAATAGTCTAGATGTTGTTACCTTGTTACTATGTTACTGCTGTGTTCAATGACAGTGCTAGTGCACCAATAGGAACGCGGCAGTAACATAGTAACAAGGTAACAACATCTAGACACACCCTGACATTCCATATAAATAAACCCTTGTATGGCAGCGAGGCTGGCCTGGTGTGTGCAGCATCGTGTGTTTTAGGGGCCATTCCTAATGGCTTGCGTCCCGGGGGTGCGTGTCGGAACGCGGTGCCATCCCCAAGATGGCGACGGCGCACAATGTGAACTGCCGCGTCACGCCAACCGTGGGACGAGCCGTTGCCGAGGCCACACCCCCTATGGGCTGCTGCCGGGGGAGGTTTTATCCCAGTATAACGATGTACTGGACACTGTGTGTGTGGAAACGGCGGTCGCCGTAGCTGGTTCCCTTGGAAACCATATAATGGAATTCTTGCGGTGAGTCTAGTTCTAGTTTTGCTTTAAAGTGTATCTTTATGATTAGCTTTCTGCTGGTTAATGGGACAGGCTCTGCTTTTACATCATGTAATACACTTTCCAAATTACACATCCTTTTAGATGATCATGGAAATACCACATTTATGAAGGTTTTACTCATTTTTATTCTTATGAATTTTAAATGTTCAATTTTTTTTTTGTGTGCCGACATTTGAAAATATATTTTTTTCCATTAGGCTTACGTCGCATGGAATAAGCATGTTCATAATTTGTTAGATGAGCCATTTTGGGACATAATGATCAATAGTGGAATATAATGGACAGTAGCCCGGGCCCAAGACTTCTAAGGGACCCATAACACAAACCAAATTTCAGACCGAGTAGGACCTTCACCCATGAAACCCTCGTACAACTGTTTCTGCTCTCCAAAAACATGTACACAAGAGCGATTTCAGAAACCAGACATCCTCCTTTCCCCAAAGAGCTTTATACTAGTATTGTATGAAGAAAGTGAATTCCAGACCTGAAGGGGCTATAATATTAATACAGCCTAGATCCCATGGCAGTGTTAATCTGCCCCTGGTAGTGATACCTGGCATGTTAATGATAATGTTTATGTATTTTTTATTCCATTCTAGGGAAAATAAGACACTTGAACCCTAGAGGTTCTGATCACTACATCTAAAATATATCTTATAAAGCAGTGAGAAGGCGGGTAACGATCCAAGCAAATATTTTTCATAAGGTGCTTAAACGGTTAGCACCAGCAATTAGTGTCAGCATTATAGCGGTGGGTGTCTTCTCTGTAATACAGCGGACAGCAGTCCCATATGAAAGAGGATCAGACTGTGACCTTTCTTAACGCACCATCAACGACACAATAACATGATAGTACGTCATTTGTTTTATACGTTTTCTTATCTTTTTGGTTTAGTAACTACAATGATATCTAAAGAGTATTTTCTCTAATATTTGGATAAATACTTTTACCATTTTCCTTCAATGTCTGCATGAAGTTTCATAGCATGGCCCCATGCCATCTTATCTATTTGGTTTAGTAAGTACAGGCAGTCCCCGGGTTACATACAAGATAGGGTCTGTAGGTTTGTTCTTAAGTTGAATTTGTATGTAAGTCGGAACTGTATATTTTATCATTGTAATCCCAGCCAGAACTTTTTTACGTCTCTGTGACAATTGGATTTTAAAAATTTTGGATTGTAATAAGAACCAGGAATAACACTAAAGCTTCATTACAGACACCTGTGATAACTGTTATAGCTGATCATTGTAGCCTAAGGCTAAAGTACAATAAATTACCAATATCCAGAGGTCCGTTTGTAACTAGGGGTTGTATGTAAGTCGAGTGTTCTTATGTAGGGGACCGCCTGTACAATGATATCTAAAGAGTATTTTCTCTAATATTTGGATAAATACTTTTACCATTTTCCTTCAATGTCTGCATGAAGTTTCACAGCATGGCCCCACTGAAATGCTCCTGTACGTGTGTCCACCCATCTCTTCAGCTCCAGGATGCATCTTTCTCTCACCTTCAGGACGATGATGTGGTTAAAGAAATCACAGGCTGCGTACAGATGATGAATCATGGAACCGATACTGATGTCAATTAATATATCTCCTTTAATATGACCTGTCAAAATACATTTCCATATGCTTTAATACTAATGTGTTAAATTATCATAGATGTAAAGATAGGTAAACAGTAACATAAGCAAATATTTCTACCACCATAATATGGCTTTCCTATAATTTAGAGATAAAAAGGCATAAGTAATAAATGGTTAAATGTTCCATGTGGATTGAATTGTTTCTGTCCTTCTCAATGGAAATGTTCCTATACAATAAAAATGATGTACCTGTTGTTGGTGCTAGCAAACAGCCCGTGAGCCCTCTCAATTCACCTGCAGCCAACGCGTGACGTAGTACTATGTCAGGTGTCAGTAAGGGGTTAATATACTGTAGTCATGCCATCACATACATCAGCATAAACATCTGAATTCCATTAATTTGTCCCAAACCGCTTACTGAAGAAAAACGTCAGCGGGCGCAGGTCCAGAGTCTGCACTGACATCTTTGGACAGTACTGCAGTTTTCTTCTGCCCCGTCTGCAATTCAGACCTGGAGGTCTCATGACCACTGGGTCTGTAGAGGCTAATCAACGCTTCTAGGTCTGATCAGACCAAGTCCAGCTCGGATCCCTTAATCAACCTACCGATGTCCCAGTGAATGGTGAAAACAAGAAGTAAAAAAAAATTATATATTTTTTTTTAAATGTGAAAACGTTCCCCAGTGGTTTTTTATCACATCATGGGGGAAATCTAAAGTTATACACACATACACATATCACGTATAAAAAAAAAAATTACAAATAAACATTAATATTCCCCAATAAAAAATTTGAAATATCCCAAAAGCTAAATTGTAGAATCTTTGATGCTGGGATTTTTTTTTTTTATTAAATTTTGCATTTGCAGTGATAACATATTTAAATTGCAAACTTTACACGGCAGAAACAGAATTTTACTTACCCCTATGTTCTTTTTTTTATATTGAATGACTATGCTCTGCTCCCCTTAGTGTAGTATTATGGTTGTCCCCCCTCTGATGTTTCCCACTCCAAAAATCAAACTCCTTTTTTTCACATCAGTGATTTTTCACTGAAGCCATTTTGGCTTATGGACATACACAGATTGGTTTCATTGATTTTTCACTGATGCCTTACTGAACTATTCTTTTCAGTGGGCTTTTTTCCACTTTAGTTTTTTTCCACTGATCATTGGAAAAAATTGTACTTTTGTGTTCACTAACAACACATTGAAAAGAACTTGTTGTCAACATTGTGTTTACAAAATGCAAGTCTTAATGTGATGTTAACCCATATGTTAACATATTGTTAACAAACACATGTGGGCAAGAGGCTGCATTCATACAAACATTTTTTTCTGTGTTTCTGACACATTCCAAAGGCTTGTACTGTTTTTTCATGCTGTGGTTTTATGCGTTTTAGTAAATGCAATGGAAACACACGGCTCCATAGGAATATATGGGCCAAGGCACCGTAATACGGGAAAAGATAGGACATGTCCTATCTTTTCCCGGGCTACGGAGCGGTACGGTGCCGCACGTGTGCGGCACCGTACCGCTCCAGTACCATGCCGTGAGCCCATAGAAGTTTATGGGGGGCATTAAAGGTATTATGTGCCTCTGCGGTATTCCTTCCCAAAAGTATCCTATGTACAGTGTGATACAAGTTGACAAAATAAGAGGATATATTTCTTGTATAGTAGGATGGAATGCCTAGTCCGTCATTTGTCTGGCCTTATTTCCAGACGACTTACAGGAAGACACTCATGTCTAGCTTATCATTAAGACCTGCGGGTCCCAGGGCTCCTGTCCTTAAGATCCATCTGCCCTCTTTTTGCAGAAGTGTACGCTGCCTGTCCCCTCCTTTTTTCATGATGGGGACGCGTTCAATACCCGTGATTTTAAGTGATCGTGGGTCTGAATTGTGGTGCGTCCTGACATGTTCTATTAGTCTCGGAGCCCCGTTACCTGTCCTTATTGACCTGAGGTGCTCGCTAAATGGGGGGGTATTTCACTTCCTTATGGTCTTGCCAATATAAAGTCTTTCTGCTGTGCATGAAATCATATAGACACACAAAATCTGTCCTACAGGTATGAGTTTGCCTAACTTATCTCCTGTCCTCCACATCTGAACCTTCTTGGTTTTAACAAAAATGTGAGCAATAGCCACAACTTCCCACATGGGAGTTGCCTTTGGGGCACTCTTCTCCAAACCAATTATCGGCCTTCGGGTCTAGGCAGCCGCTGGTGACTATCTGATTTGATAGTTCTACCTTGCGGAGTGACCAGGGGCCTCTGGCTGTATGTCGTTGTACTCTATCTTTTATAATGTGCCAGTTGGATTTATTGCTTTTTTAATTATTTCCGCTTGAGGAGTGTAGGAAAATGAGAATACAAATCTTTCTTCCTTCTGCGTTTTGTTTTTTATTCGTGTTGGTTTGACTGCCATTTTGTGGAGATGTACTGGTGGCAAAATTCTGCAGAGATAAGTCACGACCTGAAGAAGTTTCCATGAAATTCTCTACCTGATGGAGAAGGATTGGCAGCAATGAGGAAACTACAGGAGGAAGAGCAGG
This sequence comes from Engystomops pustulosus, assembly GCA_019512145.1. NCBI lineage: Eukaryota > Metazoa > Chordata > Amphibia > Anura > Leptodactylidae > Engystomops > Engystomops pustulosus. The sequence goes on from CM033646.1 coordinate 72,954,327, forward strand.
ATGAAGCATGCCAACGCAGATATAGAAGGAGACAGCAGCAGCCTGACAGAAGTGATGTATGTGCCCAAGTGCAGTCCAGATGTGCAATACATGTAATGCTGATATATATTGATGTGAGTACAGTCATGGCCATAAGTTTTGAGAATGACACAAAATTTTATATTTTCACATGATGTGTTGCCCTCTGGTTTTTATGTTTTTATCACATACAGAAATACAAGTGCAATCATATTATGAGTAACAAAAGCTTTTATTGACAGTTAAATTGAATTAATGCAGAAAGTCAATATTTGCAGTGTTGACCCTTCTTCTTCAGGACCTCTGCAATTCTCCCTGGCATGCTCTCAATCAACTTCTGGACCAAATCCTGGCTGATAGCAGTCCATTCTTGCACAATCAATGCTTGCATTTTGTCACAATTTGTTGGTTTTTGTTTGTTCACCCGTCTCTTGATAATTGACCACAAGTTCTCAATGGAATTAAGATCTGGGGAGTTTCTAGGCCATGGAACCAAAATCTCTATGTTTTGTTCCCTGAGCCATTTAGTGATCACCTTTGTGATGGCAAGTTGCTTTATGGCAAGGTGCTCCACCATGCTGGAAAAGGCATTGTTGATCACTAAACTGCTCTTGGACGGTTGGGAGAAGTTGCTCTTGGAGGACATTCTGGTACCATTCTTTATTCATGGATGTGTTTTTAGGCAAGAATGTGAGAGAGCCGATTCCCTTGGCTAAGAAGCAACCCCACACATGAATGGTTGCAGGATGCTTTGGCATGAGACAAGACTGGTGGTATTGCTCAATTTGTCTTCTCCGAACAAGCTGTTTTCCAGATGTTCCAAAAAATCGGCAAGGGGATTCATCAGAGAAAATGACTTTACCCGAGTCCTCAGCAGTCCACTCCTTTTGCAGAATATCAGTCTGTCCCTGAAATTTTCTGGAGAGAAGTGGCTTCTTTGCTGCCCTCCTTGACACCAGGCCTTGCTCCAAGAGTCTCCGCCTCACAGTGCGTGGAGATGCACTCACACCTGCCTGCTGCCATTCTTGAGCAAGCTCTGCACTGCTGGTAGCCCGATCCCGAAGCTGAAATACTTTTAAGAGGTGGTCCTGGTGCTTGCTGGTCCTTCTCGGGCGCACTGGAGCCTTTTTGGCAACAACAGAACCTCTCTCCTTGAATTCCTTGATAATGCGATAGATTGTTGACTGAGGTGCAATCTTTCTAGCTGCGATACTCTTCCCTGTTAGGCCAGTTTTGTGCAGTGCAATGATGACTGTACGTGTTCCTTTAGAGATAACCATGGTTAACAGAAGCACCAACCTCCTTTTAAAGTGTCCAGTGGTGTGATTCTTACTTAATCATGACAGATTCATCAGCCCTGTCCTCATCAACACCCACACCTGTGTCAATGGATCAATCACTGAAATTATGTTAGCTGCTCGTTTAATATTCAAAATATTATTATATTATTAGGTTTTCAATATAACAACATACAAAACAAATACAAGTATACAATGAAAGGAAATCAGCATGTACAAAACACTGAGGCAGGGGTGACGCAGGACCACACAGTATATGATCATTAGAGACATATCCTGTTTCAGGACCTAAGGTCCGCTTCAAAATGTTTGTAGATAGTATTATTATAAATATGAGATCGTGTATGGTTTCCAGCCTAAAGATTAAACAAAAGCTGTAGAGACATGCGGAATGTATATCATTTTTCATTACTGAAGCCATGAGAGGGAAGTATTGTTGCTATCAATATTGCGAATGGCAGGGGCAAAAGCCATATGCAAAACTATACCTAGTATTATAAGGCCCTTGCCATTATACTGCTTCCCAGCAATATTAACCCACATGGCTTTAATAGAACAGCAAATGTACAGGGACTGTGAAAACACAACAAGAACAACAAAGAAGAGAAAGAAAAGAGTAAGAAGAGATTTGGTAAAGGAGGAAGGGAAGTGGGGAGGAAGAGGAGGGAGGGGGCACACATCCTGGCATGGAATTGACACAGACATATACCTAGGCAACGTATAAATTACGGAGAGACCCAGCCATTAATTGAATAAGTTATTATACTCCGGGGTATCTTTGAAAAGGAACCATGGCTGCCATATCTCGAACTTTCCTGTTGTCTTCTGCAGTGAGTTCCTCCATGCGGCATATGTGGCTCATCTCTCGTACCCAGTCAGCAAATGGTGGAGTATGGGAAGACCTCCAATGACATGGCATAACTGAACGAGCCACCGTCAGAAAAAAGCGTAGGAGCCCCTTCTTTTGGGACCGGAAAGTTCCCGGAAGGATTTACAGTAGGCCTATCTTGGGTGTAAAGATGACCATGCGTCTGGTTACTGCAGCATAGGTGCTACTCTCTCCCAGAAGGGCTTGATCTTATTACACTCCCACCATATATGAAGCATGGATCCACCAGCCACCCCACAGCACCAGCAAACATCTGGAACACTTGGATAGTACCTGTGCAGCGTCTCTGGCACCCAGTACCACCGTGTGAGTGTTTTGTAATTTTTCTCTTGTGCAGCGCACGCAGTAGAGAGTTTATGCGTAAAGGTGTACATCTTTTCCCTGTCTTGAGTGGGTGAGCTCTATATCGAACTCCTGCTCCCACCTGCCGACATATCCCGGGTCGCCTGTGAATCTCTCTGACTGCAATAAGGAATACATTTGAGAAATTGTGTGGGGTTGGGGAGACTGCAAGCTAAGAAGTTCCTTGAAAGGCGTCTTACTAGAATCAAATGCAGCCTGTTCGCTATCAACAAACGACTGCAGTTGAGTATACTCAAACCAGGACAACGGAACGTACAGGCACCTGAGTTGCAGCGCCTCGAATGTGGGTAGGGTGCCGTTTTCAACTATGCTACCCATACGAGGGTCATCTGCATAGCGCCAAAGTAAAAAGGAGTCCCTGTCCTTACCCAGGGCAAAAGCAGGGTTGTGGAGAAGTGGTGTGAAAGGGCTGCGGTTGCAAGACAAGAGGCCTTTGTGCAAAGTTCTTTGCCAGGCTTCAATTGCTGCACGAGAAAATTTTGTGTGTTTTGCTAGGGATCGGAGTGCATATTTACCTATACAAGGAAGGTATCCCAATGGGACAGAGAAGAATTCCTGTTCTAAGGCCACCCACTGCTTTGTTTTGGAGTGAAATTGCCAATCCACCTGAAGGTCGAGGAAAACGAGGAAGAATATCCATTTTGAGCGCGTTTATCCTCCCAAACCAGCACAACCTCTTTTTATCATAGCCATTAAGATCTCTCAAAGTGCGCTCCAATAGCGGGGCATAATTGAGTGCATATATTTTATCAGGGGAGGTTAAGATTGTCTCGCGCTTCGCACACAGGCACAAAGCCGGCTTGGTCGTTATGTATGACTGATGGGAGAGGTGCGCCTAACCTGTTAGCCAGTCTTTTGGAATATAGTTTGATGTCCACATTTTTCAAAGAGATGGGTCTATAGCTACCAGGCGCCGTAGGGTCTTCGCCTGGTTTTGGCAATACACTTATATGTGCCTCCAACGACTGAGAGGCAAAAGGGGTGCTAGCAGTTATAGAATTAAACACCCTGGTGAGAAATGGGGTGAGGGATTCTCTCATACGCATGGTGGGAATATGCCCCACTTTGAAGTGGGTCTCATGGAGGAAGAGTATCTGCATCCGCTGCTTATGCATCCCATATGTATTTTGCAATCTTTTCTGCGGGACATTGAACCCCCTGACAACGAGGGACCCTACCTTCAACGTAGCCATGTGGTATATCTCCGCCACCCAGGTATTAGACACAGATATTAGTGCACCTTGGGTCACAAAGAGTCACTTACGACAGGAACAGGAGGGTAAGTGGGAAAGGTTAGGAGAAGGGAGATAGGGTTCAAAAAGACAAAAGCAAGAAAAGAGAGAGAGAGCTAATGATGAGACGAAAGAGACGAGAGAAAAAAGGAAAAGGGGGAGGAGGGGGAAAGCATATATCTGCACCTAAGTACAGAGTAGTAACACTAAACTACGTTACGATCAGACCAGCTCGTCGTAACACCCCTAAGGGACGGTGAGTTTCCACAGAAGGTGCTCTCGGGGCCCAGAGGCTACCAGCCAATGTAAATTGAAAAAACACACACAGGAAGGAAAGAAGCAAGGAAGAAACAAAGGTCCCTTCCTCCTTCTCACCAGACCATCACCCAACAACAATGGAGCGCCTATAACCAATATCTATTATTATAAATGCAACTTACAATGACTGTTGAAGTAAATATCATCTACTATAGAAACATAATCAGTGACAGTCCAATACCTGTAGCCCGCTATGGAAGTAAGGAAAAGTAAATCAAATATAAACAACATTGTGGAACAATTTACAACATCCATAGCAAAGACAGGAGGGACCATATGGGTATTAGGATCGAGAGATCAAACGAGAGTAACGCCATCTCTCACCGTTGTCTGCGCCGTGGATTCCTCTGAGGTCCCGGGGGTGGACCTCCCAAGGTTTCAATCGGCCATTCTGGAATGTCGACTAGAGGGAGACCCAGGGCCTCCGCAAAGGTCGGAAGATCACCATGATGACAGAGGACATGTAGCTGACCATTATGACGCACTTGTAAACGGAAAGGGAATCCCCATGAGTATTGAAGTGCTTTCTGCCACAGCGAGTCCAACAGAGGGTGCAATGCCTTGCGTTTCATCAGGGTTAATCTGGATAGATCTGGGAGGAACTGCACCAAAGTACCTCTGAAGCGAATTTCCCCTTGTTCCCTGGCACAGTTCATAATGGATTCCTTAAGTTGGTACCGGTGGACCCTGCAGATTATGTCCCGCTGTCTATTCGGGTCAGGGGACTTCGGGCCTAGGTATCTGTGCGCACGATCCAGCTCCAATGGTGTATCGCCCATGACCAAATTAAAGAGCTCTTGCAAGCTTCAGTGTATATCAAAGGGTTCAATGGAGTCGGGGGAGACCCCTAACCCTGATATTATTCCTCTGACCACAGTTTTCCAGATCGTCAAGATGGTCAGATAACGCCTGAAGCTGGGAGGACTGAGAAGCCAACTGAGCCGAGTGGGCAGCTATCCTTTCTTCAACATTACATTGAGAAGTCTCTACCGTTGACACTCTCTCTTCAATATGATGTGACTTCAATATGACTTTAGCTCTGAGAGTAGATATTTTGGATTTGTAAGATTGTTCGAGCCTGGAGACATAGGAATCCATGTCCTCTCTAGTGGGTATGGTGCGGATGTGCGCTTGCAGGGCTCTGATATCAGCCAACACTTCCATATCTAATGAGATTCTCTGAGGATGCATATGATGTTGGGCCGCTTGATCTATTACAGGAACGCCACCCTGAACTGGAATAGTTGAGATAGAGCCTGCAACATGTGTTGAGGAGGGGCACGCAGCCGGAGAAGGCAAAGACACTTCATGGGTGGCTTGTTGTCCTGACCACTCTGGGGCCAGCCGTTTTAGACCCTGAGGTGACACGGGCCAGAGAGCTGGGGGGGCACCACAACCGCTGGGGGAGAGAGTGATTCCTGTGAGGAACCCCAGTGGGGTGACAAAGCCAGTGATTGGCATGGTGAGGGTAGCTGCTCCACTGTCCGTGGGGAGCACAGTGCTGTAGATGATGTGGTAGGCTGCATTCTGTCCCTATGGTATATGTCAGGGGCTGATGGGTGGCATCTGGGGCAGAGTTTCTTACCCAGTCATGTTGCAAAGTCCCTGCAGCAAAGGATCGCAGGCAAGCGCTTCCGGTCACATCCTGCTGCGCCATACCTCCGCGCTCCACGCCGCCATCTTGGATTCTACACGTGGGGACCCCTGGTGTGGCGGGCAGTAGCGGCAGTGTTCCACGACCAGGGTTGGGTGAGTCCAGGATGGGTCCCTCCGGTTGTGGGATCCCTGGAGCACCTTGCCGCACAGTGATCCCCTCTTCCGATGCGGCCAAATCAATAAGGTCCACCCCCATTGCCGGCACAAGTTGCAGCAGGGGAGGGGCCCGTCATGTAAGTCTCGATGTGACGAGTCGCTGGCTGTGAGTGTGGGGTGGAAGCAGCCCTGGCACCTCTCCTCTTCTTAGCAGCGGAGGTGAGATTTGGGGTGATATTTGTTCTTTTAAGCCGGTTCTCTGGGCCCAGCACGGGAGCTCTCAGGAGACACAGCCTCACGCTTCCATGGCCAATCCACGCCCCGTTAGCTGCTCCTTTTAAGGCAGGCCGGCAATGAAGTTGAAATGTGTTTTAGGGGAAAAAGTTCATTTTGTAGGCAAATATTGACTTTGCAATTAATTGCCGTTAAGCTGATCACCCTTTATAACATTCTGGAGTATATGCAAATTGCCATTATAAAAACTGATGCAGTAGGCTTTGTAAAAATTAAAATTTGTATAATTCTCAAAACTTTTGGCCATGTCTGTAGGATTAATGCTGGGAAGACCAAGGAAATGGTGGTGGACTTCCGTAAGCACAGTTCCCCTTCTCAACCAGTGGTTATCCAGGACGGACATTGAGGCAGTGAAGTTTTATAAGTACTTGGGTGTCCCACTCAACAATAAACTGGAGTGGGCAGAAAACATAAATGCACTGCACGGGAAGGGTCAGAGCAGGCTATACCTGCTGAGGAGGCTGAGGGCATTCAGAGTGCAGGGGACACTGCCTTTAGACCTTCTTCAACTCTGTAGCGCCATCAGCCATCTTCTTTAGTGTAGTCTGTTGGGGAAGCAGCATCTCAGCTAGGGAGAGGAGCAGACTGGACAAACTGATTAGGAAAGCCATTTAACTTTTGATACAGTGCAGGTGGTAGCTGAGAAGAGTACACTGTGTAAGTTGAAATCTATTCTGGAGAATAGCTCCCACCCCATGCATGGTACTACGATGGTATTGGGGAGCACCTTCAGTGACCGACTGCTTCACCCTAAGTGTGAGAGGAAGTGTTATCGTGAGCAATCAGGCTGTTCAACAAACAAGGCCCAAACAGAAGTAACCTGTGCTCAGCACCTAACCAGTCCCTGCAGGTCCCATCAACAGACTGAATATCAAACTGCCAATCATTGTTTGTCTTCTTTTTCTTGTCTTTTTATCCCTTTTTTCTTCTTGTTCATTTATCCCTAATATTATTATTCTGTCATTGTTTGTACTGTACTATTTCTGCTGCTGTAATTCCCTACTGTGGGAATAATAAAGGACAGGGGCGGACTGGGAATTAAAATGGCCCTGGAAAAAACTACAAAAGTGGCCCCATTTTATGGGCGGAGTAAAAACAAGTGGGTGTGGTCAGATTATGTGGGTGGAGTTATAACAGACAAATTGTTGGTAGATGGCCTTACTAGCAAAAGATGTTCTTGTTTTGCATTAAGTGAATCTAATGTGCAAAGAATGTTGCAAACACACGACCCGGTAAGCCTTAAATACCTTTCCCCTGTGCCATACAATTCAGAGAGAGAATATATGCTGCCTCCTATGTACAGGAATAATGCTACAATAACACATTTAGAATAACACATTCGGTGTCCCGTCGAGGGGGGTGTGGCCAAGGTATGGCGCTGTGAGTGAGCTGCTCAGCCTAATGCCCAGACAACGCCAGCAAAGTTACCTGAGATGCCAGCAAGACGGGGGAGCCGCGCTGGTGGTGGGTCCCGTGCCTCCAGTACAGCAGGCGCACATCGCTCCCTGGACATCGGGAGTTTCCTCTCTCCTGCAAACAGGCACACAGGGACAGCATCCTGTAGTACTGCATCGCCATCTACTGGACGGATGGAGAATCGCAGCTCCACTACAGCTGATCAACAGTGGATGCCGGCTGCAGAAGACGCTGGGAGAAGCAGCGAACAAGCTCTCCACAGACCTGGTCGATCGTCGCCACCTGAAGAGGAACCCGCGGCCGCGGTCTGGAGAAAACAAGGAGACTATCCGTCCCCAAGAGGAGACAAACAGCACCCTGGCGAACGGGTGACAGGTACTGGAGCAGAAGGTACTAAGCAGTCCCTAGATCAGAGCTGGGGAGTTGAGTTGGATCCCAGTAGATCTGGTCTACAGGAGGGTCAGGAGGCCCAGAGAGTGACCACCCCAGAATTGGCGCTACATGCTAAAAGCAGGACAGGCCAGAACCTAGGCACGGGTTCTCCACCACCTCAGAATGAGGGTGCTTTGGAGCACCAGATAAATGTTGGTCTATGGCTAAATGAGGCACCCATTATGACCCATAGAGGCTACCCCAATACTATTATACAAGGGGGTCAAGTGCCCCAGCAAGTGGACTTGCAAGATTTGATGCAGTTGATCAGGGCCCTTCCCAATAGAGAGGATCTAGACACTTGCATTACGGCTGGAGCTAGTCCCCAACAACAAGCCTTGGACTCTATCAGACAAGATGTTGATTACGTTCCTTAGATACTGAACATACCTCTTAGTTCTCTTCCAGTAGATGGAAAGCTGGAAAATATTATAGCATCACACAGCAAATACAGGCTCTCTCTCTACTGATTGACGATTAAGAAAAACAGGGGCCGTAGGAACAATGTTAGGATTAAGGGATACCTGAATGATGTACATGATGACCTAAGAGAAAGTTATACATCTTTAACCTGGTTACAGAAGTCCTGCAGAGAATCCCTATGTCATAGATAGGATACAAGGGTCTATCGGCCTGGAAGAGCGACCACTGGACGGTCCTAGAGATGTGTCTGTGTAGGCTTGCATTTTCAGAGATAAGAGAAAATTATTAGGCTGCATGGGCAAAGGGGTCTATACAATATGAAGGACGCAGATAAAATACTTCCCAGATGTCTCTGCACGAACATTATTTATGAGACGACCTCCACAGTTCTGGCTAAAATTAAAGATGCCGTCCACCTCATAGCTAAATTGTCCTCTGAACATATGTGTCGTGAAACATCCCAAGACCTCTCAGGACTTTTTTAGCTCCTGAATTACCTCCAATATTCATAGCCAACTGGTTTCAACCCCAAGATCCCACGAGACTCAGGCCCAATTATCCAGAGACGGGGAAATGGGAGATACATGAGGAGGATGGGCCGAGCTAGTCCAGCGGCCCTCGAGGGAAACAAGAAGACTATCTTTCAGCCAGAAGATTTCCCTTCCGGATTTATCCGTAGCATACCCAAGGCAGCTTAAATTACTTAGGATATATTTGTTGGGAACATTTGATATGCACAGGATATAGTAAAGAAGTGGATAATATCAAGTTAATAGCTTGTCACTGATGAGGAATATGAATTATTTTTGTTTCATTTTTCTGATGTGATGAATTGGGGTGGGAAAAATGGGGGAAGGGAGGTCAAGTTTTAATAAGGGTTCCCTTTTTTCTTTCTCTCTCCTCTCTTGACACATGGTATAGGATATAATGAACTAGGAGAGGGAGGCAAAATATAGTTATGAGTTAGTATTTAAACACATCCCTACCTACCTTATTTATGTAGGTGGGAAATTTGCTCACTTACTCACTCTTTCATATTCATCTATGACATTGCACTTTAAACAATAGGAAATATAATAAATACACCAAAAACATTAAAAATATTTAGATATATTAAGCAAAGTAAGTTAAAAGAAAAAGCCAAGGCGAATGGTTGTCACGTGGTTCGTGGGGTAGAGGGTATAGTGTTACTATTATAAATAGCACAATTATATAATAGATGCACATTGGATGACCATGCATTTTTTCCTCCTTGCCCCTGTAATACAGCTTGGCGTAAGGGGTTGAAAGGGAAGTACACGTAACACATATACGTCAAGAGTATGAGTATACTGTATAATCTTAGAGGAGGTTGTCACTAGACTATTTTACCTCCTCCCCTCAATTTTACCCCACCCCTGACCCTTAATTCAGGGAATTAAATTAACGTAGTTTTGATACATACAGTCATACACAATATATATATATATGGCATCTTTGTAGATTCAAATTTTTCAAGATGAAAGATTGCGTAGTCCCCGTTGAATAGTTTTCTTTTTGGGCCATGGCTGTATGCGGCCCAGTTTTGTGCCGCTCTCTCTCCCCGCACCCCCGGGATCAGAATAAGCAGATAAATATAGAAACCTACACCACCCTTGAGTACTGAGGGATAGGGTACCTCAATTCTTTTCCTTCCTTTTTTCTTTTTTTTTTTCCTCTGACCTTTTCCTACCTCCCCTTACTCTGTGTTTTTCCATCCCTTTTTATTTATTTTTTTCTTATTTTTTTTTAAGTGTATGACATGTCAACACCCACAATCACCTTCCTATAGGTTCATGAAGTGTAAGGGGCTTCACATACCCCAGGAAAAGGGCAATTCTGTGGAACTACTTTGAGGGAACAAACTCCACATGGTTTTTCCTTGCAGGAGACACAAAATTTAATTGCCTGCTACACCCATCAATTGTCTTCCCCCTCGTTTTTCCGCATTCTTATCATGGCTACAACCCCCTGATCCGAAAGCCCAGAGGACTAGTAATATTACCTCTAGTGCAACTTCCAATGGAATGGTTGGATACATATCACGATCGGAGGGACAACTGATTTCGGTAAAAGTACGTATTTCTTCCCAAATATACACATTTACCTCCTCAAGATCTCCTAATAGGGCCAGTGACAAAGCTGTATTAAAGCTCTGGACAGGGTGGCGATTTTGAGGAAGGGATTGTGATACTGGGAGGAGATTTTAATGTGGGGCCCTAGCCCCAAAGTTGACATCTCCGCTCGGGAAGATCACAGCACCTTCTCCGCTCCTCATATGTAAGGCGTGATTTTACACAGTCATACATCATGTAGATTGTTGGCTCTGCTCCCCCGTCATGAAGATTGATACATACTATACTCCATACCACATAGTGTATATTCTAGGTAGATATGATAGTTGTTGAAACATCAGATCTGCATTACTCCAGGATGCAAACATTGACATTATTTCCTTCTCAGAGCATGCCCTGGTGGATACAGATATACTCTTTGGCTTTCCATTCCCAACATGGCAATGGAAACAGCAACGTTAGAAAGACCCCACAATTTTTTTTTACCAGAAGTTAAACAAGGCATAGTGGATCACTTTGCTAAGTCAAAATGACATTTCAGATTCTTACATTCGTGGAAGCCCATAAAATATCACCAGGGTATATGTTATAAATATGGCGCATGAAGGAAGAAGGAAGAGGATAGCGTCCGAACATGCTTCTCGAACAGATAAGATCTCGAGACAAAACACCAAACAACTATTGATATTACCTAAATCACATTGTTACAAAGCAAGGGACGGAGTTGAATCCCTTTTGTTCAATGAAAGCTAAAAATATTTTCGCAAAATGGTCGGCAATTCTACGTATGAACATGGGAACAAAATTAACCGATATTCTCGGCGTATATGAACGACTTTTGAAGCAGAAAAATCTCTGTCTAGGTCTGGGGGCGTCTTATACGCCGGTAATTGCGCTCCCCGCCCCGTGCTATCACTGCATTGCGTTTCGTCGTCTGCTGCCATGGAGAGGGCTCAAGTAAGATCCAGTACAACAAATCCCTTATTCCAAGATATAGATATATTACTTGAAACAATGCAACGCATACACTCCCCACATTTACAGAAATGGGAACGGAACTTTCAAATAGCCGACGACAGAAACATGGGGACTATTTTTGAGTTTACTTATGTATCGCCCACCATCTCGACTTTCAAGAAAGCAATTAAATAAAAAATCATAATGGATCAAGTACCAAAAAAAATCCATCAAATCTTTCCCGAGACGTGTACCCCGATTGTTTGAGATGTTGAGTCATGAGGAGGGATCATTTGGTGCAGTTTTTCTGGTCCCTGTTTTTATTAGATTCCATTTGGAAAGCACTACATACTCAATCCCACGAATCTCAGAATATCAATTTGCCCCTTTGAAACCATCTTTTGTTGTACTGCAACTTGTGAACTCATAACAGACTATGGTAAGATCTTTATTCAATTCGCTCTCTGAGACGCACGTACATGATACCAATATTGTGGAAACAAACACCCCCCCTTATCCCTCTTGGCTTCAAAAGTGAACGATATTATGCAATATGGAGAAATGAACTTATCCACAAGGTGGATGAAGATAGATTTGATGTTAAATGGGGGATATATGGATCGATTTAAGAAATTCAGAGGATAAGTAGTAATTTGATGATGAGCTTAATCGCGGTTTAAAACAACGGGATGCGTAAGAATGAAGGGTTGTCTTGATTGCACGGAAGTGTTGAATGCTGAATTTGACTTTTGATAAAAGTAAAGGAGAGGAGGGGGTTTTTGCTGTGTCTTGGTCTTAGTTTTGTTATTTGTTTGTCCTTTTTTTTGTTTTGTTTTGTTTTTTAAATGTACGTCTGGTTTACTGTTTAATTTTTTTGTCGTGTATTTTCTGTGTTTTCTAGTGTGGATGTTTTTTAAAATTGTTCTCCTTCTTTTTGTCTATAACAAAAGCGAAAAGATAAATAAATGAAAGTTAAAAAAAAAAACAAAAAGAATACACGTTCAACATACACACTACAATAGCCTTCTCCCATATACGAGAACCCACTACTATAATACTGCCCCTATATGTTAACAAGATATAGGGACTACTATAGCGTGTGACCCCCTTTGTACAAGATATACCTACTATAATACTGCCCTCTATGTACAAGATTAACTACTCTAACTACTGCCCCCTATGTACAGGATAATAATTATTATAATACGCCCTCTATGTACAAGAAATATAACTCATTACTGCCCCTATGTACAGGAATATAACTACTATAATACTGCCCCCTATGTACAAGAATATAACTACTATAGTGAGAAAAGAGCCAAAAAAGGCTCAGGTGTCAGCTCACCTGAGTCGCAGCTTGTAGTGAGGTGATGCCGTGCCACGATGCCAAACCCGGCTCGGTCGCCGGGGGGCCCAATTGGAAATTGAAAGGAAAAAATTGATGTCATCGGCAACAGGCAAAGAGTAAAAAAATTCATCTTTATTAGTTTCATACTCGTTTAAAAAGTGATCACTGGGGAGAGAAAAAGGTTAAACGCGTTTCGGTACTCAAAGGGATAAGGTCCTTATTCATACCTGTTAATGTCGTCTGGTGTGAGCTTGCTTTATGAGAGGAGGACCGTCAGTGTGGAGGAACCTCCCTCCAGCATAGGTCACACGGAAGGAAACCCTACTTAACACAACATTGGCCTGGAACAGAGAAGATGAACGGCAAGAAATAAAAATAAAAATAAAATCGCCAAAACAGCCCAGTCAGAATAATAAACGGTAAGTGGTAAATACAATAGAATTATACAATCTAAAGTAAATCACTTTTAAAGTTTAAACCTGCAGGATAGCGGGTATGGAGAGAAAGGATCCATTTAGCTTCCTTAATATGACTACTATAGTACTAGCCCCTTAATGTACAAAGATATAACTAACTACTAATCTGCCACCTGCCCCCTATGTACAGAATACCACTACAACTACTATAATACTGCGCCTATTACAAGAATATAATACTATAATACTATACTGCCCTCTATGTACAGGAGTATCACTACTATAATACTGCCCCCTAATGTACAAAGATATAACTACTATAATGCTGCCCCCTATGTACAGAATATAACTACTATAATACTGCCAACCCTATGTACAAGAATATAACTACTATAATACTGCCATACTGCCACCCTAGTGTTCAGGAATATAACCACTATAATACTACATATATACACAGAAGCGACATGAAAAAAATCAGTATTTATCATTACAGCTACAGAACACTGAGATCCTCAACTATTGCATCCAGTGACATCAGGTTGACGTTCCTCCTCGGATTGGAATCGTTCCTCTCTTCTTCCTTTAGTGCACCATCAGCTTGTCTCTTCCTCCGGTACACATCATTCCTTTCCTGCAAAGTTTACCACACAGACGTCTTATGTTTCTAAACCCAGACATTAATTAATGCCCCCCCAGCCCAGACATATAATTAATGCCCTCTGCCTGCCCCATACTAGACCAATGGCCCCCACCCCCCGCCCCAGACATAGAAATTGCCCCCCAGGACATGAATATGCCCCCTGCCTCAGCATAGAATTAATGCCCCTGCCATCCCCGTATATCGAATATCCCCCCCCCTGCCCAGAATATAAAAATGATTATAGAATAATGAACAGCGCCGCCATCAGACATATAATTATTCCCCCTCCATCCCCAGATATAGACTGATTGCAGCCTCCTGAATATACCTCCAATATTCATAGCCAACTGGCTTCAACCCCAAGAATTCCCACGAGACTCAGGCCCAAGATATCAGAGACGGGGAAATGGGAGATACATGGAGGAGGATAGGGCTGAGCTAGTCCAGCGGCCCTCGAGGGGAGAGCAAGAAGGGACTACTTTTCAGCCAGAAGATTTCCCGGATTTGTCCGTAGCATATCCAAGAGTAGCTTAAATTACTTAGGATATATTTGTTGGGACATTTGATATGCACAGGATATAGTAAAGAGAAGTGGATAATATATAAGTTAAATAGCTTGTCCTGATGGGGAAATATGAATTATTTGGTTTTATTTTTCTGATGTGATGAATTGGGGGTGGGAAATGGGGGAAGGGAGGTCAAGTTTTAATAAGGGCGTTCCCTTTTTTCTTTCTCTTCCTCTCTTTTGACACATGGTAATAGGATATATAATGAATAGGAGGGGGAGGCAAAATACAGTTATGAGTTATGATTTAACACATCCCAACCTACACCTACATTTACTTTATGTAGGTGGGAAATTTGCTCACTTACTCACTCTTTTCATATTCATCTATGCACATTGCACTTTAAACAAAAGGAATATAAATAAATACACCAAACACATTAAAAATATTTAAGATATATTAAGCAAAGTAAGTTAAAAGAAAAAAGACTAGCGAATGGTTGTCACGTGGTTCGTGGGGGTAGAGGGTATATGTTGTACTATTATAAATAGCACAATTATATAATAGATGCACATTGGATGCACATGCATTTTTTCTCCTTGGCCCCTTAATAAGCTTGGCGTAAGGGGTTAGAAAGGGGAAGTACACGTAACACATATACGTCAAAGAGTATGAGTATACTGTAGTAATATTAGAGGTTGTCACTAGAAATAAATAATTTCTTCGAATTTTCAGTAATAGAGTATAAGCCACATAGGGGGATACAGCATTATTGATTTTTTTTTTTAATTATTTATTTATTTATTTTATTTATTTATTTTATTTTTTATTATTATTTTACCCTCTCCCCTCAATTTTACCCCACCCCTGAACCCTTAATTCAGGGAATTAAATTAACGTAAGTTTTGATACATATACACATATAAATATATGGCATTCTTTGTAGATTCAAATGTTTCAAGATGAAAGATTGGCGTAGTCCCGTTGAATTGTTTTTTTTTTGGGCCATGGCTGTATGCGGGCCCAGTTTTGTGCCTTCTCCCGCACCCCCCTGGATCAGAATAAAGTAGGTAAATATAGAAACCTACACCACCCTTGAGTACTGAGGAATAGGGTATCTCAATATCTTTTTCCTTTTTTTCTTTTTTTTTTATTCTTTCTTTTTTCCTTTGCCCTTTTCCCTCCCCCCTCCTCTATTCTCTTTTTTTCCATCCCTTTTTATTTTTTTTTTTTTTTTTTTTTTAAGGTATGACATGTCAAAACCCACAATGATCCTTCCTGATAGGTTCATTGAATGTTAAGGGGCTACATAGCCCAGGAAAAAGGTCAATTCTGTGGAACTATTTGAGAGGGAAAAAACTCCAAGTGGTTTTCTTGCAGGAGACACATTTATGCCTGTGTAAACCCTATCAATTGTCTTCCCCCGTTTTTCCGCATGCTTATCATAGCTACACCCCGGATCCGAAAGCCAGAGGGACTAGTATATTAATCTCTAGTGCACTCCCATGGGAATGGTTGGATACATATGCAGACGAGGAGGGACGACTGATTTCGGTAAAAGGACGTATTGCTTCCCAAATATACACATTTACCTCAATATATCTACCTAATAAGGGCCAGGGAACAGCATTATTTAAAGCTCTGGACAGGGTGGCGAGTTTTGAGGAAGGGATTGTGATACTGAGAGGAGATTTTAATGTGGCCCTAGACCCAAGAGTTGACATCTCCTCGGGAAGATCACAGCACCCTGTCTCCGCTCTGCGATATGTAAGGCGTATTTTACACAGTCATAAATATGTAGATTGTTGGTGTCTGCTCCACCCATCAGTGAAAGATTATACATACTACTCCATACCACATGATGTATATTCTAGGTTAGATATGATATTTGTGAAACATCAGGATCTGCAATTACTCCAGGACGCAAACATTGACATTATTTCCTTCTCAGACCATGCCCTGGTGGATATAAGATTATCTCTTGGAGTTTCCATTCCCAAACAGTGGCAATGGAAACTCAACGTTTCACTCTTAGAAGACCCACAAATTTTAACAGAAGTTAAACAGGCAATAGTGGATCACTTTGCCTTAAGTCAAAATGACATTTCAGATTCTTACATTAGGTGGGAAGCCCATAAAATAGTCACCAGGGGTATATTTATTAAATATGGCGCAAGAAGGAAGAAGGAAAGGGATAAGCGTCTGAACATGATTCTCAAACAGATAAAGGATCTCGAGACAAAACACAAACAACTATTAGATAATGACCTAAAGACACAATTGTTACAAGCAAGGGAGGAGTTGAATTCCCTTTTGTTTCATAAAGCTAAAAATATTTTCGCAAAATGTCGGCAATTCTACTATGAACATGGGAACAAAATTAGTCGGGGACTAGCAAAAGCCCTACGTAATCAGAGGGCCACAACATACATTCCAGTTGTAAAGGATAGACGGGGGAATAAGGCTAACCTGCCAGAGGAAGTGGCGGAAGCGTTTAGGGAATATTACGCTTCATTATATTCAGTAGACAGCTCCAACCATAACGCATCACACATAGACTTTAGGGCACAGATACAAGAATACATAAGAGGGTCTGACAGTTTTTTTGTAATATATTATAAAAGATTGTTTGTGGAACTGAGCCCACATATGATAGAGGCCTTCAACTCATTAACAGAAGGCCAGAGGTTACTCACTGATTCTCTTAGGACATATATCACAGTCCTGCCAAAACCAGGTAAGGACCCCGCACAGTGTCCCAGCTACAGGCCGATATCCCTGTTAAACGTGGATACAAAATTGATGGCAAAAATTTTAGCACAGAGACTTAAACGTATACATCTAGACCAATCAGGCTTTTTAACAGGTCGTGAAGCCAGAGATAATACGACAAAAGCCATCAACTTAATCCACTATGCGCATGTTCACAAACAGGCAGTGGCATTGCTTTCAACAGATGCGGAGAAAGCATTTGACAGGGTAAATTGGATATATGTGGCTGAGACGCTGCGTGGAATGGGCCTAAAGCAGAATATGATGCAGTGGATATTATCTTTATACTCCAACCCTACAGCAAAGGTGAGGGTTAATGGTATCCTATCAGGAGACCTACAGATAAAAATTGGAGTTAGACAAGGTTGTCCACTATCACCCTTAATCTTTGTGCTAGCTCTAGAGCCATTTCTTAGGCGAGTTAGATCAGACCAGAATATTACGGGCATAATATCCCAATTAGGAGAAACTAAGATAGCTGTGTATGCAGATGACTTACTGTTCTTTGTGTCTAAACCTAGGATTTCTATTCCTAATCTTATGCAACAATTAAAAGAATACTCCTGCGTATCCAACTTTAAAATAAACCTCTCGAAATCCGAAGCACTAGCAGTAAATATGTCCCAGGAAGAATCAAAGGGGTTAAAGGATTCATTCCCCTTTAGGTGGCCAAAAGAGGGATTATCGTATTTAGGAACGAAACTCACATCTAATGTAAAAGAATTATATAAGATGAATTTTCTTCCTCTGATTAATGCCATTAAAACAGATTGTGAAAGGTGGAACAAAGGTAGGTTCTCATGGCTAGGTCGTTGCGCTATATTTAAAATGAACATTCTACCTAGGGTTTTATATATGTATCAAGCCCTTCCAATCCACCTCCCGGGAACATTTTTTCGGATATTATCATCAATCCAACAAAAATTTATATGGGCGGGTAAAAAATCACGTATAAAAAAAGATACACTAGAGATAAAGGGGGTCTGGCACTACCCAACCTCAAACTGTACCATAGAGCTACCCACCTGGTCAGGGTAATAGACTGGTGTAAAAATATTAAAAATAAATCATGGGTTGCACTGGAACAGTGTTTTTCAATAGTACCATTGTCCAGTGTACCTTGGATTGAAAAAAAATACATCACTCAACTACTAAAACACCCAACGATAGGGGCAACCTTGAGGGTGTGTTTATCATCTCAGATAAAGGGGAGACTAATCCCTGTACATTCACTTCTGTACCCGGTCTTGAACAATCCGAGATTTCCACTTGGAATAGATGATATAGTTTTTAAAGAATGGAACTCGATGGGAGTAAGTAGAGTTTTACACTTCCGAAATGGGTTAAGATGGCGTAGGCCAATGGAGATGTCTGAAACCTGGGGGGTAAGAGGATTGACATATTGGAGATCACTTTTCCTGAGTTCATATCTAGATTCACTGCCACAGTTGGAATACTTTGAAAGTGAATGTACTGACTTTGAAAAATTATGTTCAAGTACAGATCCAGTACAACATCCCTTATCTAAGATTTATGATATATTACTTGAAACAATGAACCATGCACTCCCCACATTTACAAGGAAATGGGAACAGGAACTTCAAATTAGCCTGACGACAGAACAATGGGGACATATTTTTGAGTTTACTTATGTATCCCTCACCAATTCTACATTTCAAGAAAGCAATTATAAAATAATATCATAATGGTATCAAGTACCAAAAAAAATCCATGCAATTTTCCCAGACGTTAACCCATTGTGTTGGAGATGTGAGTCTGAGGAGGGATCATTTGTGCATGTTTTCTGGTCCTGTTCTTTATTAGTTCCATTTTGGAAAGCAATACAATACATAATCCAACAGAATCTAGATATCAATTTCCCCTTTGAACCATCTTTTGTTTTACTGCAACATTGTGAAACTCATAAACAGACGTATGTAAGATCTTTATTACGATTCCTTCTGATAGCGGCACGTACATGTATACCAATATTGTGTAAACAAACACAAACACCCCCAGTATCCCTCTGGCTTTCAAAAGTGAACAATATTATGCATATGGAGGAAATGACTTTATCCACGAAGGGGATGAAAGATAGATTTGATGTTACATGGGATAGATGGATAAGATTTAGAAATTCAGAGGAATATAGTAATTTGATGATGAGCTAAATAGCGGTTAAAGGAGAAACAACGGGGGTGTAGTGAAGGAAGGGATGTGTCTTGATTGCACGGAAGGTTGATGCTGAAGTTGACTTTTATAAAAGATAAAGGGAGAGGAGGGGAGGGGGGTTTTGCTGTTACTTGGTCTTAGTTTTGTTATTTGTTCCTTTTTTTTTGTTTGTTTTGTTTTGAATTGTACTGCTGTTTACTGTTTATATTTTGTCTGTGTATTTTCTTGTTTTATGTGATGTTTTTAAATTGTTCTCCTTTTTTGTCTTATAAAAAAAAAAGAAAAGATAAATTAGTGAAAGTTTCAAAAAAAAAATCAAGTATGGTTTGGCATTGTGCACATCCTTTTGTTTGGTCTTTCCACTTTTCTTGTGTATGAGAAGTCAAAGTCTGGAGTGTATTTTCAACTTTTTTTAAAAAAAAAAGTCATAAAAAAGGCTCCAGAAAATCCCAACCACTTCTAAGCCATTTCCATGCCTGGGTTGGGTTGGGTCAGTTGTTGTCTTGCTGCAAAATTTGCAATTGTCTTTGGTATCAGGTGATAACTCAGAGAACAGTGCAGAAAACTTGAAATTATGTACTTTGAAAGGAGAAAAAAGACATAAGAGTGCTCATAAAGGAAACAATGAATACATGGCTCACTGTCCATAATAGTTTTATCCTGTGTACTGTGTATTGTACTGAAAAATAAGGGGCCCTTGTGGAAAACTCATATTATTATAAGTTTTTTATTTCAATTGAAATCCAAGTAGAATAGTAAATAATGACTGACTTTCTTTTATATTACACGTGTGTTAAATATTGATAAAGAAAATTAATAATACATGACACAGTTTGTTTTCCGAAAATGTGAAAATATCTTGTTACAGTAATGTGGACCTCTCAGTGTGAACAATTACAATAATTCAACCAGTGTAATCCTAATAAGTAAGCGTTATAAGAACTGAAAGTTGACATGACATGAGAGGCAAGATCATTAACCTTTATAATGAATCCCATACTAACAAAAGCCTTTTCTTTTTTGTCACTTGAGCTAACTTGCAGGAAATGTTACTGTTTTCTTATTTAAGCCTTTGATTGTCATTGTTCTAAACAATGAGACAGACTTGACAAGTTTTAAGTCATTAACACCTATAAGGAAAGCTCAATTTTCTTAGTACCAATGTCCTTTGTCTAAACTTGTCTAGATAGCTATCATTGTACTGACTCAATACTTTTTTATGTATATAAAAGAGGTAAAACAGTGACATAATGCTCTAGGCTTTTTCTTAAATCACATGTATCCATGTTTGATGTATATTAAACTGCCAAAAGAACAGGTTGGACCTGTTTTGTATAGTCCAACGTATATTCTTTTATTAAATACTAATACTTTTGTATCATCAGGGAATGTATAAAAATATTAATAGCATAGGTATATAGTTAGTAATTTTAACCCTTTTTTTTTTACACGTAAAGTTTTCAAAATGGCAAAAAGTGACATTTTCAAATTCGGGCGCTATTTTCTGTTAGGGGCTTAAACACAGTGAAAAACTGTTATTAAATTTTGATAGATCAGGCATTTTTGAATGTGGCGATACCTAATGTGTTTGGGATTTTTACAGTTTATTTACATTTATATCAGTTATAGGGAAAAGGGGGTGAATTTTTAGGTTTTGTTATTATAATATTTTTCTTTACTTTTTATTTTTACTTTTACTATTTTTCAGACCCCCTAGGGTACTTTAAGCCTAGGTTGTCTGATTGATCCCATCATATACTGCCATACATTTTCCTCGGGTCTTCGGCAGACCTGAGGCTGTCATATGCACTGCTCCCAGATCCCTGATGACCTCCAACAAGATGGCCACACCCATGCGGTGATCACGGGTGTTAGTGGTAAGTTTTTGCTGCGACATGCAGCAAAGACTTAGCGGCTGTGGAGAGGGCTCAGCCCGTGAGTTGTTAAAGGGTTAATAGCCTGGTCAGCAAATACGTATTGCTGCAAACACAAGGACAGATGTTCATCTGAAGATTATGAAAAAAATGAATTTAATAAGGAAATACATTGACAACTACATCCCTATGCCATAATGCATTTTCTGAGCACTAGACCACACAGTCTTTTGCAAATATTTGAATGTGTTACCTCTATATTAAGGTATTTAAAATTGAAAAAACACAGAACATTATTTAATCAAAGCTTAAAACAAATCTTAGAAGCATGTAAATATTTAATGTTTGCATTTATTTGATAACATACTCTACAGTATATTAAACAGTAGAAGTTTTAGTGGCAACTAATCGCTGAGTAAAACCAGTTGAATTTGTCTAAAATTTTGAATATTGTTCGAAATAGTGTCAAGATATTTAATTATTTAACAGTCCTGTCGCTAATTTGTAAAAAGGTATAAGGGAAATTACTTATGCAAAACATTATGGCTGCAATTAAAAATGTCATCACATTGTAAAACACTGATATTATATCCAGTTTGTTAACTTGATATTGTCAACCACGTAGCTGCAAAACTTTATCTGGCACAGAAATAATCAGGTATCCTTTGTTACAAACATTTAAAACTCTCTTGTCTTGACATGATGACAAGTCGCTGCAGTGATAAAGTATGATCTGCTTTTGTAACCTGTTACTAAAATGTAAGATTCCAGATTCATTCTCCTTTTTATTTATATTGCAGTAAGTAAAATACCTGTGAAGCATTAATCTTCTGACCCCCCTGAGGCTTACTGAATGTCAATTACACTATATTGTTGCCCAGAGGTGAGATTTGTGAACTGAAGCTGATGACAGGCTTCTTGAGCTAAACATTGACATCTTACATGGGGATCATGAACAATCAATCTTCTTCAGGTTCTAAGGGCAGAGCTGTTTCAGAAGGCCATCTGCAAGCTGAATGTGAGTGGATTTGAGACTCAAGCTAACTTGTCTCTCGATAAAGCCTTTGTAATCATCCTTGACCCTACTATCTCTGCAATATGCCCTTACAAACCTAACTTATTAAACTGTAATACAAGATATTTTACAAAAGATGACTGTTTCTGTAACTATGTCACTTTCGTTTTCTATTGCAGTTGACATCTCAGACAAAAATGTATTCCTTCTCCAAAATATTGAACCAAGGTCTGTCAATTCCAAAATGAAATAATTCAGAAGCAGTAATATAAAGCAAGTTCTGCCTTATATGAGAATTTTTAGTTATTTACATGGTCTAAGAAGAAATCATTAAGATTTAACCTCTTTTAAGAATTTAGAATAATAACCAATGGTTACTATTGTATTTTAATTAAAGGGATAAAACTATGTAATTGTAAAACATAAAAACATTGTTCTTTAATTTTTTTGTCTGATCATATATTATAATTTAAGCAACAAAATAATCATGTACTTCAGGGCTGAGGTAAAATTGAGGATTTGACAATATATTTATTTGAAACAATTGATTATGATAGGAGTGAGTGTCATTCAGCGATCATTATCACAGCCTGGGAAGGCAGACTGTCATAGGGTAGCTGCATATATGCAAAATACTGAAATTTTAATTCTGAGGTAAAGGAACAGACTAAGATGCAAAGGTATGACAGACAAAGACTACACTTACCCTAGGACCTCCCAGTTGTCCCTACCTAATTGCCCATCTTACCCCAAGCAGTAGCGGACAGCTGATCTACATTCCCTCCGTGCACCAAATTCAAAACATGAATACAAAAACAAAACAAAGATATTAGTAAAGTTGTACAAATATGGGTTAAAATCAAGAGAACTATGCAGTACAAGACAAAATAACAGACGTTTGTTAGAATACAAACGGACATTCAGAAGACAGGTAATAGGTCAAAGAATCCAAAATGCACCCATAAAATGCTATCAAGCTCCAAGGACAAACTTTTATGAGATATCAGAGTCCTGGTACAGAGAGTCGTTTGAGGACACATCTGTGCATCACAACTAGCTTAATTGTCTTCAGCCCAGAATAAATCAACAGGAGACAGATGGCTATGGTGGAAATCAATTAAGACATCCAGGAGTAGAATAAGGTAGAGCTCAGAGTAGTGCAGGACAGAAGTACAAAATTACAACCACCAGCGCTTCATCTGTCATGTTTTTCAGGTAGAGGATGATACTGGCGCATGAATGGGCACTGACTTTACAAATATACAACTGTTTTGCAGACTTTAGTATGAGAGATCAGATCTATCTAAAAAGTCTTATAAATTATTTTTTTTAAATACACCTTTCTCCAGAGCACATGAGACAACATGTTCTCTGCATCCAAAAATGCCTGATCTATCAAAATATAAAAACAATTAGCACTTGTACAGTAGTGAAAACTGTAACTAAGAAAAATGTCCAAATATCAACATTTTAAAGTTGTAATGCAAAGTAATCAAAAGGTTGTACAGTTCCCAAAATTGTATCAATTAAAATGTCAACTCGTGGCGGCATGGCTTGGTCATGAAGTGTGATAGCTCCAATGCAAAGACCACAATACATTGACTTTCCACAACCTGTTCTGTGTGGATTAACAAAAAAACCTGACTCCTACTTCAGTAACTATGTCTATGTCAATGAGAAATGGGTTTAGACCCCGAAATCTTATGGAATTTTATTTTCCCATGTTCTCCCAACATGCCTCCTTGTGCTCAACATGCTACACTCATTGCACAAGAAGGAAGAGCTTGCTAACCTCATCAGAGATTGACTTCAACTTTATCTTCTCCATGGCCTTATGTTGGTGAAAGAGGTGATTCAACATCTTACATGAAGGGCATGTTGGGAGCCCCTTCTTTCATATTGACCTTGTAAACCTACTCAAGCCCATCATTGCACAATATAAAATCTCAAGGGAATGGCTTTACCCTACTACGAAACTGGTGCATCACCATACCAGAAGAAAAATGTGCCTTTATCCGGAGGTCCGGACCCGCCACCAGGATGCGCATGCGCACTGACGGAGCACGCACCACCCGGCCATCTTGGATATTGGCAAGATATGGGCAGTACTCGTTCATTGGACAAAACCAATTGAGTGCATACGGTATGATGGAAAACATGTTCTATATAAATAAAAATTTGTACATGTTCAATTAATGTTAATACATGGTATATACAACCAGTTGCAGTATATAGGGATACATATATAAAAATACAAAATGGATACATTTAATGACCATAAATAAAATTTAAAATTTGTAAAGATTTTGATAATATTGTAGAAAACGTATTAATACGGATTGTAATAAACATAGAATGAGGTGACTAGTGCAAATAAAGTGAAGAGTGCCATGACTACCATAATAGCAGTTATTGTGATGTGAAAATAATGATGCTCCTGTTATTATATATAGGAATATAAGGTATGTAAAAAGTGCATGTTCATATTATGTAACGTGACCCTAACATGAGTCTCGAACAATTATGAGTTGTGTATGTATAAAGTGACTTGTGCTGTTTGGGCAACCCTGAATTAATCTATCTATAAGTTGGTAGAAAGTGCATGTGCTAGTTAATAGTTATGTCTGTAAACAATTATTCTAAAAACATAAAAAGGAATATAATAATCAGTATCAAATATGCGTTAAAAAAGTGCATGTGCAAATTAATGAAGTATTTCTATTCACATTATTATTTGAAAACATCAATAAAAACATGTAATATTAATGATAAATATATTAAAAAAAGTGGAAAAGTGTTGATGATGATGTGAAGGTGAGTATCTAAACTAAATGTGATGAAAGAAAAAGAAGTTGAATATCGCCCAAACATGTGTGTGTGTGAAATAGATTGTGCTGAAAAAAAGTATATAGGGTGAAAAGGGGTCATAACAAATATACCACAATTGATTAAAAAGCAAAATTGTATAGCAAAAAGTTTTGTTTAAGTGTGCAATTATACACTTAGGCGAACACCCCCCCAAAAAGAAGCAATGCAATTTGAATAAAGTCATGTAATCCATTACAAATTAGGCTTGTTTCCAAAACTGTGCTCATCAGATATTCATGAGGATGCCACCAGTCCGCCGAATGCACTCTATCCCTAAGATCAAAACACAAATACCAGAACACAATCAGACCAAGTATTGGATTCCAAAATAAATCCCATATCATTGGGGAACAATACATATACCACACCCCAGACCAAAAAGTACTAATAAAGTCTAAAACATATAAAATATATACTCCAGGCCAAAATCACACAAAAGGGGAGAAAGACAATTTCTCATTTAGGCCCGATGGAGATGTGGTAGCCAATTTGACTATCCATTTTAATTCAATTCTTTCAAGTTTTTTGAATGTGTGACCTCCACGAGTTCCAGGGATAATTTTGTCTATACCATATCCTTTTAGATCTTGCCATCTGCTGTTATGGCATTCAAAGAAATGTTTTGGAACGGGCTTTAATTTAGCTATCTTCTCGAGATTTCAAGAAGTAGATGGGGTGAGATTACAGGAAGTAATCCATCTAATAAATAACACCCCCTACACAAAGTCCATGAAGCGCACAACAAAACACAAGAAGGGATTTCTCCTACTCACAGGAAGCAGGTTGACTGATCTCAATCAACCTCTCATTATTGGAAGGTTTTTATCTCTGGAATAATGACTTATCTGATGTATGGCCAATGCAGAATGGCACTGACAGGGATTGTTCCTCCTACTCTCCAGTGCACAATTCCTACTTTGGCATTCATCTGCTTATATCAACTAGGAGTTTACTACTATACACAACTGCCACTTCTATTGAAATGATCACATCTTCGGACATGCTGCAATTACTATAGCAGAAAACTATCTTCAATCACCCACATCTTTTTGATGTTGTAACCCGTACATACTATCACATCAATATCTGAATGAAATTGAGAGGGGCCTTACTCGATTACCATAGCATTAATTACCCATCCTTCACTGCCCCAGGTAATCTTTGGAATGCTCATAAGACAATTATAAGAGGAACCTTCATAAACTGGGCCTCTATGATAAACAAGAAACAATTAGGGAATAGAAAAATTCAAAAAAACCACAGGTATCTGCTTATGTAGAACAACACCGGCAACCTTGGCAACAAGGCTGGGAAACTTCTAGCAGCCCAACCAAAAAAAAGGCACCTTAAAACTAAAATTCCCTACCTATGCAACACCCGCAATGACCAACTGACATAGCAAATCTACATAAAGACCTGTTCACCTTTTAACCATGTTAATAAGATATTCAGAGAACCACGATAATATTCATTTATTAATCCTGACACCTTCCTTGCCTCGCTAAACACGCCTTATCTCATTCATAGATTTGGAAAGTAGTTTTCTCTCTATCTGCTGGCAAATCTCTGGATGACCTGACAGGATCATATTCTGCCCGAGTATGGGACAGTACTCAACTGAATCCCAACAAGTTATTCTCCCTGAGTACGGGTAATGCCCCAGAACTCTTGGCACATATCATTATTCAATATGAGCCTCAAGACCTACACCAAAATCATAGGTACGAGCTATGACATACCTTACTTATTTAATGAGACATTGTAGTTTATGTTAGTAGTGTAATTTGATCGGTGATCAGTTTCTTTTTTGGGGGGTAAAAATTCAATAATTTAGGAAAAATTTGAAAAAAATTACAATTTTCATGTTTCAAGTGTTATACTTTTCAGACAAAAAGTCAAACCACAATTTATTTTTTGTAGAAACCTTTTGCCATTTCTCTTCTTTTTATTTCCATAATTTGTTTTACGGATATTTTTTTTTTACGGATGTGAGAAGGTTTCAAGTTTTAGTAGCAACTTCTGCAGGTTACCCCGGTTAGGGCAATACCCGATTGGTGGCAATAATGTGCAGGAAAGAGACATGGCAGGGCTCAAAAAGGAATAACTGGCATTTGGAGCATAGATATTGTACATTTTTTTTCTTTTTGGCATAATGAAGCACTTGTAGATGCCAATAGGGACCATCACAGTAGAAACCCCATGATGTATAGTGCATTGTAAAATATATCCATTATGTAATCTTGTGCCCAGCTCCTGCCATGGGAGACAAACACCCCAAAAATCATGATGCCTGTTTTCCTGGGTACTGCAATACCCCATATGGGGTAACAATCTACAGGCTGGGCACATGGCAGGGCTTAGAAAGGAAGATGCAGCATGTGGCATGCTGTATAAACTGTGCATAGTACATCAGGGTAACAACATGGTAATCTGAAAAACCAGGGATGTATGATAAATTCGGAAGCAATCTTTCACACATAGTCCTGGTTATTCTGGGCATGTCTCACAATGATAAATTATGTTCTTCCGAATGCTTTTTTTGGAGCACACCCTGCACCTCTTCCTGGGTCCTTCCCAGTTTGGAGACCTTCTCCTGGAAAGTGCTGCCCTGGCACAATGCGTGATGTGGCCTCGCTTCCAGAAGTGCTGGCAATCCCCCTTTCCTGGTCTCCAAAAAGAAAGTACTTCTTGAAATTCCAGGAAATTTCCCCTCTGGCCTGCACATTGATGTAGCACACAAGCATTATATAGTGCTATCTGCATGATGTGCATGGCCAGTTTCTTGTACCACACCCCCGGCTTCCGCATGGCGTTGTATGGCTGAAGCACCTGGGTCCGACAAGTCAACCCCTTCCATGTACTTGTTATAAAATACAGTCCGGCTTGGGGGTTTCTGTACTGGTACCTTGTACTGGAACAGGGGTGGTGATGTGCCCATGTATTGTGGTTAATACAAGGACCTCTCTCTTGTCCTTGTACGGAACACACAATACAGAGTCGCTGCATACTGCCCTGCAATCATGCCTTTTAAGTTTTTGCCCAAGCAGTGATTAGAGAGACCTCTCTGATTTCTGCATACAGTGCCGCATGTCGCAGTATTTCTGGAAGCGAGGCACTTGAATAGGGTAGTGCTGGTGTAAAACATTTTCCAGGAAGAGGTGGTAGCAGTGGCTGCACCAAATCCCATACTATCTTTCCTGTAACACCCAGGAAGGGGGAGCATTCTGGGGGCACTAATCCCTTCATATACCCTGAACTTGTAGGTATACCCTGATGTACTTTCACACAGCTTATACATCTCCACATCATAACTTGCCATCTTATAGGGCAGTTGAAGTCTCCCTTTAAATTGTACCAGGGACTCGTTTATGCGCACATGTTTGACGGAGTTATATGCTTGGGAAAACTTGCCACTAAAATGATCTAATATGGGCCTGACCTTAAATAATAAATAAACTCGGGTCATCTCTGGGTGGGCACTGTGTGTTGTCGGTGTAGTGGAAAAACTTATGGATGGCTTCAAAGCGCATCCTGCTCACCGCCATGTGGAATATCAGGATGTGGTACAGAATGTCTGTGCTCCAGTAGTCCCTGATTGTGGGCTTTTTTACAATTCCCATAAGTAATATTATGCCCCAATACTTCTCCATTTCTGCTGCAGTGACAGGGGTCCACCTGTAGGGTTGTGCATGAAATGAAGAGGGGTTTTGGGCAATATACTGTGCAGCATAGAGATTGGTCTAGACTACAATTAAATTCAACAGCTCCTCATCAAAAAAAATTACTTTAAAAAGTCCACAGCTCTGAGCCCTGCCATGTCAAATTTAATTCCAGGTTGGCCCAAAAAGTCGGGTACCTGAGGGGTATAATTATATGGGGCTACCCATTTGGGGTCAGTGGAAGGTCCAGGCACTTCAATCGCAGAAGGCCCAAGCACTTCAATCGCAGAAGGCCCAAGCTCTTCAATCGCAGAAGGCCAAAGCACTTCAATCACAGAAAGCCCAAGCACTTCAATCGCACAAGGCCCAAGCACTTCAATCGCAGAAGGCCCAAGCACTTCAATCGCATTCATAAACCTACTATAGCAATTGTAAAACCTTCATAACTAGCTGCATCTTGGTAAATCCTCATTATATTTGACAATAGGAAACTTCTCTTTGTGAATTGTAAAAATATTGAAGCTGTAACCCCAAGTTAATATGAGGCGTCCTCCAGGTTTTAGAACAACTTTGAGAAACGTCTCAGATATTTAATATATTCATCTTGTGTCTTTGCAGATCATCATCCAGGATCCAAGCACTAATGATTACAATCGCTGGTGTAAATCTATTGGCTCCGCGATATCTCTTTCCTCCCAGGTTACTTTTACAACTGTTTGCAGACGCTGATCTCACTTTTCCTCCTTGTCTTGTGGATTGAGCACTGAAAAACTTGGGAAAAATGCCATGAAAGCTTATTACTTAAAATTGTTATGGGCAATATGAAAGTTAAGTGGCAGTTCGGTGGAAGATTGAAATTTCCTAAAGTGCGTGCCGCAAGGTTATCTAAACAAAACCATAATATCTATGAGAATGGAGACGACATAATGTAACGTTTTTATTGTTACATTTACAGCTCTCCTCTGCTTTACATCATGTATGCACACTTTTCCAAATTCACACATTCTTCTTTTATGAATCAGAAATACCCAAATTTATGAAGGTTTATACTTATTTTATCTCTTATGGATTTAAATGTACATTTTTTTTTTGTGTGCGAATATGTGATAATGAATATTAAGCATTACATTACTTTTTCCATTAGGTTATACGCGTTTCCGAAAATCCTGGTTTCATAATTTTGTGTAATGAGGCCATTTTTGCGGACTACATGATCAAATGTGGAATATAATGGACGTTAGCCCGGGTCCCAAGCTTCTAGGTTTGCCCATAACCACACACCAAATGTAGACCCGAGTAGGACCTTCACCCATGAAACCTCGTACAACTGTTCTGCTCTCACAAAACACATGTACACAAGAGCGACAGACCTTGAAGGTCTGCCAGCCTAACATAAACAGCAGCAACATCCCTTGCCTCTTGCCCCCAAAGAGCTTGATACTAGGATTGGTGAGAAGAAAGTAATTCCAGACCTTTGAGGGAGTCATAATATTAGATACAGCTCAGATTCCCAATGGCAGGTGTTAAATCTGCCCCTTTTCGTGATATGCCTGGCATGTATGATAATGGTTTTTATGTATTTTTATTCCCATGTCTTGGGAAAATAGACCTTGATCCCTGGAGGTTCTGATCACTCATCTCATACATATATCTGACGCCGATAAAGCATGGGAATGGGGTAACGATCCAACAAATATTTTCATAAGGTGCTTTATTTTATTATTCGGTTAGCACCAGCTTAGTGTCAGCATTATATGGTGGGGTCTCTCTGGACTACAGCGGATCAGCAGCCCATATGAACCAGACGGCTCAGATGGGACCTTCTCTAACGCACACCATCACACGACATCAAGAACATGACCTAGTACGTCATATGTTTTATCAGTTTTCTTATCTTTTTCGTTTAGTAACTACAATGAGATCTAAGAGATATTTCTCTAATATTTGGATAAATACTTACCATTTCTTTTCAATGTTATGTTTAAGTTTCATAGTTCCCATGGCCCCACGGCCCAATCGTATCTCCCTGTTGGTGATAAGTACAGGCATGACCCGGGTTCATACAAGATAGGGTCGTAGGTTTTGTCTCCCTACAGTGTGCAGTGTGATTGTGTAAGTAGAATTCTGTATTATTTTTCATTGTAATCCAGCTAAGAACTGTGTTTGACGTCTCTGTTGACAATTGGATTTTAAAAATTGGATTTAATAAGACAGGTAATAACTATCACACGCCCTTCACTTGATTGACACCTGTGAAAGTTATAGCTGATCATTGTAGCCCTGTAAGGCTACAGCACAATAAGTACAATATCCGAGGTCCGTTGTAACTAGGGGTCGTATGCAAAGTCGAGTGTTCCTATGTAGGGGTACGCCTGTACAATTTTGATATCTAAAGAGTACTTTTGTATTAATATTTGGATAAAAGAATTTACACCCTTTTCCTTCTAATGGTCTGCATATACCCCGTTTCACGCATGGCACCACTGAAATGCTCTGTACGTGTGTCCACTTCCATCTCTTCAGCTCCAGACTTGGCATCTTTCTCTCACTTCAGGGACGAGATGTGGTTAAAGAAATCACGGCTGCCCGTACAGATGATGAATCATGGAAACCGATATGATGTCACCCATTAATATACTCTCCTTTAATATGACCTGTCAAAAACATTTCCATATGTGTAATTTATATGGGTAAATTATCCTAGATGTAAAGATAGGTAAACAGTAAACCATACAGAACATATTTCTACCACCATAATATGGACTTCCTAAATTAGAGATTAAAAAGGCCATTAAGTAATAAATGGTTAAATGTTCCTGTGGATTGAATTGTTCTGGTCCTTCTCAGTGGATGTTCTATACAACCCCCCCCTAAAAAAGCGCCCTTTTTTCCCTTCCCACCGGACCTGCTCGCGCACTTGGTGATTAGCACCGATCGTGCTGTTTAGCCACGTGAGCCCATCCCGATTCACTGCCACACAAGGATGACTTAGTACTAGGTCAGGGTAGTAAGGGGTTAATATACTGTAGTCATGCATCCCATTACATCAGCATATAAACATCTGAAGTCCTAATTTGTTCCCAACCGCTTATGAAGAAAGTACGTAAGCGGTTGCGAATCTGCCACTGCCATTTTTACCACGTAATACAGTTTTTTCTAACCGTCGTCTGGCAATTCAGACCTGGTATCGGTCTTGCGACCCACCGGGTCGTAGACGTTAATCAACGCTTCTAATTCTGAAACAAGAAGTAAACAACAAATGTTTAATTATTATTGTTTTGTAAATGTGAAAACGTTCCATCCAGTGTTTTTGTATCACCTCATGGGGAAATATTAAAGTAACACACATACAAGAACACATATAAAAATAAAAAAGAGAAAAAATTAACCCTCCCAATAAAATTTTTATAACACCAAAAGCTAAAGGTAGAATCTGGACTGATGGGATTTTTTTTGTTTAATTTAAATTTCCCAATTGCAGTGATACAATATTTAATTGCAACAACTTTACCGCAGGGAACAGACTTTTACTTAACCATATGTCTTTTTTGTATATGATGCTATGATATGCGCCCACATTAGTGGGAGTATTTATGGTTGTCCCCCCTCTGATATTTTCCAACCACAAATCCAAACTACTTTTTTTCCAGCAAATTTTGGTATGGACCTACACAGATTGGTTTTCTCCTCTAGGCTTCATGATTTTCACTGCATACCTTTTTCAAAGGGCTTTTTACACTTGACTTTTTCCACTGACTCAGTAGAAAAAATCGTTCGACAAAGCCCGACCCCCCCATTTTCGGCTGTTCACACCAACAAACCATTGAAAAATAACTTGTCGTCAACATTGTGTTACAAAAATGCAAGTGTTAATGCAATGTTAACTCAAATGCAATGGAAACTCACAATGGGGCTAGATTTTAAAGCTGTCTTGACAAGTCAGTAATATTTCTAGCTTTGCCCATGGCAACCATTCACAGCTCCCCCTTAAATATTTATGACACTGACTAAAAGAAACGCTGGCTGTGATGGTTGACCTTGGGAACTAGGACATTTCTGACTTTCAGACACTTGATACAATCTGTCCACTGTACCTTCAGCAATATGATCAAGGTGAAGCCTTTGGAATCTGTTCAAAAAGGCAACAACAAAAACCACAGGCAACACATTTGTGAACGTGGACCTCAGGTGCACTTTGATGCTCAGGTTTATAGCCAAAAGCAGATGTGGATTGATAATGGGTAAGAACCAATCATTAGAGAATCTGTCCTCCTTTTTTTCATCCTCTCCTGGTTTAGACATCAAAACGGTTCATCGAAACAACTGAACTGTAACAGGTACCCTTAGCAAGCAATATACGTCCCCCATACATGTGTGTGAATGCAGCCTTAGGCAGCAGGCTAGTCTTGATAATTGGGTTAAGCACTATGTCAGTATTATAGTGAAATACTATTGATATAAGAATGTAAATTATAAAAGTATAAAAAAAATTAAACAATTCAATATCTGAACATACCTGACTTGAAAGTTTCTATTAGGTTTTCAATTGGAAACATCAAGAAATCCTCCTCAAAGACCATTTCAGGATTATCTGAAAAGTAAGTCTCAAGATGTTGTCTGGAATCAAAGCTATGGACATGATAGCGCTTACGTAGAGGGGAGTCCATCATCTAATCTTGTATGTCAGATTGATTGATTCCTTCTACACTGCCGCTCAAGGTTTTTATATTATTTCTATAAATGAATATGCAATTTGGGAGGGGGGTGTGGCCAAGGTATGACGCTGTGAGTGAGCTCTGTGTGGAGCCCTGCTCAGCCTAACGCCCAGACAACGCCAGCAAAGTTACCTGAGATGCCAGCAAGACGGGGGAGCCTCGCTGGTGGTGGGTCCCGTGCCTCGAGTACAGCAGGCACACCTTGCTCCCTGGACATCGGGAGTTTCCTCTCTCCTGCAAACAGGCACACAGGGACACCACCCTGTAGTACTGCATCGCCATCTACTGGACGGATGGAGAATTGCAGCTCCACCACAGCTGATCGAAAATTATTCAGGCTGCATGGGCAAAGGGGTCTATACAATATGAAGATACGCAGATAAAAAAACTTCCAGATGTCTCTGCACGAACATTATTTATGAGGCGGACCTTACAACCAGTTCTGGCTAAAATTAAAGATGCTTGAGGCTCCTACAGATGGGGGACACCCGTTCCACCTCATAGCTAAATTAATCTGACACGTGTCACTATAAGTGGTTATAGCTTTGGAACGCTTTGATTTTGAAATTGTTTTTCATGTCACCTTCTACTGCATGTTAGTTTAAAAATGTTGGTGGTATGTTTTGCATTTATTTATGAGTAAAACAGATATTTGGTGAACATTTGCAAAAATTCTCGATTTTCTAAATTCAAAATGTTCAACTTTTTCCACACATAGTCATAACAGCAAATACACTTGATAACTAACATTTACCAAATGTTTGCTTTGTGTTGACTTGGTGTTTTATGCATCTTCTCATTTTTTTAGGATGTTATGGAGGTTTGAACTTTAGTTGCTATTTTTCACATTTTCAAAAAAACACAAAATCATAACAATACTCCATATGTGGTGGTAACCTGTTGTATGGGCACACGCCAGGGCATTGAAGGGAAGCCGCACCAATCACAGCAGATTATGTATAGTCACTTTGTAATGGCTACACAATCTTTTATTTTTTTGCCAATTTGGACATATGAGGGCTTATTTTCAGTAAGATTAGATGCACTTTACAAATACTTTATTTTAGTGGGTCCTTAACTTATTGATGAGATTTTATTAACTCCAGAATGTAAGGTGAAAAGAAATTCATTAATTTTGGTTTCCGGTTTTAAATTTTTGGGCGGGTTTTTTTGATATTTTTACAATTTTAATGAAGAAAAACTAATATAGAAACAAACTAATTTGTTTTCATATTGCCATATTTTCAGAGACATAACTTTAATATTTCTTGGTTGACGGAGCTGGTAAAGGGTTTATTTTTTCAGTGGTACCATTATGGCACATATAACTTTTTTGATCACTTTTTGGAACATTTTTGCAAATGGATTTTATGAAAAATTTACATATTTACATGTGTAAAGCAAGTTTTTTGGGTTTTGTTTGTACAGCGTTCACCGAGCAGATCCAATAATGTGTCTAGCATTGTACAGATTGTTACGGACGCGGCGATACCAAATACGAGGGTTTTTTTGGGGATTTTGTGTTTTTTTGTACTTTATGAAATGTGTATATGGAATGTTGGTGTTGAGGAGACTTGAACTTTTATTTAATTAATGAATTTTACTAAAAATAATTTAAGTGTTTTTTTCTTTTACAGGTTGGCTTGAACAAGTGAAACTCTGGACGCTTTTTAAAGCTCTTCTTTACCTAACACAGTGTAATACAGATGTGCGGCTCCAAAAAGACATGTGGCTCCAAAAAGACACAACAAAGCCCAGGAACACTGGCAGACCCCAGAGCTGCCATTGGAAACCCTTACATGCCGCAGTCATGCATGACCATGGCGTATACAGGGTTAACACCCCCGATTAGAGAAATATCTCTCCCCTTTGATTACAATTTTCAAACTATAACATTTGCCTGCCATAAATTATTATGACAGCAAAGTAAATTACAGCACCAGAACAAATATTAGTACATAAATAGAGCATGTGGAGCATGATGAGAAAATGGCGCTCAATATATAACTAGAACTGAGCTTTGTACAAAACACAGCACCAGAATCTCTACACATACTCTATATATAGAATCCCAAATTATTTTTCATATTGTGTTATGAACAGACAAAGTTTGAGGTGTTTGGATCACACAGAAAATCATTTTTGAGAGGCAGAGCAATTGAAAAGATGCTGGAAGACACTTAACGCCATCTGTCAAACATGGAGGTAATGTGATGGTCTGGGGTTACTTTGGTGCTGGTAAAGTGGGAGATTTGTACAAGGTCAAAGAGATTTTGAATAAGGAAGGCTATCACTCCATTTTGCAATGTCATGTCATGCACTCTGGACAGCACTTGATTGGAGTCAATTTCATTCTACAACAGGACATGGATGCATAGCATCTACAAATTATGCATGAACTATTTAGGGAAGAAGCAGGCAGATAGTATTCTATCTGTAATGGAGTGGCCCAGTCGCCAGATCTCAACCCCATTGAG
Source organism: Engystomops pustulosus (assembly GCA_019512145.1). NCBI lineage: Eukaryota > Metazoa > Chordata > Amphibia > Anura > Leptodactylidae > Engystomops > Engystomops pustulosus. The sequence continues at coordinate 72,990,277 of CM033646.1, forward strand.
CTGTTGTGGGAGCAGCATGACCGTATGGTACACAAAAAGTGCCATCAAGCCAATCCAACTTGCGGGGCTTCTTGAAGCATGGGGAGAAATTTCTCCAGATTACGTCAGCAAATTGACAGCTAGAATGCCAAAGGTCTCCAATGCTGTAATCGTAGCGAAGGTAACATTTTTTGATGAAAGCAAATTTTGAAGGAAAAGATTAATATTTCAATTAAAAAAAAAAATTAAAACCCTGTCAATACCTGGACTATATTTTATATTTATATAACCCAGAAGCACCGTGGCAGTATACAGTGGAGATGGAGGCCGGGAGTCCCTCAGAGTCACTTGCACAGATGGACCGCAGCATGTTGCTTTGCCTAACTAGTAACAGAAGAATAATCAACATTTGGCATAGGCATGACTTTTGTCTCTCCACCCTCTTGGACCCTTGCTATGGGTCAAAAATGGGTGACTTTTTTCAAGCTGCCGAGAGGGAGGACCAACTGGCGTACTATAGAGAAATACTGAAAAGACAGTTGGCCGCAGTTGACCAACCACCATTGTCCATCCTCTGTCAAGTCTGACTGGGGGATTCCTGGCAGTCATCACCCATATACTACGGCCACAGCTGCTGTGGGGAGATGGGCAGGTAGGAGCAGTAGCAAATCCATCGGCAGCAGCTTAATTCTGGAGTCCTTAATTAGCAGCTTCCTTCACCCGCCTTTTGAGGAGGGTAGCTGCCACCAGCAACAGCAGGACATGAAGAAGACCCTGCATCAGCAGGTTGTGGCCTACTTGGATAGCACTTTACCAACCCAGGTAGAGGATCCCCTGGACTACTGGGCAGCCAAACTTGATGCGTGGCCTCAACTTGCAGAGTTTGCAGTAGAGAAGCTGTCCTGCCCGACCAGTATTGTGGCATCAGAGTGGGTGTTCAGTGTGGCGGGGGCCATCGTTACCCGAAGGAGAACCCACTTGTCCACCCACTTGTGGAGAGACTGACCTTTGTCAAGATGAATCAGTACCAGCACCTGCATGACCGTCCCTCCAAATACATAACACTATTAGTGTGGGTTCATAGTCTGGCTGCAACACTAGGTAGGTGTTTCCGGCAAATCTTCGTCAAGTACCTGACATGTGTGTGGCCACGTTTTCATGGCCCCAGTGATCAGTCCACAAGGCAACAACAAAGCCCAGGAACACTGGCAGACCCCAGAGCTGCCATTGGAAAACCCTTACATGGCCGACAGCATGCTGACCATGGCGTATACAGGGTTAACACCCCCTATTAGAGAAATATCTCTCCCCTTTGATTACAATTTTCAAACTATAAACATTTGCCTGCCAAAATTATTATGACAGCAAAGTAAATTACAGCACCAAACAAAATTAGTACATAAATAGAGCATGTGGAGCATGATGAGAAATGGCGCTCATATATAACTAGAACTGAGCTTGACAAAACACAGCACCATACTCTAACACATACTCTATATAATAGAATCCCAAATTATTTTTCATATTGTGTTATGAACAGACAAAGTTTGAGGTGTTTGGATCACACAGAAAATCATTTTTGAGAGGCAGAGCAATTGAAAAGCTGGAAGACACTTAACGCCATCTGTCAACATGGAGGTAATGTGATGGTCTGGGGTTACTTTGGTGCTGGTAAGTGGGAGATTTGTAACAGGTCAAAGAGATTTTGAATAAGGAAGGCTATTACTCCATTTTGCAATGTCATGTCCATGCACTCTGGACACATTGATTGGAGTCAATTTCATTCTACAACAGACATGGATGCTAGCATCTACAAATTATGCATGAACTATTTAGGAAGAAAGCAGCAATAGTATTCTATCTGTAATGGAGTGGCCCAGTCGCCAGATCTCAACCCCATTGAGCTGTTGTGGGACAGCATGACCGTATGGTACACAAAAGTGCCATCAAGCCAATCCAACTTGCGGGCTTTCTTGAAGCAGTGGGAAGAAATTCTCCAGATTACGTCAGCAAATTGACAGCTAGAATGCCAAAGGTCTCCAATTCTGTAATCGTAGCGAAGGTACCATTTTTTGATGAAAGCAAATTTTGAAGGAAAGATTAATTTTCAATTAAAAAAAAATTAAAACCCTGTCAATACCGGACTAATTTTATATTTATATAACCCAGAAGCACCGTGGCAGTATACAGTGGAGATGGAGGCCGGGAGTCCTCAGATTCATTGCCCAGATGGACCCAGCATGTTGCTTTGCCTAACAGTAACAGAGAATAATCAACATCTGGCATAGGCATGACTTGTCTCCACCCTATTGGACCCTTGCGTGACTTTTTTCAAGCTGCCGAAGGGAGGAACAACTGGCTGTACTATAGAGAAATACTGAAAAGACAGTTGGCCCGCAGTTGACCAACCACCATGTCCATCCTCTTTCAATTCTGACTGGGGATCCTGCAGTCATCACCCATATCCTACCACAGCTGCTGTGGGTGATATGGCGGGTAGAGCAGTAACAAATCCATCGCAGCAGCTTAATTCTGGAGTCCTTATTAGCAGCTTCCTCCTCACCCTCCTTTTTAGGAGGGTAGCTGCCACCAGCACAACAGCAGACATAGAAGACCCTGCATCAGCATGTTGTGGCCTACTTGGATAGCACTTTACCAACCCAGGTAGAGGATCCCCTGGATACTGGGCCGCAAACTTGATGCGTGGCCTCAACTTGCAGAGTTTGCAGTAGAGAAGCGTCCCCCCGACCAGTATTGTGCTCAGAAGTGGGTGTTCAGTGTGGCGGGGGCCATCGTTACCCGAAGGAGAACCCACTTGTCCACCCACTTGTGGAGAGACTGACCTTTGTCAAGATGAATCAGGCATGGATTGGCTAGGATTTAAACACACCAATGCCTTATGGCCTTATGCATCAGATTAGATCAGCCATGACGCCTCACCCAAACGTTGAGAAGTGAGTCGGGATTCTAACTACCTGCCTTAACCACTATTCTGATGCTGCAACCCGCCTGATGCCACAGATCTGCTGCCACATATCTGTTGCTCCATCTGCCTTCCACCATCTTTACTAGGGACTGGAATTGTCGCCCACCACCACACTCTGTCATTGTGCCACTCTGTGGCCTACCATGTTGCTGCCAGTTAAACAATTTCTCATTGTGCCACTCTCTGACCTGCTATTGGTGCCTCTGCCACAAGCTGTGGCCTACTGTGTTGTGCCATTCTCTGACCTTCTGCTGCTGCCGCAAGCCACGCATTCTATCATTGTGCCACTCTGTGGCTTACCATGTTGCCGCCTACTCCACTCTGTCATTGTGCAACCCTGTGGGCTCCTGCTGCTGCCGCCACACTTTATCATTGTGCCACTCTGTGGCTTACCATATTGCTACCACCTTCACACTGTGCCATTGTGCCACTCTTTGACCTCCTGCTGCCGCAAGCTCCACACTCTAGCATTGTGCCACTCTGTGGCCTCCAATGTTGCTCCCAGCACCAGAAATGGTCAATGTGCCATTCTCTGACTTCATGCTTGCTGCTGGTGCCATCTTTGCAGGTTTTTTGGGGCAAAGACATTATATTTTCAGGAAAACTGTAATGTATGATGCATGTGGTGTATCTATTCTTCAAATTCAAATTTAATTGGAACATTTCAACTTTAAATTCATTTCCACCTTCATCATTGTGCCACAATGTGGCCTCCCATTTTGCTGCCAGCTAAAGATTTTGTAATCATGCCAATCTAAGCAGCAGCTGAAGTCTGGAGTCCTTAATGAGCAGCTTCCTTCACCCGCCTAGTGAGGAGGGTAGCCGCCACCAGCAGCAACAGGACATGAAGCAGGTGGTGGCCTACTTGGACAGCACTTTACCACCCCACGTAAAGGATCACCTGGACTACTGGGCAGCCAACCATGATGTGTGGCCGCAACTTGTAGAGTTTGCAGTAGAGAAGCTGTCCTGCCCGGCCAGTAGTATGGCATCAGAGTGGGTGTTCAGTGTGGAGGGGGCTATCAGTACCCCAAGGAGAACCCGCTTGTCCACCTGAATTGTGGAAAGACTGACTTTTGTCAAGATGAATAAGGTGTGGATCGGCCAGGATTTAAACTCACCAATGCCATATGCATCAGATTAGATCAGCCATGATTATTAAGAAATAATTCTGGATTCTAACTACCTGCCTCAGCCACTGTTCTGATGCTGCCACCCGCCTGATGCCACACATCTGCTGCCAGTTGCTCTATCTGCCTTCCACCATCATTACCAGGGATTGGAATTGTTACCCACCTCCACATTCTGTCATTGTGCCACTCTGTGGCCTACCATGTTGCTGCCTGCTAAAGAATTTGTCACTGTGCCACTCTCTGACCTTCTGCTGCTGCCGCCAGCTCCGCACGCTGTCATTGTGACACTTTCTGACCTCCTGCTGCTGCTGCAGCTGCCACATGCTGCACGCTCTATCACTGTGGCTTACATTGTTGCTGCCACCTCCACTCTGTCATTGTGCCACTCTGTGGCCTACTATTTTCCGGCCAGCTCCACACTCTGTCATTGTGCCACTCTGTGACTCACCATGTTGCCGCCACCTCCACTCTGTCATTGTGCCACTCTGTGGGCTCCCGCTGCTGTTGCCTCCTCCTCCGCGCTCTACCATTGTGCCACTCTGCGGCTTACCATGTTGCCGCCACCTCCACTTTGTCATTGTGCCACTTTGTCACCTACCATGTTGCTACCACCTCCACACTCTGTCATTGTGCCACAATGTGGCCTCCCATGTTGCTGCCAGCTCCAGAATTTGTCATTGTGCAACTCTCTGACCTCATGCTTCAGCTGGTTCCACCTTTGCAGTTCTTTTTTGGCAAATAAAAAAACGAAAAGATAAATAAATGAAAGTTAAAAAAAAAAAAAAAAGAATAACACATTCAAAATAAAACTACTACTGTTCTTCCAGATTATTCCAAAATCATGGGCAATGCCATGGGCATACCTTGAGTCAGTTCTGATGTTCACAGTCTTCCCTTTGGCCAAAGTACAGGCTTCCTTGAGGACTATCAGTCCGGCTTCTTGAGCGGACATGGCGGCTGGTATGGCTTCCACTTTCACCACCTGTGTTTCCGTGGTTACCGCATAACCTGTGTGGTACCTACCAGACTGATCTGCAAACCTGGAGCCATCTGTCCAAAGTTCAAGGTCAGGATGGGGTAATTCCTGGGTAGTTACCCCTGGAGGTGTTGAGGTGTCATCAAGAAGAACTTGTAAGCAGTCATGAGGATCTTCAACTTCAGGAGCAACTTCTGGGTCACCTTCTTCCCCCCTGGAATGTGGAAGGAGAGTGGCTGGATTGATGACTGAACAACGTTTGAAGGTGATATGGGAAGGCAGAAGTAAAGAACACTGAAGTCTGAGGTGTCTCTGGTGGGCCAGATGTCTGGGTTGGGTCTGAGAAAGGACTGCCGCCAGATCATGAGAGGCTTGAATGATGAGGTCATGTCCCAGGACAATGTCAGCAGTCCTGTCTAGAAGTTCATGGGCGACATAAACTGCTTTCAAACAAGTAGGAGATGTTCTGGCCACAGGGTCCAGACGGCAAGAGTAGTAACCATTAGGACGTTGTCTCCCAGCATGTTGTTGCGCCAGGACACCAGTTGCATGTCCTTCACTTTCAGAAACAAACAGGTTGAAGGGCTGGGTATAGTCTGGAAGTCCCAGAGCAGGCGCTCTGGAAATGGCCATCTTCAGTTGCTGGTGACAGTCTTGTAGATGTGGGAGGACCAGAGGTGAAGTACCTTGTGGTCCTCCTGACTTTAGACAGTCATACAAGGGTTGCATAATCCTGGATGCATCCGGAATCCATTGTCTGCAGTAGGTGATGAGTCCCAAGAAAGACAGGAGTTGGTTAATTGTGGAAGGAAATGGTAACTTGGCAATGGCCGATTTCCTGTCTTCTGTGAGGTGTCTGGCCCCTTGAGAGACACAATGTCCAAGGAAAATGACCTTTGCGTGACACCATTGAACTTTATCCTTAGAAACTTTGCAGTTGACTGTAGAGAGGTACAGTAGGAGAGACAATGACTCTTGCTCCAGCAGTTGTTTGGAGTCAGCACAGAGGAGAAGATCATCCACATACTGTAGAAGAGTAACTTGAGAATGCTCAGCAATCCAGGGAGACAAGACAGTCTTCACAGCCTGGGTAAATTGGTTAGGGCTGTTCAAGGCACCTTGTGGGCACTTTGTCCAAGTGAGTTGGCTTCCACAGGAGGTAAAGGCAAACAGATAACGGCACTCCGGGTGTAGGGGTACACTGAAGAAGGCATTAGCAAGATCGATGACCGTGAAAACCCTCACAGAGGGCGGGATATTGGCCAGCAAAGTGTTGGGGTTGGGTACCACTGGAGTTTCCAATACAGTAAGCTGCATTGACCGCTCTGAGGTCCTGGACTAACCTGTACTTGAGTGGTGACCCCTTGGGGGTCTTCTTCTGGACAGGAAATAATGGGGTGTTGCAGGAAGAGGTACAGTAGACCAAAACACCTTGCTTTTGACAAGGGCCTGAATCTGGGTGGAGAGGTCTTGTTCTTGAGCCATCTTCAGAGAATACTAAGGTATCCTCGGGGGCTGTGCCCCTTCTTTTAGATACACCATCACTGGATCACTGGAGGGACTGGTAGAAGTCCTACGTCATCAGGTCCAGTAGACCAGAGTGAGGAGGGGAGTTGGGCTGAGACCCGGTTCGGAACTCCATAGAGGGGATCAGGTTGATGAATTTGCTGAAACATCAGAGGGAAAGCTCTAAGTAGACATGTGTCCATGGTTCCCTCTTCTGACCTGGGGTCATGTAATTCAAGCTGAAAACCTTGGGGGGTATAATTAATAGAAGCTCTGAGACGTTGGAGAAGGTCTTCCCCCAAGAGGTTGACGGGGCAGGTATCCGAAGCCAGGAAGCGAGCCATGACATCAGGGAAAGGTCCAACGGGTACAGGAATAGTGAGGGGAGACTCTGCAGTGGTGCCAGTAATGCCAATACAGGACAAGAAGTCATCAGACAGTTCCACAGTACTTGGGAGGTTAGGTGAGGAGATAACCGAGGTGGCCGCCCCTGTGTCCACTAGAAATCTTGTGGGGTGCCCGTCCACTGGGAGGACAATGGATCTACAAGCTGTTTTGGGGTAAAGCTTTGAAGCGTTTGTACAGCAGGGCACAGGTTGACCTGAACTTCATAATTGGTGGGGAGATCCTGTGGCCTTGGTTCTTTGTACCTTTGGTCCTGGTACCTGGGTCCATCATGTGATCCTCTATAGTCATCAGATCTGGGTCCACTTTGGCGCGGTCTGTAGTCATCTCGGGGGCGTTGACTGGGTCTGAACCTGCAGTCTCTTTTGACATGGCCTTGTCTTCCACAATTCCTGCAGGTAGGGCGAGGTCTCTGGTTGTTGGATCCAAAGGGTCATTGCTGTTGTTATGTCTGCCACAGATGAGATGCATGGGGTACTGGTGGCCGAGGGTAGTAGTTGACAGGCATAGGTGGTCCTGTAGGGGTTTGCTGTACCATGATAGGGGCAGGGACCGGTTCTTCATCTGAGTCACTGTCCATTGAAGTGGTGGTCATCAGCATCACTTTCTTTTTCTTCTTGTCTTTCTCCTTATGTTGAGCTTTCTGGAATCCTTTGATTATGGTTACAGCATCCTTGAATCCTGCGGATAGGATTTCTGGACGAGCATGTGGGCTTGGATCTTATTGTGAAGGGTGAATCCAAGATCCTCAAATTGTTGAGACAGTCTGGTGGAGTACCTGTTCACCGGTTCATCCTTTTCCTGCTGGACGTCCTGGATAGAACCAGCCTGGTTGTTGAGGCATTCCTGTGCCCAAGTGTTCATCTGGGAACAGAAGTCCAACCCTGACTGATAACTGTCCTGGTCTGGTACTGCCGAGGCGTCCAGGTACTTCAGGATGACCTACAGATAAGTGTCAGGAGTTTTAATAGTAACCATATTGTAGAGATCCCTCCAGGTGGCACCATAGAGCTGGCAGTTCTGCTCCAACTTCCGCAGAAACTGCATAGGGTGTTTATCCGGGTCTGGGAGTTTACTGATGATAGGGTTCAGTTGTGTGGGTGTGAAGCCACGTACCTAGTAGGTTCACTGGTGAGGGTCTTGCTCCTCAGGGGAGCTTCTGCCATGACAGTAGTCATGTTTGGGTCAGGGAGTGTAGGAACACTGGGTGTGACTGTGGTTTTCTTCATCTGGGACTGCAAGGTCTCCACTATGGATGGGGACTTGGTCACTATAGACACTTTTGTGAGGGTTATTGATGGTTGTGTGATGATATACTCTTTGATAGTCCTGAGATGCACCTGAATGCACTCCATCAGAGGGTATCCGTATGATCCTGAAGAGATGAGTGGCAGGGCTATGGTGCGGCACGGCATGTAATGAGCAGATGCTTGGTCAGCAGTGGCCAGGGACCGGAAAATCACAGTTCTAAGAGCTGCAGCACAATCCTCAGGGCTGGCCCCATCCCACCTAGGGTTTACAGCGTGTATTATAATATCACATGGGAGGGCCCCAGCGGCTGTGAGGGCAACACCCCCCACTGGGAGAGGGCCGGAGTTACTAATGATCAAATTGGAATCTTACTGTATGCCTTGGCCTCCTTCTCGGACTGTCTGGCTAGTCCTCCATCATGCTTCAGGTGTGGATTAGCAGGGTTGACTATGGCTCCCTCCCTGAGTGTGGTAATGTCACCCATCCCCCCCCCCCCCGTGACTGTAACTTGTGTGTTCTGCAATGTGTCGAGACAGATCGTGTATATAGGGTTCCACTGTTCGGTAGTTTGCTGTCCACACCGTTCCTCTTCCCCCCCCTGGGGTGCCTGTGGGGTACGCAGTGGAGGCTGCGGGGACTTGGTGTGTGAAGGTCCGGTAGAGAGCCGGGCCCCGGACTTGGGAGGGTCAGTTGGGTCAGTTTCCCACTCATCTCCGCTGTCTACTATAACGGCACGTCTATCTTGTAAGCGACTGTAGAGTGGGGACTCTCGCTAAATTTCAGGGGTTATTTGGACTTGAGGGGCCGGCTGATCCTGGTCTCCCTTTTTGTGAGCACGGGTATCATACTTGACTGGAAACAGGCCTAGCGCCTGTGAGGGGTGGGATAAACTCTCTTCCGAAGCGTTTGGGCCTTGGTATTAGGCCCCGGAAGAAGTGAGAAGCGGATACAGTGGCTGCACCTGGGTCTCTGCAGGAGTACCAAGATGGCCACTGCCGGAAGAGGGGCATATTCTGGATTGTCAGCTTTCTTTCCTCTGCCAGGTATTTGCCTGTGGCTGAGAAGCAGTGGCCTAGGAAGACCACTTTCTCCTGGCAGTATTCGAGCTTGTCTTTGGACACTTTGCAACCCTTCTGGAACAGAAAACACATAAGGTCAATAAATGCATCCTGGCAAACAAAAACAGTAGGTCCTCCGCATACTGAAAAGGAAAACATCCAGTAAGGGGCTAGTCTGCCAGTATACTCCCTGTAGGGCTGTGGGGTATTGGCTGGGTGAGTTTTACCCCCCTTGTGGGAGTCTACATCAGGTATACTGGAATACTGAACTGGTAAAGGCAAATAGGTACTGGCAATCTTCATGCAGGGGCACAGAGATGAGAACATTTGCCAAATCAATAATATGTCACTCTCAAAGACAGCTGCCAGTTTGGGATAGGGACCACTGGGCTTCAGTACACTCATTGGCAGCTTGGAGATCTGGACCATCCTACATGTATCTGGCTGTTCTTTCTGGGTCTTTTTCTTGACTGGGAAATGGGTTAAAATCATCATCGTTCAGAAGGGGGATCCCTGTCCGTTACCACCCCCCTTGTCCCGCCCTGTTGGGGCCGTCTCTGCCACTCACTATAGTAATGTCTCCTCCCCACAGTCGAAACGTGCCCACTTTGGTCGTCAGTTGAGACTTCCAGAAATGTTGTCAGTCTCACTTTGCCGTGGTCTGTGAAACTGGTCTCTGTTTCCCCCTGGCTATCAGTCACAATCTTATCAGTTCCTGTATACGCAAGTCTGGTAGAGATGTCTCCAGTCCGTTAACACTTTTGGTAACAACCCATTACAAAACAGATGTACACTACATTCTCAGGTCATCATCCCATGTGTCCCAAAGCTGCAAACCGTTCCCATGGAACTCTTCCATTACCGTGTGCGTCCCCGCCTTATCTCATCCAGACATATAGGATTCTCTTAACCATCTATAAACTTCTGGCCAGACTCCAACTTCTCAACAGAAGTCAGGTACACTTGTGTTGGTTTTTAATCAAAAAGGAACAAAAGTCAGTCATAGGCTCAGTAATACAGTTGGGGGCTCGTTCTTGCTTAGTCTGTTCGTGGGTTACACAGGAGGACATCACATCATACTGTAAGCGTCAAGGTCAGAACAGAACACACACTGATAACACAGCTCAAGCCCTTCAATGGTGCTCCACTGCTACCCACAACCAGCCTTTATGGCTGCCAATAGAGTAGGGTCATAGGCAATTAACTTTCAGGGACTTAAAGGGAATATAACTTTAAATGGCTGCCACTGAAAAATGTCTTAAGATGGCCGCTACCGGAAGAGGGGCATGCCCCACTTCCGCTGGATTTGGGGCTGTGTCTATGTGGACGACAAGTCTCCACCCCATCCGGGTTCTGAATTCCACATAGGTCACGTGTCCACCCTTCCGGACTTGAACCGGCGCCATTATAGGGCGTGGCGCCCCAGAAGGAGCGGCGGCCATTTTAGATACATTTTTTTCATTACAATTTTTAACACTATGTGATTCACATTTTACATATCTGTAAATCATTTCTGCCCCTTCACTGCCACCTTCTCCTTTCACCTCCGACCAATCCTCTTCCTTCAACTTCTTCGCTACCCTAAAGTGGGCTTGCTCTGACTCTAATAGCCCCTTGTCCTCTAAGGACCCTTTACTACTATCTAAGATGGTCTTCCACAGTGTGTGCTGTAATCTACCTGACTTTGGCTGTTCTACAAACTTGTACAAATCTTTTGCACACTTCACACACTTTTTACCTTCTCTCTGCTCCACTAACTGGGTTGCCGTCTGTGCTCCCGGGAGGAGGCCGTGTTTCTTTTTCATGAGACGTAACATTCTGTCTAACTAAATACAGTACCATGTTGGCGTGGCCACTCGCTCAACACAGTGATCCCCGTTGAATCAAAATCCTTTCCACACGTGCGCCACATTGTTACTCTGTCCTAAGCAATATACAGGCTCACACGGTGGTCTGGTCCCCAACCAGAACAACGGTATCCACTACGGTACTCTATGCAGGTAACTCTCCTAGTGAGAAGTTCCTTCTGGGTTATACCCCCCAGTTATTTCAGGCCCAGACACCCGTCATGGCGTATTTCTCTACTCTGACGGCCGATGTCATAAGACATTACTAAATATTCTTTTCCTAATCAAAATACAACTTTAAATAACCAGACGGCACCGCACAAATTTACTTTCACTTTCCGGGCAGAAATTATCAGAGTGACAGACGGAGCGGGGGTGGTGTTTCAAGGTTGTTCAGTCTCCATCTCAAACAAACTCGTACTACTGCTCTCAGCACAACAAGACTGACTTTATTTCCGTGTTGATAAACTTTATACAGAAGGGTAAAAAGGGCGTGGTTATGTGTCATGCAGCATCATAGTGGGCAAGGATTAAGCATATGTGTCTAGCATCCGATGTGCCCCGATTGGTCAGTTCCAGTATCTGGGCAGATAATGTCCTGGGCGTTGACAAAACCTTAAGTTTCGATATGAGTAATGAAGCCTTCTTGCTACAAGAATCCAACATGCCTTCTTAGGGCTACAGTAAAGGCGTTATATATTTTTATTATTTTTTTTGTGTTGTGGGCTGGCCTTGCTGGCACTAGAGTAGTAGTGGTCAGTAGTACACAATGTGTTATGTACGAATTTGCATGGAGGACTTGCGAACTTATATTTAGCTCTTATGACACACTGTGGGGTCGATATCGACAATTAACCGGTCGCGTTCAGTCACCCCAATAGATAGAGTACGTGTGCGAACGTTTTTAAGAAGGAAATGGTCTTCAGGTTGTTTTTTTCATGTTGGTTTCCACAAAAATCTCACATCACAACAAACTCGTAGTTCTGCTCTCCGACAACAGGACTATTATTTCCGTGTTGGTAAATACTTTAACAGAAGGGAAAAAGGGGTGTGGTCGTGCATGCAGCATCATTAGTGGGCAAGGATAAAGCATTGGTCTAAGACATCCGAGGTGCCCCAATTGTCAGGTTTCCATATCTGGGGGGCCAGATAATGTCCTGTGCGTGACAAACCTTAAGTTTCGATGAAGTGAGGAGCTTTCTTGAAATCGATTAATGTTGTTGTCTATCCTGGAAATAGGGTGTTGGTGTGTATCTCAGTGGATCCGGCGCATCTAAGTAACATACTGAGCATATCTGCTGAGAGGAAAAACTTTCTATTTGCAACTATATAAAAGTATACAACTATATAACTATTAAACTCAATACACATATTCCCCCTTCATGAATACACATAAACTTAAAGTCCATGTACAGATTCCCTTCACCAATCACACCCAAACAACCATTTCCTCTAATTACCTTTGAGGTTGTCCCATGGTTGTGGGGGATAGGGTTTGGGTGGGGTTGTCTTCAAAACAACATCTTGGGCAAGGCTGACTCTTTCACAGCATACCTCACTCCCGACTTGCATACGCTAACTTCACTCATGGAGTCCTCCCATCTTTCCTTCCCTAAGTATTCCATGGATGGGGGAATGGAGCATCGTGGTTATTTTGGGGCATAGGAACCTAATGTGGTTAATCCTTAACAATTGTGCCGAGCTAAAGAACATCTAGTATAATAGAAAGGTATATGTTTTTTTTTTTTTTGTTTTTTTTCCCTTCATGGTGAAGCAGGTGCGGGTCTCTTCTCTTGCATGGGAGGGCGTGTGTCCAGGTGGTTTTCCCTTAAGTTTTAACTTGCAGCTGGGGGGGTTGACAGAATCACGTGTATGGACGTCAAACCTGCTCCGGGTCCAGGAGTTCTTGCGGGGTGTGCACCCTCTTCAACCCACGTCCTATACCCCTCTTGAACCAACCCGGTTGGAAGTCAGAACCTTTCACCTGTGGATTCAGGAATAGAAGCACGAAGAAGGACTGCAGATGGTGTTGTTAGATAACTCTTTAGACAAACGTGAAGCACAACAAACTTACAACTTAATTATCCAGCCTTTCCTGTGCTGTCTAAACTTCTGACAACTTAGGGGGTGACCCAAACAGATTCTCATAGGGAGTGAGTGACCGTGTCCTATTGACTCACCCCCCTTTGGGGGTATGACCCTCCACACTGTCACAAGGGGCAAATGGGCAAAAAGTTCTGGCACATTCCTTAGGGTTTTTTCTTGTGTCCATCTAAGCAGTTTGTTCTCAAAGTCCCATTCATTTCCTTTTCAACTTCCAAGACTTTGGGATTGATAGGCGTTGGAGTTCTTACTTGGCCCTTAGCATCGTGCATAGTTCATGTGAGATTTGTCCGGTTGAAGGATGGTCTCTGGTACTTTCTATTACTGTAGGTACTCCAAATCTACAGCATTTCAGTAATCAGTTATCTTGGCTGTGAGCTTGGCAGTCATGTTTGACAATGGGTTAGCTTCTGGCCATCACTGAGAACATGTCCACAGCCTACTAAGACATCATCATATCTTTCACTGACTTAGGAACTGATGTGGTCACTTGGATCCTTTGGAAAGGTTGTCTGACTTGGCCCAGGTGCTGGTATGGCACTTTGGTCGTGGGACCGGGGTGTCAAAGTCCCAATGGACAGGCCCTTGATGTTAGGCATTCAAGCACATGTAGATAATCCTGGAGCAAAATACCATCTTATGGCATAGCCTAATGCCTGGTTCGAATGCTTACTACCCGCCAGGCCCAGGCAGCAATGGCGGGGTACCAAACTTTCTATGGGAGAAGACAAGTCCTTATTGTCCCAAGTTCGTTCTCATAAGCAGCACCCCATGGCTTTCCATGCTTTAGGTTCTTTTTCTGGGGCCTTATTTTGTCCTCTTGTAGCTGACAAGGTAGGAGAAATAATCTTCTCTTTCTTCTTCCGTCTTTCTTCTTCTGGGCTCTAGTAGCCACCAGTTAGGGTATGTACCATCTCTATTTCCCTTCGGGATCCTTTCAAGCCACTCGATGACCCATTCCCCAAGGCAAGCTTCTTTGGAGCCAATCAGCTAGATAGTTTCTCTTAGCTGCTTGGAGTCATTTCGTGAGCTTTTACTGTGATCACTGCCCACGCTTGGTAGGGCAGTTTGTAGAGTTGCCTTCAGGCTCTTGATGAGGGTCTGCATGCTTCACTTTTGGGGTAGCTGCGGCTGATTGGGCTTTTCGCAGATAAATATCAAAATCATGGTCATGCCATGGGCACCTTACGAGTCAGTTCGGATGTTCACAGTCTTCCCTTTGGCCAAAGTACAGGGCTTCCTCGAGGACGAATCCTCCGGCTTCTTGGAGTGTACATGGCGCGTCTGGGATGGCCTTCCCTTTCACCACCTTTGGTGGTTTTTCTCGTGGTACCGCATAACCTGTGTGGTACACTAACCAGACTGAATCTGCAAACCTGGAGCCATGCGTCAACGTTCGCAGCAAGGTCAGGTGGTAATTTCCTTGGTTTGTTACCCCTGGGAGTGTTGAGGTTGTCCATCAAGAAGAACTAAGCAGTCATGATTGAGGATCTCACTTCAGGAGCAAACTCGGGTCACCTCTTCCCCCTGTAGAATGTGGATATGAATTGCGATTGATGACTGAACAACTTTGAGTGTGAGATGGGAAGCAGAAGTAAAGAACACTGAAGTCTGAGGTGTCCTCTGGTGGGCAGAATGTTGGGTTGGTCTGAGAAAGGGGACACTGCCGCCAGGATCATGAGAGGCTCTGAAGATGAGGTCATGGATCACAGACAATGTCATGCAGTTCCTGTTAGAAGTTCATGGGCGACATAACATGCTTCAAACAAGTAGGAGATGTCTTGGCCACACGGGTCACAACGGCAAGAGTAGTAAACCATTAGACTCGGTCTCCCGCATGTGTTGCGCCAGGACACATCGATTGCTGGTCCTTCACTTTCAGAAAAAACAGTTGAAAGTTGGCTGGGGTATAGTCTGGAGTCCCAGAGCAGCGCTCTGAAATGGCCATCTTCAGTGGGCTGGGACAGTCTGTAGATGTGGGAGGACCAGAGGTGAAGTACCTTGTGGTCCCCTGACTTTAGACAGTCATACAAGGGTTGACTAATCCTTGATGCATCCGATCCACTTTCTGCAGTAGGTGATGAGTCCCAAGAAAGACAGGAGTTTGGTTATGTGGAAGGAAATGGTAACTTGGCAATGGCCGATTTCTGTCTTCTGTAGGGTCTGGCCCTTGAGAGACACAATGTCCAGGAAAATGACCTTTGCGTGACACCATTGAACTTTACCTTAGAAACTTTGCAGTTGACTGTAGAGAGGTACAGGAGAGACATGACTCTTGCTCCAGCAGTTGTTTGGAGTCAGCACAGAGGAGAAGATCATCCACATACTGTAAAGAGAGTACTTGAGAATGCTCAGCATCCAGGGAGACAAGACAGTCTTCACAGCCTGGGTAAATGTTAGGGCTGTTCAGGGCACCTTGTGGGCACTTTGTCCAGTGAGTTGGCTTCCACAAGGTAAAGGCAAACAGATAACGGCCACCCGTGTGTAGGGGTACCTGAAGAGGCATTAGCAAGATCGATGACCGTGAAAACCCTGCACAAGGGCGGGTATTGGCCAGCAAAGTGTTGGGGTTGGTACCCATTGGAGTTTCCAATACAGTAAGCGTCATTGACCGTCTGAGGTCCTGGACTACAACCTGTACTGAGTGGTGACCCCTTGGGGGTCTTTCTTCTGACAGGAAAAATTGGGTGTTGCATAAGAGGTACAGTAGACCAAAACACCTTTGCTGACAAGGGCCTGAATCGGGGAGAGGTCTTGTTCTTGAGCCATCTCCAGAGAATGACAAGGTATACTCGGGGGCTGTGCCCCTTCTTTAGATACCCCCACACTGATCACTGGAGGGACTGGTATTAGTCCTACGTCATCAGGTCCGTAGACGAGAGTGAGGGGAGTGGCTGAGACCCGTTCGGAACTCCATAGAGGATCAGTTGATGAATTTTGCTGAAACCAGAGGGAAAAGTCTAAGTAGACATGTGTCCATGGTTCCCTCTCTTGACCTGGGGTCCATGTAATCAAGCTGAAAACCTGGGGTAATTAATATAGACGCTCTGAGACGTGGGAGAAGGTCTTCCCCCAAGAGGTTGACGGGCAGGTATCCGAAGCCAGAAGCAGGCCATGACATCAGGAAAGGTCCCACACGGTAAGAATAGTGAGGGAGACTCTGCAGTGGTGCCAGTAATGCCAATACGGACAAGAAGTCATCAGACAGTTCCACAGTACTTGGAGTAGGTGAGGGTATGATAACCGAGGTGGCCGCCCTTGTCCACTAGAATCTTGTGGGGGCCCGTCACTGGGAGGACAATGGATCTACAAGCTGTTTTGGGTAAAGCTTTGAAGCGTTTGTACAGCAGGGCACAGGTTGACCTGAACTTCATATTGGTGGGGAGATCCTGTGCCTTGGTTCTTTGTACTTTGGTCCTGGTACCTGGTTCCATCATGTGATCCTCTATGTCATCAGATCTGGGTCCACTTTGGCGCGGTCTGTAGTCATCTCGGGGGCGTTGACTGGGTCTGAACCTGCAGTCCTCTTTTGACAGGCCTTGTCTTTCCACAATTCCTGCAGGTAGGGCGAGGTCTCTGGTTGTTGGATCCAAGGGTCATTGCTGTTGTTATATGTCTGCCACAGATGAGATGCATGGGGTACTGGTGGCCGAGGGTAGTAGTTGCCGGCATAGTTGGTCCTGTAGGGGTTTGCCTGTACCATGATAGGGGCAGGGACCGGTCTTCATCTGAGTCACTGTCCATGGAAGTGGTGGTCATCAGCACACTTTCTTTTTCTTCTTGTCTTTCTCCTTATGTGAGGCTTTCTGGAATCCTTTGATTATGGTTACAGCATCCTTGAATCCGCTCGGATAGGATTTCTGGACGAGCATGTGGGCTTGGACTTATGTGAAGGGTGAATCCAAGTACCTCAATTGTTGAGGACAGTCTGGTGAGTAACCTGTTCCCCGGTTTCACCTTTTCCTGCTGGACGTCCTGGATAGACACCAGCCTGGTTGTTGAGGCATTCCTGTGCCCATTGTTCATCTGGAACAGAATCCAACCTGACTGATAACGTCCGGTCTGTTACTGCCGAGGCGTCCAGGTACTTCAGGATGACCTACAGATAAGTGTCAGAGTTTTAATAGTAACCTATGTAGAGATCCTCCAGGTGGCACATATAGCTGGCATTTCTGCTCCAACTTCCGCAGAAATGCTAGGTGTTTATTCCCGGTCTGGGAGTTTAACTGATATAGGGTTCAGTTGTGTGGGTGTGAAGCCACGTACCTAGTAGTTTCACTGGGTGAGGGTCTTGCTCTCAGGGGAGCTTCTGCCATGACGTAGTCCATGTTTGGGGTCAGGAGTGTAGGAACACTGGGTGTGACGTGGTGTTCTTCATCTGGCTGCAAGGTCTCCACTATGGATGGGGACTTGGTCACTATAGACACTTGTGAGGGGTTATTGATGGTTGGTTGATGATATCCTCTTTGATATCCTGAATGAACCTGAATGCACTCCTCAGAGGTATCCGTTATGATCCTGAGAGAGAGTGGCAGGGCTATGGTGCGGCACGGCATGTAATGAGCAGATGCTTTGGTCAGCAGTGGCCGGGACCGGAAATCACAGTTTTAAAGACTGCAGCACAATCCCAGGGCTGGCCGCCATCCCACCTAGGTTTACACTGTTTTATAAATCACATGGAGGCCCCAGCGGCGTGAGGGCACACCCCCCCACGTGGAGAGGGGCCGGATTATACTAATGATCAAATGGGAATCTTAACTGTATGCCTTGGCCTCCTTCTCGGACTGTGTGGCTAGTCCTCCATCATGCTTCAGGTGTGGAATTAGCAGGTGACTATGGCTCCCTCCCTGAGGTGTAATGTCGCAACCCCCCCCCCCCCCCCCCCGTGACTGTAAACTGTGTTGCTGCATGTGTCGAGACAGATCGTGTATATAGGTTCCAACTGTTCGGTAGTTGCTGTCCACAGCTCCAACCGTTCCTCTTTCCCCCCCTGGGTGCCTGTGTGGTACGCATGGAGGCTGCGGGACTTGGTGTGGTAATGCCGGTAGAAGCCGGCCCCGGATGTGGAGGTCAGTTGGGTAGTTTCCACTATCTCCGCTTTCTACTATACGGACACGTCTATCTTGTAAGCGATGTAGAGTGGGACTCTCGCTAAATTTCAGGGTTATTTGGGCTTGAGGCCGGCTGATCCGGTCGCCCTTTTTGTGACACGGGTGATCATACTTGACTGGAAACCGGCCTAGCGCCTCTTGAGGGGGTGGGATAAACTCCCTTCCGAAGCGTTTGGGCCTGTATTAGGCCCCGGAAGAAGTGAGAAGGATACAGTGGCTGAACACTTGCCTCTGCATGGATAACCACAATAGATGGCCACTGCCGGAAAGGAGTGTCATATTCCTGGGTTGGACTTTCTTCCTCTGCAGGTATTTGGCCTGTTTTGCTTGAGGCTGGCCTTGCTGGCACTAGTAGTGCAGCTAGTACCATATTGTGGCGAATTTGCAGGGAGTCTTGCGAACGTTCTGTTTAGCTCTTAGTGACACATATCCATCTCAAACACCTAAGTGGGACAATTTATTAGGGGTTTGATTGAATTAGGCACAGTCTGCCGATTTTTATTTTTTTTTTACTTTTATTTCAGGCATCAAGCACTGCACAAAATCCAGTTGTGTGCTGTTAGTGTAGGCTAGAAACTAGCCATAGCAATAGGATAGCATCGTTTTGTTAAAAAAAAGAAAAAACACACAAAAAAACACAAGTAAAAATTTACAGTTTACACTTTAATTTTGAAAATGTTGAACCCGAGGGCTAGGGGTAGAGGACGAAGGCTTGGGTAATACTACCTAAATATCTCTATCTGTTTCGCATAATATCCCTATCTTATTCCAATCCTTTTTTGCTAAAACAAAAGCTCAATGAATCAATTCCTCTGAATTTCCTCTGGCGAAACAATAAACCAAGAATATCCTAAAACTTTAACTAGGGGTAGGAGTCCTGAGCTACAGACTACATTCTAGCACAATCCTAACCATCGCACACTGGTGGATAATCCTTCACCCAATCAAATGGTGGTGCACATATAGGAAGACCGTGCCCGACTAAAGGGCTACTCAGGCCAAGACGCTGCTCCCGTCTCTGGGACATAACCACCCGCCATTCTAAATATTTCCAATCAGGCAATAGACATGCTTTGGCGCAGCTTAAGAAAACGTTCTAAAGCTACCAACGATCATTCCCCTACACAGATCCCTTTAGACTAGTAGACGAACCATCCAATCTGAACTTACCTCCGGCACTATTGGTAATTCCACTCATTAGCGGATCTTTGGTCGGGGAAACACTAGCGCGTTAACATGTTAATTAGAATACTCTATTCCTGTAAGGGATTTTTTACCCTACTTGCCGCGCATGTGGTTCGCCACTTATTGCGGTGCTGACCCAAAGGGCCCACATTAGATTCTCATATTAGCCCAACTACTACAACACTCTAAGCCTTAAATGTATTTCTATCTTCTTCTACTTACACCATTCTAGAAGGAAAAAATCATCTTTCAAAAGCTCCCTCATATGATACGTTGGAACGCAGTCTTATGCAATTAAATATGACCAACTGGCAGGGGCCCGCAAATGGCTAGTGCCACATCTTTATGTACCCTCTTCACTTATCAGACATGCGATTATAAAGACTCAGTTAAGGGATTTCACTCAATATAGGCTTAATAAATATTCCCCACATCAATCCACCTTTGCTGGTAGAAACGTTGGCCAAACAGGCACAACTATTGCACGTGCTATTGGTCATGCCCAATTACCATGACCTCTGGGATAAACAAGTAGATGTTGTAACAGATTCCCAGACCAGGTTAGGCTATTACCCCGCCACAGCCTTGCTCCTAATAAACGTCAATATTTCACTCCATCCTGTAGGATATTAGTCACCACCTTTTAATGGCCACTCAACTTACAATCACAGCACAACTGGAAGGAAACGAATAGCCCGAAAATAGAAAAATCACATCTTTTAGTCAATTCTAGCCTGTAACTATGAAAAAGGCTATATCATTCCAAAAACCACACACCCACCACAAATTTGTAAAAACATGAGTGTCTGGACCGCAGCCCTACGTCAAGACCACACCCTCCAGTCCAAATATCTTTTTTTTTGTGTCTGCCCCTCCCCATCCATCCTTTCGCACTCAGGTCTCGCCGTTGTCTAGCCGTACACCTGAGTCTATTCCATCGTTTCGCTAATTGGGCTTTTGCGTGTATCCTTATGTAATTCGCCTTTGTTTTCCGGTGTCCTGGAGCTAATGCCTCTGCGGTTCAGCTTCGAATGGAATAATGCTTGTGAATCCCTTATTTGTTTCCTCCGAGTCTACCAATTTGTTGGCATACTTTTTTGTTATATATGTGGAAAATTTGAACCATCTCTCTGTAAAATGCTATGGTAGTTGAACTTTGGGAGTATACAGCTTAAGTCAAAGCTGACGAGTTAGAATTTACGGATATCCTACTATTATGGGCCAATCTACAGTTTGTTGTCTGGAAAAGAAGTGTCGATACAGATGTAATATATCGCTGTAACAATGATTTACACCTGTTAAAAAGAGAGCTATATTTCTGTCTCTTTTCCATGTATTTTTGAAAAATTTTAAGAAAATATTATAAAAGAACATCCTCCATTACCTAAAAATAAAATGAATGATCGACTTATCCACTAATACCTAATCAAAAACACTACACCCCTAAAGATTCCCCTATGCTTGCTAAAGATGCTAAAAGAACTGTAGATGTACAAATTAATACTCTTAATGATTTCCCTCTGCTTGTTAAAGATGTTAAAGAAACTGAAAAGATTTTTAATATCTCAAATCATATTCTAAGGACCAAAAATCATTCTTAGAGAAAGGTTTATCTTTATGCCCTACATCCACTGCTGATGAATTTGATCTGTTTGTAGATATTTATAAATATATCTGTAAACTTACTCTTACATTTAGACATTTTAATATTTTAAAGACCAAAGATGCTTTC
Organism: Engystomops pustulosus; assembly: GCA_019512145.1. Lineage (NCBI taxonomy): Eukaryota > Metazoa > Chordata > Amphibia > Anura > Leptodactylidae > Engystomops > Engystomops pustulosus. The sequence goes on from CM033646.1 coordinate 73,011,549, forward strand.
GAATCTCAAAATACTGAAATACACATTACCGGATCCAGCGTTCCCTCCCATTATTCACACTGAATTGAAAACAAAATCCTTACCATTACCCCACCCATTTTATACTATGGTTACAACTTATAGCAATCTTTTCAATCAGAATGACTGATTGTACTGAAAGAATTATCCCAACCCTCTATTATATAAACCACACGAAGAGGGGGGGTGGGGGAGTATTTTTTGAATCCAAACATATTATGCATTCGAATTATCAGGAAATCTGGCTTTTAGGTCAACACAGATCTAATCCCACCCCAGACATGTTAATAATGAATAAGATGAGCGAACACACTCGTCCGAGCTTGAGCCGTTCGATCATTTAGCGTACTCGTACTGCTCTTGCTCGGGACTAATAATTCGCCAGCTCGATAAGTTGGCATCTCCTCTCCCGCCGTTTTGATTTTTGGCGCCAGAAACAGAGCCAATCACACGCCAGGAGAATTTTGCACTCCACCCAGCCTGACGTGGTTACCCTACACGTCGATAGCATGGTTGGCTGCTGATCGTGAACCGGAATAGACTAGCCCCTGCCCCCCGCGCTGCTCGCCTCATTCTCTGTCTGGATTCCGTTGGGAGAAGAGTGCTGCGGCTGGCAAGGAATAGGCGTTCGGCTGTTCATTAGCTTACTGTTAGGCAGGATTGAGTCTACGAACCCAACAGCCCTTGTTTTAGGTTAGAATAGGCGTATATTTTATTTTTTTTGTTTGCTTGTAGCTGGCCTGCTGGCACTAGTAGTGCGCTAGTACCATATTGTTGAGTGACGAATTGCAGGGAGACCTTTCAAACGTTCTATTTTAGTCTTAGTGACACACATATCGCATCGCAAACACCTAATTGGGACATTTATTAGGGTTTCATTGATTAGGCACAGTCTGCACAGATTTTTTTTTTTTTAACTTTACGTTTTTTCAAACTAAAAGTCATCACGGGCAAAGCACAAAATCCATTTGTGCGGTCAGTGTAGGTTAGAACCTAGCCCTACAAGAATCCAACATGCCTTCTTAGGGCTACAGTAAAGGCGTTATATATTTTTATTATTTTTTTTGTTTGATGTGGCTGGCCTTGCTGCACTAGAGTATAGTGGTCACGAGTACCATATTGTTATTACGAATTTGCATGGAGACTTGCGAACGTTATATTTCGCTCTTATGACACTACTGTCGGGGTCATAATCGACAATTAACACCGATCCGTTCAGTCCCCCAATAGATAGAGTCCGTGGTGCCGAACGTTTTTTAAGAAGAACTTTGTTCCATGTTGGTTTCAGCGAATCTCCATCTCAACAAACTCGTAGTCTGCTCTCACGCAACAACAAGACTACTTATTTCCGTGTTGGTAAATACTTTATACAGAAGGGTAAAAAGGTGTGGTCTGTGCAATGGCAGCATCATAGGGGCAAGGATCACGCATCTGTGTCTGCATCCGATGGGCCCCAATTGTCCGGTTTCCATTATCTGGCGATAATGTCCTGTGCGTTGACAAACCTTAAGTTTCGATATAGTGAGGAAGTCTTTCTTTGAAATCGTTAATGTTGTTGTCCTATTCCTGGAAATAGGTTTTGGCTTGTGTATCTCAGTGGATCCGGCGCATCTAAGTAACATACTGAGCATATTGCTGAGAGGAAAAACTTTATTCTATTTGCCAACTATATAAAAGATACACATATAACTATAAACTCATATACACATATTCCCCCTTCATGACTACACGATAAACATAAAGTCATGTCAATTCCCTTCACAATCCCCCCCCCTAAAACAACATTTTCCTCTAATTACCTTTGAGGTTGTCCCATAGGTGTGGATAGGGTTTGGTGGGGTTTCTTCACACTTCGGGCAAGGCCTGCTCTTTCACAGCCATACCCTCACTCCCGCTTGCACTACGCTAATTCACTCATGGAGTCCTCGCATCTTTCCTTCCCCTAAATTATCTCCATGGATGGGGGAATGGGCATCGTGGGTTATTTTGGGGCATATGAACCTAATGTGGTTAATCCTTAACCAATTGTGCCGAGCTAAAGAACATCAGTATATAAAAGGTATATGTGTCCTCCTGGTGACACGCCGGGTCTCTTCTAGTCTTCGCATGGGAGGGGCGTGTGTCCAGGTGGTTTTTCCCTTCAAGTTTTAACTGCAGCTGGGGGTGACAAGAATCACGTTGTATGGACTCGTCAAACCTTGGTCCAGGCAGTTCCGGCGGATGTACTTCTTTACGTATACTTTGTCAACCCGGTTTGGAAGTCATAAGCCTTGTCACCTTGGATTCAGGAATAGAGCAGAAACTGCAGATGTGTGTTAGATAACTCTTTAGCAACGGCCAACAAACTTAGCAACTTTATATTTATCCAGCCCTTCACTTTGCTGCTCTACTTCTGACAACCTTAGGGGGTGCCCAAACAAATCTCATAGGGAGAGTGAGCCGTGTTTTGACTTTTGGGGGGTATGTCTAACATGTACAAGGGCAAATGGGCAAAAAAGTTCTGGCCATTCCTTAGGGTTTTCTTGTGTCGATCTTCAGCAGTTTGTTTCAAAGTCCCATTCATCCTTTGTCACTTTCCCAGACTTTGAGATTGATATGGCGTTTGGAGTTCTACTTGGCACCTTGCATCGTGCCATAGTTCACGTGAGATTTGTCCTTGAAGGCTGGTCCTGTCACTTTCTATTACTTAGGTACTCCAAATCACAGGCATTTCAGTTCGTTTCTTGGCTGTGAGCTTGGCAGTCATGTTTGACAACTGGGTAGCTTCGGCCATCCTGGAACATGTCCACGCTCTAAGACATATCATATCTTTCACTGACTTAGGAAGCTGATGTGGTCACTTGGATCCTTTGAAAGGTGTCTGACTTGGTCCCAGGTGCTGGTATGGCACTTTGGGTCGTGGGACCGGGGGTTGTCAAGTCGCCAATGGACAGCCTTGTGTTAGGCATTCACACGTGTAGATAATCCTGGAGCAAAATACATCTTATGCATAGCCTAATGCCTGGTTACGAATGCTTACCTACCCGCCAGGACCCAGGAGCAATGGCGGGGTACAACTTTCTAGGGAACGACAAGTCTTAATTGTCCAAGTTCCGTTCTCATAAGCAGCACCCATGCTTTTCCATGCTTTAGGTTCTTTTCTGGGGCCTCTTTTGTTCCTCTTCGTAGCTGACCAAGGTTGGAGAAATAATCTTCTCTCTTCTTCTTCCGTCTTTCCTTCTTCTTCTGGGCTCTAGTAGCCACCGAGTTAGGGTATGTCCATCTCTTATTTTTCCCTTCGGGATCCTTTCAAGCCACTCGGAGGACCCATTTCCCCAATGGCAAGCTTCTTGGACGCCAATCACTAGATAGTTTCTCTCTAGCTGCCCTTGAGTCACTTTTCGTGAGCTTTTACCTGATCACTGCCAGCTTGGTAGGGCCAGTGTAGAGCTTTTCCTTCAGGCTCTTATGAGGTCTGCATGCTTCACTGGGGTAGCTGCGGCTGTGTTCTTCCAGATAAATATCAAAATCATGTCATGCCCATGGCATCCTTACTGAGTCAGTTCTGATGTTCACAGTCCTTCCCTTTGGGCCCAAAGTGCAGGCTTCCTTCTAGGACTAATCCATCCCGGCTTCTTGAGTGTACATGGCGTCTGGGATGGCCCTTCCGCTTTCACCACCTGTGTTTCCGTGGTTACCCACCGCATACCTGTGTGGTACCTACCAGACTGATCTGCAAACCTGGAGCCAGCTGTCCAAAGTTCGACAGCAAGGTCAGGATTGGTAATTCCTTGAGTAGTTACCCCTGGAGTTGTTGAGGTTGTCCATCAAGAAGAACTTGTAAGGCAGTCTGATTGAGGATCTTCAACTTCAGGAGCAACTCGGGTCACCTTCGTCCCCCCTGGAATGTGGTATGAATTAGCTGATTGATGACTGACACTTTGAAGGTGATATGGAAGTCAGAATTAAAGAACCTGAAGTCTGAGGTGTCCCTCTGGTGGGCATAATGTCCTGGTTGGTCTGAGAAAGGACTGCCGCCAGATCATGAGAGGCCTGAAGGATGGAGGTCATAGGAGTCCCAGACAATGTCAGCAGTCCTGTTAGAAGTTCATGGGCGACATAACTGCTTCAAAACAAGTAGGAGATGTCTTGGCCACCGTGGACCATACGGCAAAGTAGTAACCATTAGATCGTTGTCTCCCAGGCAATGTGTGTGCGCCAGGACAATCATTGCTGGTCCTTTCACTTTCAGAAACAAACAGTTGAAAGGGCTGGGGTATAGTCCTGGATCCCGAGCATGTCGCTCTGGAATGGCATCTTCAGTGCGGGGGTGGTGACAGTCGTGTAGATGTGGGAGGACCAGAGGTGAAGTACCTCTGTGGTCCCCTGACTTTAGAAGTCATCACAAGTGGTATGGCAATCCCTTGATGCATCCGGAATCCCTTTGTCTGCATTAGGTATGAGTCCCCAGAAAGACAGGAGTTTAGGTTATGTGGAAGAAATGGTAATATGCAAGTGGCTCGATTTCGCTGTCTTCTGTGGTGTTTCTGGCCCCTTGAAGACACAAATGTCCACGGAAAATTGACCTTTGCGTGACATACCATTGAACTTTATGCCTTAGAAACTTTGCAGTTGACTGTAGAAGTTACAGTAGAGGTCAGACATGCCTCTTGCTCCAGCATTGTTTGGAGTCAGCACAGAGGATAAGATCATCCACATACTGGTAAAGAAGAGTAACTGAGAATGCTCAGCATTCCAGGGAGACAAGACAGTCTTCACAGCCTGGGTAAATGGTTATGGGGGTCTGTTCAGGCACCTTGTGTGGCAGCTTTGTCCAGTGAGTTGGCTCCACATGGTAAGGCAAACTATAACGGCACTCCGTTGTTAGGGGTACCCTGAGATGCATTAGCAAGATCGTAGACTCGTGAAAACCCTGCACAGAGGGCGGGATTGGCCAGCAAAGTGTTGGGGTTTGTACCATGGAGTTTCCAATACGTAAGTCGTGCATTGACCGTGAGTGGTCCTGGGACTCAAACCTGTACTTGAAGTGGTGCCCCCTTGGGGGATCTTTCTTCTGGACAGGAAAGAATGTGGGTGGTTGCCATGAAGAGTGTACAGTAGACCAAAACACCTTGCTGACAAGGGCCTGAATCGGGTGGAGAGTCTTGTTCCTTGAGCATCGTTCAGAGAAGACTAAGGTATACTCGGGGGCTGTGTCCCCTGTCTTTCATACACCCCATGCACTGATCACTGATGGACTGGTAAGTCGCTACGGCATCAGGTCCGTAGACACCCGAGTGCGAGGGGAGTTTGGCTGAGACCGCCGTTCGGAACTCCATAGGAGGTGATTCAGATATGGATGATTTTGCTGAACACCACGAGGGAGAACGCTCGAAGTAGACAGTGTCCCATGGTTCCCTCTTCTGACCTGGGTCCATGTAAATCATCAGCTGAACAACCTGGGGGGTATATAATATAGAAGCTCTGAGCGACGTGGAACAGGTCTTCCCCCCAAGAGGTTGACGTAGGCGGATCCGAGAGCCATGGAAGTCAAGGCCATGACATCAGGGAAAGTCGACCACGGGTATCAGAATAGTGAGGGAGACTCTGCAGTGGTGCCAGTAGCCTAATACAGGACAAGAAGTCATCATGTACAGTTCCACAGTACTGGAGTGAGGTGAGGGTTATGATAACCGAGGTGCCAGCCCTATGTCCACTAGAATCTGTGGGGGCCCGTCCTGGTAGGACAACGAATCTACAAGCTTTTTGGTAAAGCTTTGAAGCGTTTGTACAGAGCCGGTCACGGGTGAGCCTGAACTTCCATCAATTCTGTGGGGAGATCCTGTGCCTTGTTCTTTGTACTTGGTCCTGGTCCATGGTTCCTCATGTGATCTACTATCGTCATCAGATCTGTTGTCCACTTTGGCGGCGGTCTGTGCTCATCTCGGGGGGCGTTGACTGGGTCTGAACGCACCCTCTTTTTGACAGGCCTGTGTCTTCTCACAATCCTGTCAGGTATGGCGAGGTCCGCTGGTTGTTGATCCAAGGGTGCATTGCTGTTTTTATGTCTAGCCACAGATGAGATGCATGGGTACTGTCGTTGGCCGAGGTAGTTTGACCAGGCATAGTTGGTCCTTAGAGGGTTGCGCTGTAGCCATGATAGGGCAGTGCCGGTGCTTCAATCTGAGTCACTGGTCCATGTGAAGTGGTGGTCATCAGCATCCTTTCCTTTTTCTTCTTGTCTTTTCTCCTTATGTGAGAGCTTTCTGGAATCCTTTGATGTATGGATTTCAGCATCCTTGAATCCTCGCTTATAGATTTCTGGACGAGCAGGTGGGCTTGGACTTATGTGACGGGTGAATCCAAGATACCTCAATTGTTGAGGAACCAGTCTGGTGAGGACCGTGTTCCCGGATTCATACGGCCTTTTCCTGCGGTACGTCCTGGATAGACCAGCCTGTTGTTGAGGCATATCTGTGCCCAAGTGGTTTCTCTGTGAACAAATCCAACCTGACTTGATAACGTCCCTGGTCTGTACTATGCCGAGGCGTCCCAGGTACTTCAGGATGACCTAGCAATAAGTGTCAGGTTTTATAGTACCATGTAGAGATTCCCCATGGTGGCACCATGCATAAGCTGGCATTTTCCTGCCCAACTTCCGTCAAAACTAGCCTAGGGTGTTTTATCTCCCTGGTCTGGGAGTTTTACTGATGATAGGGTTCAGTTGTGTGGGTGTGAAGCCACGTACCTAGTATGTAGTTCAACTGGTGCTTAGGGTCTTGCTCTCAGCGGGAGCTTCTGCCATGACAGAGGCCATGTTTGGGTCAGGAGGTAAGGAACACTGGTGGGTGTGACGTGGGTGTTTGTCTTCATCTGGCTGCAATGTCCTCCCTATGGATGGGGAGCATTGGTCACCTATAGACACCTGTGTGAGGGGTGTCTTGATTGTGGTGATGAGATATACTGAGCTTTGAGTATGTCCCTGAATGAGCATCTGAATGCACTCCTCAGAGTGTATCCGTTATGTTATCCTGAGAGAGAGTGGCAGGGCTATGGTGCGCACGGGAAGTGTATGAAGCAATGCTGTGGTCACGCAGTGCCCGAGACCGGCAAAACACAGTTCTAAGAGATCGCAGCACAATCCGTCCAGGGCTGGCCCCATCCCACCTGGTTTACACGCTTATTATAAGATACACATGGTAGGGCCCCACTGGCTGTGAGGGCACACCCCCCCACATGGAGAGGGCCGGATGTGTACTAATGTCAAATGGGAACTTAACTGTATGGCCTGTGGCCTCCTTCTCGGACTGTGTGGCTAGTCCTCCATCATGCTTCAGGTGTAATTAGCAGGTGGACTATGGCCTCCCTCCCTGAGAGTGTATATCGCACACCCCCCCCCCCCCCCCCCCGTGACTGTAACTGTGTTGTTCTGCGTGTCGAACAATCGTGGTATCATAGGTGTCCAACTGTCGGAGTTGCTGTCCACACGACACGTTCCTCCTTTCCCCCCCTGGGTGCACTGTTGGTACGCATTGGAGGCTGCGGGGACTGGTGTGGTAGGTCCGGTAGAAGGCCGGGCCCCGGACTGTGGGAGGGTCATTGGTAGTTTCTCACTATCTCCGCTTGTCTACTATACGACACCGTTACTCTTGTAAGCGATGTAGAGTGGGACCTCGCTAAAATTCAGCCGGTTTATTTGGACTTGAGGGGCCGGCTGATCCTGGTGCCCTTTTTGTGAATGCAACGGGTGATCATACTTGACTGGAAACGGCCTACGCCTCCCCCTTGAGGGAGGTTTGGGATAAACCCTTTCCGAAGCGGTTGGGGCCTTGTATTAGGCCCCGGAAGGAAGTGAGAATGCGATACAGTGGCCTGAACACTGGCCTCTGCAGGATAACCGAAATAGATGGCACTGCCGGAAAGAGTGCATATTCTGGATTGTGCACTTTCTTTCCTCTGCAGGGATTTGGCCTGTGGCTAGAAAGCTCAGTGGCTAGGAAAGACCCATTGCTATTCCCTGGCAGTGTATTCGATACTTGTCTTTGAGCACTTTTGCCACCCTCTGGAACCGAAAACAATAAGGATCAATAAGCATCCGGGCAAACAAAACATAGGTCCTCCGCATCTGAAAAGGAAAACATCCAGTAAGGGGCACGTCTGCCATAATACTCCCCGTAGGGCTGTGGGGTATTGGCTGGGTGAGTTTTAAACCCCCCTTGATGGGAGCTACATCTGGTATACTGGAATACTGATCAACTGGAAAGGCAAATAGGTCTCTGGCATCTTCATATGCAGGGGCACAGAGATGGAGAACATTTGCCAAATCATAATGTCACTCTCAAATGACAGCTGCCATTTTGATAGGGATCACGGGTCTTCAGTACACTCATTGGCACTTGGAGATCTGGACCATCCGCACATGTATCTGGCTGTTCTTTTTTCCTGGTCTTTTTGCTTGACTGGAAATGGGTTAAAATCACATCGTTCAGAAGGGATCCTGTCCTACCCCCACCACCCTTTTCCCGCCCTGTTGGAGCCGTCTCTGGCCACTCACTATAGTAATGTCCTCCCTCCCCACAGTCGAAACCGTGCCCACTTTGGTCGTCAGTTTGAGACTTCCTAAAGTTGTCAGTCTCACCTTTGTTCCGTGGTCTGTGAAACTGGTCTCTGTTTCCTCCCTCCTCCCTTCTCCCCCTCTTTTCCCTTCTCCGCCCCCTCCTCCCCCGCCCCTCTGGCTATCAGTCACAACTCTTATCAGTTTCCTGTATACGCAAGTCTGTTAGATTCTCCATCCGTTAAACGTTGGGTAACACCCATTACCAAAACAGATGTACACTAATCATCGGTCATCATCCCATGTGTCCCAAAGCTGCAACCGTTCCCATTGTAACCTCTTCCATTCACCGTGTGCTCTCCCCGCCTTATCTCACTCCTCACTATAGGATTCTATAACCATCAACAACTCTTTGGCCAGACTCCAACTTTCTCAACATAAGTCAGTTACACTTGTTGTTGGTTTTGATGCAAAAAGAACAAAGTCATCCTAGGCTCATAATACAGTTTTGGGGGCTCGTTAGTTCTTGCTTAGTCTGTTCGTGGGTTACACAGGTGACATCACATCATACTGTAAAGCAATCGTCAAGGTCAGACAGAACACACACTGATAACCACGCTCAGAACCTTCAAGGTGCTCCCTGCTACCCACAACCATCCCTATGGCTCCACATCGAGTAGGGCATAGCAATGAACTTTCGGGATTAAAGGGAATATATTTAAATGGCCCGCCAACTGAAAAATGTCTTAAGTGGACCCTACCGGAGAGGGATGCCCACTTTCCGCTGGATTTGGGGCGTGTTCTATGTGGACGACAATCTTCCACCCCATCCGGGTTCTGATCCACATAGGTCACTGTGTCCACCTTCCTACGAAGGAACCGGCGCCATTAGTAGGCGGGCCCCCAGAAGGAGGCGGCGGCCATTTTAGATACATTTGTTTTCATACATTTTGGTACACTATGTGATAGGCACATTTACATATCTGTAAATCAGTTCTCATCCTCTGCCCCTTCCTGCCACCCTTCCCTTTGCACCTCCGAACAACCTTTTCTTCACTTCTGATCTAACTCTACGCACCACTATAGTGGGCTGTGCTCTGACTCTAACAGCCCTTGTCCCCTACAGGACCTTACTACTCATCTAGATGTCTTCCACAGTGTGTGCGTATCCATCCTGACTTCTGGCTTTCTAATCAAACTTTGTCAAATCTTTTGCACTGTACACACTTTTTGAGCCTTCTCTCTGCCCACTAACTGGGTGGCAGCTGTGTCCCGGGAGAGGCCGTGTTTCTTTTTCTGTACTTACAGTTCTGTCGGAACTAAATACATACCATGTTGGCGTGGCCAACTCCTCAACACGTGTCCCCGTTTGAAAATCAAATCCTTGCACCTGGCGCCACATTGTTACTCTCTTCCCTAGCCATATCACCGGCTCACACGTGGTCTGGTCTCCTCAACTCAGACAACGTACACTACGGTACTCATGCAGTTAACTCTCTCCTAGGAAAGTCCTTCCTGGGTATATCCCCACATTTATTTCAGGCCCATGACACCCGATCATGGCGTAGTTTCTCTACTTCTGACGGCCGATGTCATAGACCTTACTAATTTCTTTCCTAATCAAACAACTTTAAATAACCGACGCACCCACACAAATTTTACTTTCACATTTCCGCAGAAATTTTTTTTATTCAGACAAGTGCAACTGTCGGGGGTGGTGTTTTCCAATGTTGTCAGGTCCTCCATCTCAAACAAACTCTCTAACTGCTCTCAGCTCAACAAGACGATCCTTTATTTCCGGTTGAAAATTTAACACGAAGGTACAATGGCTTGGTTACTGTGTCATGCAGCATCATAGTGGCAAGGATTAAGCTATGGGTCTAGCATCCGATGGGTGCACCCGATTGGTCAGTGTCCAGTACTGGGCAATAATGTCCCTGGGGCGTGACAAAACCTGTAAGGTTCGATATAAGTCATAAGCTTCTTGGAATCGGGGATGTGTGTTCTTTCCTGGAATATGCGGTGTTGGCTGTGTATTCATGGATGCCGGCGCCATCGTTAAGTACAATCTGGCTATTATTAGGAGGAAAACTTTAGTATTTGCCACTATAAGAAACGTATAAATAATAGGTAAACTAAATAAAGCTCATATCAAATACAGGCAGTCCCCGTTCATACAATATAGGGACTGTAGGTTTGTTCTTCCGTTGAATTTTGATGAGTAAGTTCGAAACCTGTATATTTATATCTGTAGTTCCCGACAATTTATTTTTTTTTCTGGCCCCAGTGGACAATTGGAGTTTTTCAAATTTTTTTTGCTGAATATGACCAAGAATATCAATAAAGCTTCATTGCATACAATTTAGCTGATTTTGCAATCTGGGACTAGTTTTAAAGCATCCAGAGGCTGTCACCAGAGGTAACAGTGGGCATAGGGGTCCGGCTGTACTATGGGTTGGCTCTGTACGTCGGGTGTCCTTAGTTAGGTGGAACCGCCTGATTCCCCTTCATGTCATAAACCTATAACAGCTAATGTACAGATATTCCCCTTCACATACAACACAATATCCATCTCAAACCCCTACGTGGGACCATTTATTAGGGTTTTGACTTGATTAGGAATCAGTCCTCCTGTCTTTTTCTTTTTTGTTTTTTTCTGCAACAGTCTCTAGCACCACAGCACAAATCCAGTTGTTCCTGTCAGCTGTAGCTAGAGACTAGCCATACAGAACCCACCGGCCTTCTTAGGGCTAACATAAGCGTTATATATTTTTTTTTTTGGTGATTTGCTTGTGGGCTGTGCCTTGCTGGCACTAGATTGTCCTAGACCATATTGTTGTGCGCGAATTGCAGGGAGTCTGCGAACGTTCGGTTTAGTAGCTCGTATGACGCACAAATTCCATCTCAAACTTCTAAGTGGACATTATTATTAGGGGTTTAGGATTAAGGCACAGTCTTGGCCGTTTTTATTTTTTTTGTTACTTTTTTCAGGCTCAGCACTGCACAGAATCCAGTTGTGTGCTGCATTGTAGGCTAGAAACTAGCATACATAGGGATAGCATGGTTTGTTAAAATACAAGATAGAAACACCCACACAAAAAAAACATCAAGTAAATTTTAGCAGTTTACAACATTTAATTTTTTGGAAAATGTTGAACCCGAGGGCTAGGGGTAGAGGACGAAGGCTTGGGCGTCCAACTACTGCAGGGGTCAGAGGCCGTGGTCCTGGGCGGGGTGAGACAACACCTGCTGATGAGGGAGCAGGGGGACACTGCAGAGCTACACTCCCTAGGTTCATGTCTCAAGTTATTGGGACTCGTGGTAGAGCACTGTTGATGCCAGAACAGTGCGAACAGGTGATGTCGTGGATTGCGGACAATGCTTCTAGCCATTTGTCCACCAGTCAGTCTTCCACGCAGTCCACCCTTGTCACCGAAATCAGCACTCCTCCAGCTCCTCCACCTCAGCCTCCTTCCCCCCAGTCTGCCCCCTCCCAGGAAAATTTGCCATTTGAACCGGCATACTCTGAGGAACTGTTTTCTGGACACTTCCCAGAGTCACAAACCACTCGCGTTCAAATTCGCCGGTTGCTGCTGAGCTCCTTTCCGATGCCCAAGTTTTCCACCGATCGGAAGTCTGGAGGTTCTTTAAAGAAACACCAGAGGACCGACGGACTGTGGTGTGCAACCTACACTCACCGGCCACTTTATTAGGTACACCATGCTAGTAACGGGTTGGACCCCCTTTTGCCTTCAGAACTGCCTCAATTCTTTGTGGCATAGATTCAACAAGGTGCTGGAAGCATTCCTCAGAGATTTTGGTCCATATTGACATGATGGCATCACACAGTTGCCGCAGATTTTTCGGCCGCACATCCATGATGCGAATCTCCCGTTCCACCACATCCCAAAGATGCTCTATTGGATTGAGATCTGGTGACATCTGGTGACTGTGGAGGCCATTTGAGTACAGTGAACTCATTGTCATCTTCAAGAAACCAGTCTGAGATGATTCCAGGTTTATGACATGGCGCATTATCCTGCTGAAAGTAGCCATCAGATGTTGAAGAGTGACGGCGCGCGCGCGCCCTAGGAGACGGGGACGCGCGCGCCGAGCTGCGGGAGCCAGGGAGGACATCGCGGGAGCCAGGGAAGGTGAGCGGGACCCGGGACCGGGGGCAGCAGCAGGAACACGGGTGCGCCCGCGATCCGAGACAGCGATCGCGGGAGCACCCGTGACATTTTGTTACTCATAATATGATTGCACTTGTATTTCTGTATGTGATAAAAACATCTGCCAAACCAGAGGACAACAGATCATGTGAAAATATAATATTTGTGTCATTCTCAAAACTTATGGCTATGACTGTAGAACTGTTCCAATGAGCCACCTAATGATAAATGACCCCCTATTGTTATTCACTATTCACTGTGCATATCATTACTTTCTGAAAATAAATTACAGTCCTCACCCTGTGTGGTGACTATTACTCTCTAAGGGTTCATTCAGAGGGGCGTTTTGGACATCAGTATGCTATCCGTGTTTTTTTCCAGATAGAATACTAACCCATCTATTTCTATTGGTCTGTTTACATGTCCATCTTTTTCACAGATGTGAACCAAGGACCACAGACCTCCATAGAAGTCAATGGATCTGAAAAATGGATGGCACGCAGGTGACAATTGTATATGACATTCCCAGGGATGCTGGGATTTTTTTTCATGTTTGTATGTTAAAAAACTTCAATAAAAATGATCTGATTTAGAAAAAAAATACATCACATCCTAGTCAGAACAGATTTTCACCGATCAAGCTGTAGGTTATGATGATCTGTGAAAAACGTCTGGCAGACTGATGCAAATCGGCCGTGAAAAATATGAAGTAATCATCTGATTTTCATGGCCATGAGGCAGCACATCCATCTGCAGGTAGCCTTATATTTATAATTGTAGAATCTTTGTCAATTTAATCATAATTTATATTGCCATGACTGTTGTGGGCGGAATTGATTGGTCAATGCCAGGTTCCTGCTACTGCCTGTGCAAACATGACATACCTGTGCATCAGGGGGCTTTTAGTCAAAGTGCACCATGATGAACAGGTAAAAGATGAAAAGTTCTTATTTGGTTACATTCACAGTAATTTGTGCCCACCGTACCATAGCAGCCTTTTTGTGCCTTGTTTGTGCTCTGAAAGTCTTCTGAGGTCAGTTCACTTCTGACAGATAAGGAGGCTAAGACATAATCCATACAAAGAGCATATTTCTATTGATGATTCAGCCCTCTGAGGTGATTAGACTATAAATGTACTGTCTGTCATGAGCATAGGAGAGCAAGATGACGTCATGTGAGCGGCGTGAATTCAGCATGGGAGAGGGAAGTGCGGGGGTGTGTACAATTAGCAGCCCCGAGCGCCTGAAATCTTGCGGAGGACAGTGCCGGGATCATGATGAAGAGGAGCGCAGGTGAGTATTTGTAGCCTTTTATTTTGTTTTTTTTTTTAAGTGGTTGATTTCCTTTAAGTTATTAGGAAATTCATCAGGTTTATTTATCTCTCATCTCTCAGTATAAAATAAAGAAAAACGGCAGCACTCCAAAGAAACGTGGTGTTTATTCCACCTCCCGCAACGTTTCGGCTGTGTTCAGCCTTTGTCATCTCTCAGTAGATACAATGCAGAAAGCATTCATACAGATGTATGCCCATCCAGCTAGGTGCGCTGGAGAAGAGGACGAATGAGCGCTGCTCACCACTCCCCTCTCTATAGAAACCAGTTCCGCACGGCCGCACACACTTTTCCCTGTGTATGGGGATGTCCACCATTGCTGTCTATGGGGACGTAAATTTGCGGCCGGATATACGCCCACCCAGACGGTCGTGTGAATGAGGCCTTACACAAACTTCTTAAATAAGGAAGAAAGAAGGGAGAAAGAAGGGCACTGAACAGATTTATGTAATAAAGTATATTACAAAGTTTACTATTAGCATCTGCACTACTGATTTATACAATTGAGTACAAAATTTTGTTACCCTATAAGTAGTTTTCTGTAGTAAAGGGTTAGATTTGAAAGTTATTTTCAATGTTTAATATTTGGATAGACGGACAAGTCAGGAAACAGTGGAGTGGAACTTATCATTGGGTTTCCTGTCTATATTTGGCGTTGTTTTGGCGCACACAAATGCTGTTTTGCAACTTTCTATTGAGCCAAATGAACATAGGACATTGTAAAGTCACTTTAAAATAGACCCTACTTGTGCCAAATTCATTATTTACTTAGCCTAGTTTTCACAATACTGAACTAAATTCTTGATTTGCCATTTGGCGCATATTTTGGTTTTGGTGCAAAATGACTCCAGTCACTACCTGGTATGGAAATCGTAGACAAAAAACACTACCAAATTTATCAAGACCAATTGCTCCTTAGAGGGACATGTGTGGCCCATAAAAAGACAATTTCATGACAAATGCAAGCAAAAAAAAAAACAAAAAAAATTTACAACAACATATATACACTCACTTTATGAATTCAGATAAAACAAAAACGGAATTGGACAAAGACAACCAACTCAAAGGCAAATTGTAATGATAAATTCCCTCCAGTCAGTCATATTCAGATGTAACATTAACAGTATGTCTTGAGGCTGTCCGATAAAAACCACATGAGGACGTAAAAACCATAGTTATCAAGTGGTCACAATGTCACTACATTATTATCTTTATGACGCCACTGCAGTTTAAGCTGTTCAGGATATGACAGTATGTGACAAATGGCTTTATGCATTACCACTGCGCTATTGTCATCTCATATTCTTCAAGGAATCATAAGTTGTAACTTATATACTCAAACTATCCTGAACAATTTACAAATATCACATTCCTGGTTCTCTTTTTATAAACTCTACAGTAAGAGAGTAATTTACGGCTCCGTTGGGTAACGGCTTAGTGTTCTCATATGTGAGAGAACATTGTTGCTCATCAAACTGATCCATCACAAGTGTCATCTCCTCTCTGTAACTCTGGGATCCTAAACTTGGGATTTACACACTGCTGCAGCAGTATAGAGTTACAATATCATAAGACATACAGAGGGTGCGGAAATTGTTAAAATCAACAAAGTTATAATTTGTTTTTGCTCATATAAGTACACCTTGTGCCCCATTTTGACAGGAAAGAAATGTAGATATTTTAGCTAATTTATTATACAAGAAAACCTGAAATATCTCATGGTGATAAGTATTCAGCCCCTTAGCTCAGTATTGGGTAGAAGCAGCTTTGGAGCGAGTACAGCCAGGAGTCATGCCACAAGTTTCTCACACCTGGATTTGTGGATCAAAGAGATTTTTATTTCTCATAGTCTGGGAGTCCTTCATGTGTTTTGCACTGTATGCTGCTTTCATATGTCTTGCACTGTGGAGAGGCTTCTGTCGGCAGATTCTGCCATAAAGCCCCGACTGGTGGAGGCTGCAGTGATAGGTGACCTTGTAGAACTTTCTCCCATCTCCCTCCTGCATCTCTGGAGCTGAAGCCACAGTGATCTTGTGGTTCTTCTTTACCTCTCTTAATAAGGCTCTTCTCCCACGATTGCTTAGTTTAGCTGGACAGCCAGCTGGAGGAAGTGTTTTGGGAGGTGGTGTAACTACAGTCCTCTGGGCCTGGGGCACAATTCCCACTGGGACCCTCTCTTGCTATAACTTAAAAACATTGAACCCGACCCATTTCAGTTTTTAAAAGTGCAATACTTTATAGAAACTGGAGGGTTTTATGCCTTGGTATTCCATTGGTAATATTGTCCCCTACCAGTAGCCATTAGTAATATTACCCCCACAAACACACACACACCAGTAGCCATTAGTAATATTCCCACACACGCACACACACCAGTAGCCAATAGTAATATTCCCCCCCACACAAGTAGCCATTAGTAATATCCCCCCATATACATACACATCAGTAGCCATTAGTAATATTCCTCCCCCTCACACTAATAGCCATTTGTAATATGGTACACCCCTGGTTTTGGGAGTCCCAAACTTCTTCCATTTAAAGTTTATGGAGGCCACTATCTTTGAAAGCTGCAGAAATAGTTTTGTAATCTTGGCCATATCTATGTCTTGCCACAATTCTGTTACTGATCTCCTTGGGCAGTTCTTTAGACCCCATATGTATACTAGGGGCAGGGGGTTGCTGTCTGTATACTAGAGACAGGCGGCTGCTGGCTGTATACTAGAGACAGGGGGCTGCTGGCTGTATACTAGGGACAGGGGGTGCTGGCTGTATACTGGGGACATGGGGCTGCTCGCTGCATACTTGGGATGGCGGGTGCTGGCTGTATACTGGGGGGCAGGGGCTGCAGGCTGGCAAAGTGGGATGGTCTTCCACCAGGTCGTTCCATAGATGCGACTAGCCAGCGGTGGTAGCCGCGGTCGAGGTACCTTAGCGGAAGACAGTCTCGTGGTCAGGTCCAGTCACAGGGTCTGGGCAGGCGGCAGAGATGCAACATCAAGTTTAATCCAGGGTCAGCAATGGGAGGTCCAGGCAGATGGGAACGGGAACACAGGACACGGGAACTCAGGAGCAGGACCACACTGGAGCAGGAACCCAGGAGACATAGGAACGCAGGAGTATCGCTGGGGAGCTTTTTAGGCTGTGATTCGGTGAGGCAGGAAGGGAGGTGGCGGATTATCAGGAGAAGGTGTTTAACCAGCGCACCAATCAGCGGTGCGCTGGCCCTTAAAATCTTCAACAGCCGGTGTGCACATGCCTTGGAGGTGGGGACGCATGCATACAGCAGTTCGCTGAAGAGCAGTTTGGGATTGCGACCGGAGCAGGGGCACACAGAGGGACACGGGTGCGCCCGTGATCCAAGACAGGGATTGCGGGAGCACCTGTGACAATTCCTCAGGTTAACCATTAATGATCCTCTGCTGCATATTTGTGTCGTTGAATGTAGGTGGATGACATAGTTTCTCCAGCATCACTTGGACCCCCATTAATCTTGAGAACCATCATCCTTGTGATCAGTGGGAGTCCCAGCAATCAAACCCCAACAATCGTCCAATAATCCCCACTGTGGAAAGGAGATAGCATTAAAAGAGTTGTCCACTTTCAGGAAATAATTGTATAACTTTTCATTACACACACAACATCGATTTTCCAATATCAATTCCTCACTGTTCTAGATCTCTGCTTGCTGTCCTTCTATAGAAAGCCTCTATGTTTACTTCCAGTGGGCAGAAATCTGTCCATGGTCATACAGGATCACAACTCGTTACATCACAGAAAGTAATCAGAGCTGTGTCATACTAACGGCTCATGCAACCTGTGTGTCCATCACATGACCAGGGACAGATTTCTATCCACTGTACACGTAAAAATGAAAAAGTTATGGATTTTTGAAGGTAAAGAGCGAGAAATGAGCGAAAAAACCCTGCGTCCTTAAGGGGTTAAAGGGGTGTTCCCCATTTCAGCAAATTAACGTTATTGTTTGTATTATAAAAAGTGACACAATTTTCCAATATACTTTCTGTATCAATTCCTCACGGTTTTCTAGATCTCTTCTAGATCAAGGTTTTCTTCCAGTGGACAGAAATCTGACCATGGTCACACAGGTGCACGGCTCATTAGTATCATAGAGAGTAATCAGAGCCGTGTGATATAACGAGCCGTGCACCTGTGTGACCATGGTCAGATTTCTGTCCACTGGAAGGAAACCTAGAAGCTTCCTATAGAAGGACAGCAAGCAGAGATCTAGAAAACAGTGAGGAATTGATACAGAAAGTACGGAAAGTGGTTGGAGCCCTAAGGTGTGCACCCCTAGAGCCATCCCTATAATCCGGCCCTGCTAATATGTGAGTGGTGCTTAAATGTGAGTTGAGTGTAAACCTGCCTGGCATATGTATGGCTAGCATGTCAGTGGTGTGTTGTATGTATTTATTTAAAGAGTGTGTAACATATTTATGTACCATGTGTGATGTGTCAGTTGTAATCTTGGGGAATATGTCTAATGTGCCAGTGGAATGTATGTGGCATCTGTATAATGTGTGAATAGTATGTGCTCAGCCTGAATGGAATATGTAGCAAATATGTAGAATTTAGAATGTAGAATTTACAAATTCTATAGAAATGTGATGAATGGAGCAGCCGTGTTTCTATTTGTGGCGCAGTGTACATCTGGCAGATTTCCACCTGAGATTCTTATTAATTGTATGGAAATAACTTAGCTGTAGTCCATTTTATAACAGTAAAACAGTATATAAAGTATACTCAGCTCACATATCATATTATCATATATTAATATAGAGTGTATGTTTTATACTCAATAGCAGATGTATACAGACATATGGGTATAGATGTACCTACATTTGCACATTTTGAGTCTGGACTGATACCATCTGTGTGCAAAATGACAGCTGGCACATAGTTGCATCCTTTGTCGGGATTTCCTGGTAGAGACTAAACTATGGCTACATTTGTTTTATCATTTGCTATTGGTATGATGTCAGTCAACACAGCCCAAATAGAAGGTAGAAACTAAAAAAAGCAACTAAATATCACATAATACTGCTAGTTACATTTCTGTGCCCCAGTGGACACGGAAGGGTCTCGGCCAGGATGTGTAAACACAGACTTCAGATGTGATGGTGTCTCTGTGACATCAGTGCAGTCAGGCAAAGCCACTTAATTCAGCTTCAGGTCATAAAATTAACTCAGCTTAGAGCTAACATATCTAACCCTACAACAAACTTTGAAGAAATAGAAGTCTAGTTTGGTTAGAGGAAATCTACCATTTGTTTTAATGCATTGTGATCCAAACATACCTTGAGAATGCTGTAGCGACACTGACACAGAAACATATCTTGTTATATCCATGATCTGAGTGGTTTTGCTCAAAAAACAATTAGAATATGCGGGACCTTTGGAAAGCTGGGTTTCATGATGGCTGCCTTACACGGAGCTTCCTCAACTGTCCAGACAGGACTAATCAACCTGAGCTGGATGATACATATAGAGCAGCTGGAGGACAGTGCAGTGATTGATTACTTCTGCCTGTCAGTGAAAACACAGTGATTACATCATTCTCTGAAGCAGTGCATAATTAGGGTAAGGAGAGTGCCGAGCCAGCCACAGGAGCGACATTATCATGATTTTTTAATAGTTTTTTTTAAAAAACGCTCAATTCAGGGATTAAACAAGATATATTTCTGCATCAGCATTGGTTCACAATGCATAAAAACAAATGGTAGATTTCTTTTAAGTGAGGAGTAACAGTGTTTTTGGTCATTATGAAGTAAGTGGATAAGGAGGCATTCTCCTCTAATGACATATAATACCAAGCCAGACCCACTTTCTGGGTGACACCAGTGATGTAATAGTACTCAGGTGCTCAGAACAGTATACTAATTTACTTTTGTTAAAATAATCAATAATATGTAAAATAACGCTGTGGGTGCTCCTTTCAGTAAAGGAAATCTACCACCAGGATCAAGGATTGTAAACCAAGCACACTTACATGCTGATGTGTGCCCCCTCTTTAAAAAATATGGGGCTCTGGGCTCCATAGCTGTTAATTGAGCCCGGAGCCCCTCTGGCTCATTTACATAATTTCAAAAACATTTTTTTTTTTAAACTAGTGAATGAGAAGCTAAAAGAAGAACGGATCCTGCCAGAGGGGGCACAGGCCAGCAAGTGAGTGTGCTTCGTTTATAATCCTTCATCCTGGTGGTAGACGTCCTTTGAGATGTATTACTGTAAATCTTAGTGCTGCCTGCATCCTGGAAGTAAGAAGGCAGAGGCCAGAAGTGCAAGAAATCAATGTATTATTTTAAGCCTAGCAAATTGGAGAAAATTATTCAATACGGGTGTACATGACGTTTATACAACTACAATTATTATGTGGAGTTATATTTATATAAAAACCTATTGTGAGGGCAATACATCATCATTTATTATGGGGCACCTTGTTTATATTAAATCTACCTAGTACTTTCATAACAAATTGAAACATATATTGGTCCATTGTCAGTAACAAGGTTTTCCACTGGGAGAAACAGACATGATGGGATTCTGATACAAAAAAAAAATATTGGTCCGTCGGGAATTATTACATAAACCTTATAATGAATTGTTATATATATGGTGAGTAGCCTTGAATAATCATTTATAATAAATTATAATTTGTTATGGGGACATTTGATATATGTTAGTAGCATAGCATGGTCAGTTGATGGAGCCTCGTTATCATAATTTTATAATTGCTTTTTCAGCAAAACCACTCAATTCAGGGATTAAACAAGATATGTTTCTGCATCAGTGTATAAGAGTATATTTTATTTAGGGGCACAGTGTCGTAAGTTGTGTTGTGGACAGTGTGGACATGGTTGTTCTCCAGGGACAAACTGTAGGTAAATTTGCTATTTTTAGGGGCCAAATGTTGAGCTGCAGCAATAACTCATGGCCTAGAGATGTCATAATGTCATAATTTCTAGACCTAGCGGAGACGATCATGCATGTGCCTGATGATAACCGTCAGCTGCTTTAATTTTCAATTAGCAGCCATCTACTCTTTATGGGAGGAGTACGTCTTGAACCATTGACTTCTATATTCTCTGTACTGCTGATAAATATCACATTTTATAATCAGACTATTCCTGTATAAAAGTATTTACATAATGACTATCAGTATCGGGCTGGAGGGCCTAGGGCCCAGTGATTTACAAGATCTCCCATATTATAATATGCTGTATGCTGAATAATATCTTTATGATGTACTGTAAGGGTTCTGCACAACCCATGCACAGCCTGTGGCCAAAAAAGCTCAGGGCGCTCAGATGGATTCCCCTGTTCATCTGTGGGTCAGTCCGAACCTTGATGACTATTATAATCTGCCCTTATTGAAATATGCGAGCAGCCTAAAAGAAAAGAGCACATCATGGGCATAAAGAACTGAACATGTGGCTCCTTGTACCCCACTACAACACGGAATATCCCCATATATGGCTCAAAAACTTCCCTCCTATAGTGATGCGATTCAATATTTAAGAGTTTCTCTCATCTCTCAGAGACTCTAGGAAGCCTTGCAGGCAGATCTCCTGGAGTGATTTGGGCAATACTGAGAGGTACAAACAGATTTCATCCATCAAATTATAACATCAGATCAGTCTAAACTTTATTCCCCAGGACAATAACTCCAAACACACGGTCAAGATCATAAGCAAGAGAAAAATAGACAAAGTGAATTCTGCAACAGATGTTATGGCCTCCACTGAGCCAATGTTTCTCAATGTGTTTGTCTGGGATTACCTGCTGAGATTGATTTTTTTTTCACCTTGTTTAATCTTGTTATTTCCTCTCAAGTAACTAAATACGAAGCTGTGTGTGACCCTGTCTGGTAGGAGTACAGAACCTTTATGTGTCGGGTCAAGAAGTTCCATAAACTGTTCAGTGGAGGGAATAGGATTGGCAGGTCCCTTTGTCCACCTCCAGTCCACAAAAGAACATAAACCTGATCACAAAACTAGGCTTTGCTGAGGACCCCATTTTTTCCTGGATACTTCACCTCAACAAACTGGGTGAGATGCTCACTGCATCCACTGCTTTTCCAGCAGACTGTTTACAATATTCATTAAACACAAGAAGAGTCCAATTCTACCTAGAACCAAGTCAAACCCTTGAAGTCCTGTAAATGTTGAGGTGTGGTTTCTACAGAATACATACTGGAGATGCTTGACCAGAGTGGTACTTCTGCCATTAGGTATTGGTTTTTGGTAGTGGGTAGATGCCAAAATAACTTTTTTCATAAGTAAATCAAATTTTTCACTTTACAGGCGGTCCTCTACTTAAGGACACCCAACTTACAGACAACCCCAGTTACAGATGGACCTTTCTGCAACATGTACAGAAACCCCATATACAGAAGCTTATAATTCACTGTATGAATTTTTTCAGCAAGTATTTTCAGTATCTCTTCCTAGGGATTGGAGATGGCCTTTAATCATCATGTCCATCACAGACCGTGACCATGTTGTCAGTTCATTGTTTGGACATCCTCGGGGTACTTTTGATGGGTACACTGCATACTGCATACTCCAGCCTGTTTGAGGACATTCTGACCCCTTCAAACAGTCACTTGACCCTTGTCAAAGATATTCATATCCTCAAGCTCTCAGTATCAAAATCATTTTATACAAATGCAATGGCCGTCCAATCTCTGTCTCATACATGCCGCTCCAGGACTCATGTCATTGCATGAAGCAATCTCATTTTATCAACTTTTTGAACAATTTATAAATATTTTTTTTGGCCTTCAAAATGTTCTTTATTCCATTAATACCTGGGACTGTTGCCTGAGCGTGCTAGCCTGCAGTGTCTAGTATGTACAGTAAGCGTGCTCCTCTCATTGCATAAATATAAACCCCTTAAAGAGGCAGTTCTTTGTTTTTTAATTTTTTATCACTTTCAAAATCAAATCCATAGACTCTAATCAGTAGCACAACTTGAAGCTGTCAGGCCTCTGTACAAAATGTGTACTGGGACCCCAATTATAATGGCTGCCCTGGCCCGGTGGCTGCCCTCCCTGCCACTTGGAATGAGGGCCAAATGTCCACTGCTTATGTGGCCATCAGGCTGAACAGCGGCCTAACCCTTACAAGCCTAGGACTTCCACCTACTCTGCGGTCTACCTACACCAGGCCAGACCTGATGAAGGCCAGACCCCCCTGAATCCCCTTGTTCCTAACCCATGCCAAATCCTGTTGGAGCACAGGTCCCAGGCAGCCAAGAACACCAGTCATAGTGAATCAGGGCTCCTGAATGTAGGTGAACCAATGGCAGGGTAGCCACTGGGTGTAACCTTGGTTGGGTGGATTAATGTATAGCTTCAGTGGGTGTCGGATTATGCTGCTAATAGTGCTGGCCAATGGCACCCCTGGAGCTGCATGCAGTATTCACCAATCCAAGCCAGAACCAACCACCCCTATCTATCACGTTACCCTGCAGCAAGTAACAGGTATAATCTATGTAATCCGTGTCTATCGTATATAAAATGTACCCCCATGTGTAGTCTGTAATTAGTGTATGCATATAGCCCTGTATGTTATTTAGTTACATGTAACTAAGCAACCGCAAAGCAAGAAAACAAGTAACCATCAAGCTGTTCACCATATGTTTGACATAAATAATCACTGTAAATAATCGTTTAACTGTAATTCAAATGTATAATAATCTAAGCTGGGCACTACGTACAAAATTGTTGCTCCCACAGGGGATTAATAAAGTTGCATTGTATTGCTTTGTATAACGTATTGTGTAGAGTTCTTCACATATAGGAAAGATACACCATATGGGCCCCCTAGGCCTCTTGGGCCCAGTTTCAACTGCACCTTTTGCATCATCTCAAGTTAAGCCCCTGGCTCTAATATTATGTAAGTATAGTACTAGAGTTTGTGGAACTATTGAGAGGTTCCAACGGGCGACCCCTTATTGATCAGACGCTTATCGCCTATTCTGTACATGGTTTGTTTCTTAGGTTGAAGCCTCCCAACAATGAACTGCTTATTTCTATTAGACCTTACTGTTTAGCAGTTTGAAGATCTATACAAACACAATAAACTATATAAACTGTATAATAGTGACAACAACAATAGGCACAACAACTCCACCACATTTTATTTTCCATACCTGTTTGATGGCGACCAGGAGTCTTCCGTAGCAGTACACTATCAGAAGGAATGGTAGGGCCAGGCAGAAAATAAAAAGGCACACAATATAGGACGTATTGATGGCATCACGTGAGTGCCAGTTCACTGAACAGGTAGTACCAGGCCCTTCTGGGCCGTAGCTGCTCCACCCAAAAAGCGGTGGTAAAGTCCAGAACAGCGAGTAAGACCAAGAAACTAGGATTCCCAGCCAAGCTTTCCTGTAGTTTGTTACATCTGCTTCTGTACTTCCAAGCATGGTGGAGTAACGCTCATACGACAGCACAGCCAGAGACACCAGAGAGACTGTCCCTAAAAGGTGAAAAGCAAGATGAAAAATTTATAGAAATAGTCACTTATACAATTCACATTTGCAGTTTGTTAAAAAGTTAGCAACCATTAAAGAAAATATACAATTTGATTTCATGAACCAAACATACCTTGAGACTACTGTAGCTACACTGATGCAGAAACATATCTTGTTTAATCTGTAAGATGAGTGGTTTTGCTGAAAACACAATTATATAATTCAGGACCTTGGGAAGCTGGTTGCCTACATAAACACATTACCCATGGAGCTTCCTGAACTGCAGACAGAACTAATCATCCTGAGCTGCATCACTCATACACAGCAGCTGGGGGATGGTGCAGCGATTGATTACTTATGTCTGTCAGGGACAACACAATGATTACATCATTCTCTGGTGCAGTGCATAACTAATGTGAGAGGAAAAGGGCGGAGCCAGTCAAAGGAGCGAGACAGCTTCTTTATCATAATTCTACAATTGTTTTTTCCGCAAAACTACTAAGAACAGGTATTAAACAAGATATGTTTCTGCATTAGTGTAACTACAGCATTCTTAAGATATGTTTGGTTTATAATGCATCAGGTAAATTACACCTCTGTGGATCATGTTAAATATCAGGAACAGTTAAATAGGGAAGCAGCCGGTTAGCAAAGAGTCAGGGCTCTTCTATGAAATACAATAAACCATAAACTCCTATTGTAACTGCCAAAACACCCCTACTATTATATGAGCTTGACCACAGAATTCCCATTGATTTGGAATACTCTTCTCTGTGCAGTAAGCCATTCCTCACTACCGGGCACCATTTGCTTTTCTCTAGAAACATGGTCCTTTTAGATGTACTAATAAAAGTTTCAACGATAATAACAAAGTAAACACAGAAAAAGATCAATGAGACAATGTGACAATAAAGGTTCCTCATTTCTAAAAGAATATAGGGATGGGAAATGAAATAAGAAATAGCAGAAGATGTGACACTATATTGCAAGGATCAATATGGAATGATGAAATGGTGATAGGAAAGTTATTGCTTACATGAAAGGATATATAGAGCAGTGAGAAAAAAATATAAAAATATAATATAAATCAATGTCACAGGGTTGTTTGATTGCATTTCACAAAATGGGATGTGGACTCAGCAAGTGGAAGGGAGTAACCTAAGCTCCAATACACACTACAGGAACTTGAAAGCAAATCTACAAGAGATTATGTAAAGCACAGTGAGAAGAGGGGGCATGCTGAGGGAGCAGAGGGGGAGGGTACAGTGTAACAGCCTATAAAGCTTCAGTATGGAGGGCTCTGGTAACACCCCACAGAGCACTTCTGAGTAAGTGCCCTGGTTTATCATGCTTTATTTTGACGGTAGATTGACTTTAACTAGTTGTGTAGTAGGTATTTTTTTTTCTAAAGAGCACAGAGTAAATTACAAAATAAAAGAAACTCCTCACCGATTCCTCATGCTTAAGTTCCATTGCTAAATGGTTCCCCAAAGAACCAATGAACATTGGAGAGGGCACAGCAGGTAATTGGTGACTTGTGTACCACTTTAGTATAATTTTGAGCTGTTTTATTTGATTCTGTGGGTCACCAGCTCCTCCTCTGGAGTTTATGTTCTTTTGGCCGGTTTTACCACGAAGAAAAGTTAGGCCCTATCCACGGGATAGGGCCTAACTTGCTGATCAGAGGGGGTCTCAGTGCAGAGACTCCCACAGATCACAAAAATGAGGGGTCCGTTGGAGCCCTCATCGCTACCTCAGACTAATGGAACAGACAGCCGCACATGACCGTTCTGCTCCATTAATCTCTATGAAGCTGGCCGAGATCGATGAGCGCAGTGCTCAGCAATTTTCATCAGCTCCATAGAGATTAATGTTTCAGAATTGTCATGCGCTGCCATCTGCTCCATTTGTCTGACGGAGCGACAAGGGGTCCGGCGGAAACAAGTGGGACCCCATCAGACCCCTTGTTTTCGTGATCTGTGGGTCCCCCATTGATCAGAAAGTTAGGTCGTATCCCGTGGATAGGGCCTAACTTTTCTTTGTGGGAAAACTCCTTTAAAGGGAACCTGTCACCAGCCCCCACACTTGTAAACCACAAAAAGTACCTTATATGTCAGTTTTCAAAGTTGCAGGCCATCTGTAACAGTCACTGCACTAGTTGCCCATTGCCTTTCAAAACTAATCCCTCTAATCCAGTGATTTTCAACCTTTTTTGAGCCGCGGCACACTTTTTATACCTAGAAAATCCTGGGGCACACCACCAACCAAAATAGCACAAAATGACGCTAAAACAGTCATATTATACATATAGTTAATAATATAGATTCTAAATTTATTTTACTCACTCAGTGTGAAACCTGGGCCTGTTTCGATAAACACAAAAGGGATATCCTGGCAGGAATGGTGGAAAGACACACACAAAGCTCTTCCTCAGCAGTTCTCAGGTTCTCCCTGTTTTTAGTGTATGGTGCTGATTATTATGTGGCTCATATACTGCAAAATAAAGGGGTACAATGAGAAGTACTATGGCCATGAGGCTCGTATACTCAGCATATGAGCTGCTACTTGTAGTACTCCAGCCTCATGACTATAGTATTTCTCATTTTACATTTCTCATTGTTATATGCAGTATACTGCTGAAGTACTAAAAGTACCAGCTCATATGCTGAGTATTCTGCCAACAGTTCATATACTCAGGCAAAAGCTCATATAGTCAGCATTATTGGTGGGCATTACCTTGGCGGTGGGCAAATGCGAGAGTCTCTCTGCTCTCAGGATGATGCGTCGGCCTCGGTGACGTCATTTTGTTGTGCGAGGTTCAAAGCTTGCTCCATGTGTTATTGTACACGTCTCCTACATTGTAATAAGCCGTGACTGAGCATCGCTGCGCAACAAAACACGGGGGCAACATAGTTTGGGGAACTTTCCCCGCGACACATACGACCATGTGTCGGGGCACACTAGTGTGCCACGGCACACTGGTTGAAAATCACTGCTCCAATCCACAAAATTCTGCAAAATGCTGCACCCCCTACCTCTACTCCCTCTCCACCTAACCTGTGCTCTTCCATCTGCCAGTGCCCTAAGATTATTCTCTTGTTTGATTCAAAAGCCCACTCATGTCTTCCTAACTTCTCTTGACCTGCACCAATTCTCTGGAATGCCCTACCCTGTTCTATCTGGCTAATATCCAACTACAAAAGTTACAAATGTGCTCTAAAAACCCATCTTTTCTATTTCAAGTCTATTGCATTTCCTAACTGCATGAAACTTTCACTGTCTTTTCACTGACCTTCCCTGTGTCCTCCTCCCGTCTATCTTATTTGACACCATAATAAAGATTATTCAGTAGGCCTACGCACTTGGGCTCTTTATACTATACATAGTGACTGGTGAATGGTTCATGCAACATTTTTTATCTATTTAGTTATTTATTTGATACTGTATAAAAATGGCTGGACTGTAAGACTCTAGACTGTTAGCTCTTGTGATTCTTAATGTTTAATCAGTGTAATATGATGGCGCTATATAAATCAAGATGTATTATTGTTATTACTATTGTTACTCTCCATGACTTTCCACCATTAGCATAGCATAATGGGGCACATTTACTTACCTGTCGCGATCTAGCGGCGCGTTCTCCGTCGAGGATTCGGGTCTTCCGGCGATTCAGCAAGCTCATGCGTCCGACTTCCAGCAGGTGTCACTGCTGCACGGAGGTCCGCCAGAGTTCACCATCTTCTCCCCGGTGCTTGATTAAGTGCTTGATTTTGCGACACACTCGTTTTTTAAATTCTGTGGTTTTTCCTAATCCGCCGGGTTTTCTGATGGCCAAGCCCCCCCATTTCTGTCGCGTGAAAGCCGACGCAATTGATTTCGGTGGAAATCCCGGTGGAATTCGGCGCAAAACAGAAAATTTGGGAAACCCAACTAAGTGCGGCCGCGGAGCTCTTAGTAAATGAGCCCCAATGAGTCACACATTGCACCAAACTTTATTCAGTGACTTTTTAAGTCTTTATGAAAAACATTATTAATTCCATTACACTTCACAGAACAATTGTTACCAATCTATCGTAGTCTCCCGATTGCTAATTCAACCTAGTTATACAGAGATACTTCTCCCTGGATATGCTCTATGATAAGGCAGATGTTCTATACAACTTTGGGAGCTTTAGTGGACCCTATATACATTGTTTCTGCCTTTTTGTAAACATATACACTCACTGGCCACTTTATTAGGTACACCATGCTAGTAACGGGTTGGACCCCCTTTTGAGTACAGTGAACTCATTGTCATGTTCAAGAAACCAGTCTGAGATGATTCCAGGTTTATGACATGGCGCATTATCCTGCTGAAAGTAGCCATCAGATGTTGGGTACATTGTGGTCATAAAGGGATGGACATGGTCAGCAACAATACTCCAACAATACTATTCCCACACCATGACACCACCACCACCAGCCTGAACTGTTGATACAAGGCAGGATGGATCCATGCTTTCATGTTGTTGACGCCAAATTCTGACCCTACCATCCGGATGTTGCAGCAGAAATGGAGACTCATCAGACCAGGCAACGTTTTTCCAATCTTCTATTGTCCAATTTCAATGAGCTTGTGCAAATTGTAGCCTCAGTTTCCTGTTCTTAGCTGAAAGGAGTGGCACCCCGGTGTGTTTCTGCTGCTGTAGCCATCTGCCTCAAAGTTCGACGTACTGTGCGTTCAGAGATGCTCTTCTGCCTACCTTGGTTGTAACAGGTGGCATTTGAGTCACTGTTGCCTTTCTATCAGCTCGAACCAGTCTGCCCTTCTCCTCTGACCTCTGGCATCAACAAGGCATTTTCGCCCACAGAACTGCCGCTCACTGGATGTTTTTTTTTTTCGGACCATTCTCTGTAAACCCTAGAGATGGTTGTGCGTGAAAATCCCAGTAGATCAGCAGTTTCTGAAATACTCATACGAGCCCTTCTGGCACCAACAACCATGCCACGTTCAAAGGCACTCAAATCACTTTCTTCCCCCATACTGATGCTCGGTTTGAACTGCAGGGATTGTCTTGACCATGTCTACATGCCTAAAATGCACTGAATTGCCGCCTGTGATTGGCGATTAGAAATTAAGTGTTAACGAGCAGTGGACGTACTAATAAATGGCCGGTGAGTGTATATCATTCTTTTGTAATGTGTGAACATGTGAAAAATAATACATTAAGTGATGGTTCACAAATCTCTAAAAACATGTCTATAAAGTTCTGGTAGTGTGCATGTAGCCTAATACTTTGTTGATAAAGTTTTTCAACTTCTGTAGTGCTTGTAACATGGCTGCCAGCATTTGCCCAAATCATGAAAAAAACAAGCATCTTTTTTCCTCTCACCCCCCAGCTCAATGATCAGTGAGAAACGCTTACGTCTGGAGAGTGGAGTAAACCGCTGCTCACTACTATGGAGAATTCATTATTCCACTTGGATCTTAACATTCCTATTGAATCCCATAGATCAAGTGATCGATTGTAAACACTGTGAAAGCCAATCAAAATGTACAGGAAATTTTAAACTTCTTCTCCCCTAGACCTTCAGTAATGCTAAGCTTGTGGTCAAAGTCTACTGGGAAACAGACGTTGCCTCTTTACTACTATAGACCACAGGTATGTAGAAGATAACCTATCAGCTGTGAGACAGACCCTGCATGCTATGTAACCAGACAATGACCCCTCCCCCCTAAATGGGCATTTCATTGCAGGTTTTTGGGCACAGTAACATCTTCTGAGAGAAAGACCAGAAGCAATTTATTACCACTACTGTCTTCCACACTTCTACACGTCACACATTACTACATGGCAGAATCCACACCATATGTACAGATATAGGCAGATTTCTATTGGAGTTGATCATAGCGATCGCAGGATACTCCTGATCGGCTGATCTGATACCTATGGACAGTGGCCGTGCATTGGGGGGGGGGGGTTTATTGCGGACTGTGTTCAGGGGGCCCTAAGGACAGCAACGGGCCCCGAGTCTCAGGAAACCTTCCTCCTTCCCTGGTGCATGGAATTCACTGTGCACACAGGGTCAGATTATCATATCTGAGTGTTGGGGGCCACCAAAATGTACCAGGCAGGGGCCCCAAACTTCCTATTGGTGGCCCTGAGTACAGATATCTCAGGCACGTTAATTTCATAGGGTGATTAAAATAAAATAGTGTAAATATCCTTTGCCCTTTTTATGACTTCATAGGGGCACATTAAAAATACATGATTATAAAAGTAAAGAGTACAAAACTAATGAAGAAAAAGAACACTTCCATTTCTTGCAAAATTGCCTGTGATTCTGTATTGTTCACAAAGTGTGAACAATGCCAAAAGTTCAGTTTCTAGCTAGAATATCTTCCAGGGCTTAGACGGACATTGCCAGCAATGCTACTGACAATGATGGGTATAATAGCAGTATGATAGCAGTTGTACTTTGGAGGGGGGGGGGCGGGGTCCCCGAGGCACTATTAGCTAACCTACACTCGTCGTTGGAATCCCCTGGGCCCATAGAAGTCTTCGGAAGATCAGCAACTATTCATTGGGACATCTTGTATACAATACATACAGAAGACATGTAAATTCTGATACATAGCATGGTTTACCTTTTCATGTCAGTTAGGAGAGCTCCACCGTAATGATGCTGAGATGATACTATAGTTTCTTATAATTACAGATTGAATCACACATATCAGTTAGCTTTATCCCTAGATGAATGTCCTGTTCTTCACATCTCCTTCCCTCCTGTTTCTGCACCGTGACTGTACACAGAAATAATCAGCCAGTTATTCTCTCCCTCCCGGTTGCCACAACTTCGGATCTCGGAAATTTTCTGCACAGTCAGCAAACTTTGACTGAAGGTTTTCAGCTGGATACCAATATTTTTATGTGGCATACCATAACCGCACAACCCATTATTTCGCATTGTACATTCCAAATAGGAAAGTGTTACCTCCACACAGATCTCCCCCCCCCCAGGAACCCTGTATGACCTGACCTCTAATGTGCCAGCACTCTGCATGGTTCAGTGAGATCTTACTCTAATAAGTTTTGATATAGACAAGCTGTGAGAACTGAGAGTACATGTCAACGAGGCAGAAAGGAAATCAGAGTTTTTCAGGGAAAGTTCATACAAACCTAATACCAGCTCTATCTGTGGGCTTAACACAGAAAAAATGTACCATGAAATTAATGACCTGTAAAAGCGACTGTGAAGACATCCCATGGGATTCTTGTCTATGATCACTTGAAAAGGGTCGTAGTCCAATCGAATCCCTCTCCCATCTTATATCTACATACAGTTAAACCACCCAAATCCCAAGACTATTCTAGGATTCATCCTGTACAAATGAGGAAAAAAGTTTGGAAACTTGTTATCGGTAAAACTTTTCTATTAGAGAGCAGTCTCTGAGCAGCTAATTGAATCTCGCACCTCTTGGCACTGCCTGTCGCACCCTCTCCACCGCTTCATGCCAACCGATTGCTGCAATCCACATTCTCGTACTGTGGCCCTAACACAACTTACACGTCCACCCGATGCTATGTCTCTCAGCTGGAAATATTCCTTTTTATACTGCACTACTTTAATAGATTCTTTACCTTTACACAACAAGTAGAGGTGCCGAGAATTTCATGTTTATGATCTTTAGTGAAGTCACTTAATTTTACATAAATATTACATAGTAAAATTGTGGACTTTAGATTTATGTATGGGAAATATTGTATTTATAACTTTTATGATCCACATGTATTATATTATTTTATTATTATTATAAATTATTATTTGTGTTGCCTGGTACTCATGAAATTGACATATTATGTCAGTATTTGGAACTCTATATAACACTATAAAAAATTTGCAGGACCCCAATGCAAATATCTATAACAGGACCCTTACCTTACCCTATCAGGACCTTTTCTCCTTCCTCCAAGGCAAAGGTTGTCTCAGGCTGCGTTGGACCACTTATGACCTCTCCACTCTCACCACCCCCCCTATATAGCTACACCCCGACATGCAGTTTTTCCACACCTATTCGCTATATATTTTTACATAAAGTAGAACCTTACCTGTCAATGGGTCCCCAAACAAATTCTGTCAACATATATGGTATTGGTGTAAAAATAAATATCTTCGGGTATAAAATGGTTAAAAAACTTGGAAAGCTTATGCTACAGATTTTTAACTTTTCCTTTTTTAGCTTTTGTACGATTTTCTTACCCTTAGGTATTTTCGGTATGTACAGTACTGTAGTGTATGTAAGGACTGTGAATAGCCAGGTGTCAAAAACTTTCAGAAACTCGTGATAACTTTTCTGCTCAGGATACAGAGTGGTGTTATTGAAA
This sequence comes from Engystomops pustulosus, assembly GCA_019512145.1. Classification (NCBI taxonomy): domain Eukaryota; kingdom Metazoa; phylum Chordata; class Amphibia; order Anura; family Leptodactylidae; genus Engystomops; species Engystomops pustulosus. The sequence continues at coordinate 73,044,463 of CM033646.1, forward strand.
GGACAAGCCAAATGAAGACAAAAATCTCCTAAACATACTCTCAATAAGTTTATAGATAAATTACTGACTCTCACTTGCGCTCCTTCCCTGAGCTACAAAAAGTCTAACAATGCAGAGACAGAATTATTCTATAGAGAATGAATAAAATAATGGGACTCACCAAAAAGTGTATTGACAAATCCATACCAAATTGCAGCCGGCCCTCCCCAATGAGCCAGCGTTCCCTGTGTACTTGCTGCAAAGCTGAATGGAGTCCCACAGGATACAGACCATTAAGTTCACTCAGGGAGATGTTTCATCAAGAACAAATTATAGGTGAACGCAGGAACCTTGTACTGACAGAAAGAGGAAAGTACCAGCCAAGTTTTATCAGAAGCCTAACTTCATGATTCCAAGGGACACGGCTACCAGCAGGTGGCCGGTTGGGGACAAGTTGTGCTTGATATGTCCCTAGTGGTGACGCTTCTGCAGGTGACACTGCTTGCTGTTACTACAGCTGTTGGCTGAAACTAGGGAAAAGCCATGTGTATAGTGGCGGCAGCATGCAGTGCAATACAACACCAGCCTCTACAATATACTCCACTTTTTTTTTCTTCTTAGAGATTTATAAGTGCTTCAGGCTCTAAGGGGTTAAAGGCAATCTGTGTGAGAGTACACAGTTGCCTGCAAGGCTCCACCCATTGGTGGCAATTGGCAGTCTGGATCAGCTCTGCCTTTTTATGTGTGCTGGATTTAAAGGGGGTGCGGCAAAGTTCACCGTTCTCAGGGGGGGGCTGCCACTCAGGAGTGGGGGCTGGCTCAGAACGGTTATTGAGCTGAGAGCATTGAATCAGCTACAGAAGGATGAAAAATCCCTTGTGGGACTGTTGCCGTCCTGTGATATCCAGAGAGCAGGAGCATTAACCAGTTGCAAACATAGAAATATCACAAAAAATAATGGACGATATAAGTATAAATGCTTTATATTGTCAAGCGTGAGATTAATAATACATTCACATTCATGAAACATAATTATAATCTAATATATATAATTTATTGAGAGAGAGGGAGAGAATAGGAGATCTCCAGGTTTAGGGAATTCCTAATGATTCTTAGACCCAAGAAGGGACCCCTAAGCAGAAACATAATAGTTCTACCCCCTTATATCATGCATGTAGGAATAATAAATGTAATATCATTTTATTGTAGCACATTTTTCATCATCAGTAATAATTATGATATAGAACAATGCCCGAGAAACAACCTGTATCCAAAGAATGGAGAAACTCTTCAATACAACCAGGTGCTACAATAACCTGAAACTTCGAGAAAATGATGGAAACACCACGGAACATGGACAGGAAACAGCAGGGCGCATGCATGATGCCTCGGAGGCTGCTTAATCGCACCATTGCCAAAATTTGGCAACAGCATGGCCAGACAGAGTGACCGAAAGAGGCTAGATAGCTCTAAAACATCCAATAAATAACCCTGACACTATAGAAGACGGCATGCAGAGGCACGGCAGGCTAGAGAGTGGCATGGCGACATACCCCAAAGGGACCGGGCTTCAAACAATGGGTGGCAGAGAGGAACCAAAGGAGGTGGGGCAAGACGCTGAAATGGATTCCTATGTGAACAAAAGGTTGACGTATATTTAGTCGATAACACAGCATGGTGGGACATGGTGACCAGTTCCATACGTATCTGGTGAACACACCCTAAAAATGAGCCTGACACCAGCTCGTTTGATAAGGGGACGACATGTGGAGGCAGCCATGGAGACAACTTCCATGATTAAGAGTGACAGTATGGGGCATCCATATTGCGCTGCTATGATTGCAACTTCAGGTCCCTAGCATGGCGGCGACAGATGCACCGAGTTCCATTATGTATCTGCTGAAACACCTGAAAATTCTGCCTGACACAGCTCGTTGCTAAGGGGATGATGTCGTATATCCTCTCGCGCGCTCCAGCGTCTGGGTTATAGACAGTTGAAAGTTGTGCATGGAGACATTGGTGGACGCTGTGGAGGATCGTGCAGGCGTAAATGGACAGGAAACAAGCAGGGCATATGCATGGATGCCTCTGAGGCTGTCTAATTTGGGATGGAGCTGGCGGTCCGTGCCAGCAAGCTTTCGCCTGTCCACAGCCCCTGTCTCTCGCTTCTCCCCAACCAAAATGGCCTGGGGGCCAGAAGCGTTTTACTTTGAAAAAAGTATAATTTTCAAAGCAGGTGGGGGCTACAAACAGCACTTCTAAGAACTCTTTTGGCATAAGATCAAGTGTAGTACTGTTCTTATAAGTTTTGGTATGGTCGGGTGTGAGGGGAATGTAAACAGATGCGCAAAAAGCGCTGAATAATGATCGGTAAATGATATAAAAGTTTGCCAGTATATTTTGGGATAACACAGCTGGGGTGGCGACAAAGTTAACAAGTTTGATGTGAAGCCATGAAAACAAACCCAAAAATTTCTGCCTGACACACAGCTCGTTTGTAAGGGGACGATGTATGGAGGCAGCTATATGAACGACTTTGAGAGGCAGCTATGGAGACTGATGTGGTGGGGGTAGCAATGGGACAATGGGCAGATTTATCAAGCAGTCTGAAGTCAGAATATTTCCAACTTGCCCATGGCAACAATCACAGCTCCCCTTTAAATATTCATGAGCACTGGTGAATGAAAGCCGAGCTGTGATTGGTGCCATGGGCAATGGAAATATTCTGACTTTCAGACTGCTTGATAATCTGCCCCATGGTGGAGGCAGCTAAAAAAGCGACGTTTGGAGGCCTGCATGGAGACAGGAGCAGCGTAGGTGGCCCCCAGAAAAATTATATACATAGAGTACTATACCTAGAGCCAGTTTCCTTCTTCTTTAGTGTACAAAATGGAGGAGAAGGAGAAAATGAGAAAGAGGAGTGCATACATTTTCAGTGAGCTTCTCACCTGGTGGAGAAAGGAAATCCTGAGAATCAAGGATAGGCTTTTTCATCTTAAGCGTCACCTTCAGTGTTGCAGTCGACAGGCGTGTACGCTTATCGGTGATGCCCCAGCTGCACTGAAACCCGCTCAGACAACACGCTAGCGCAGGGCAGGCAAGACCTCCAAGGGTACAGCGCCAGTTAGTGCAACATCCAACTTGAACTAGTAGTTGTAGGGACTGTGGTGATCCTTTAGGACGAGGTATGGTCAGTACGTCTCCCTCACCATCTTTCTGTAAGATCAGCCCTACTCTGCCGAGATGGGGACAGGTGACACGTGCTTGACTGAGGTGACATAAAACTGGCAAAGGCCTTGTTAAAGCGTACCCCTGCCAGTTTGGACAAGCTGCCTGCTCGCCTACTCTCCCCGCTACTTGTCCTGCTATTACGGCCCTTTGACGCTAGCGCTGTCAGAAGGGAAATACTGTTTCAGCTTGTGCACCAGGGCCATGCATTCTCACACTCCTTTCCTCTCCAGGAGGATGAGAGTGTAAATATTTTTGCTTGTACCTGGGTCCAGGAGATGAATACCAGTAATCGGTGCTGGAATAAAGCTTCTGTGAACCGAGGGGTCACGGGATAGGCAGCCTAGCATGAAATCGCATATGCGCCGGAGTCCCAACGCGCAAGGAATTCACTCCCCTCACTGGCCTGACTGTCCATTTCCTCCTCCTCCAACTCCTCTCTTCTGCCCATACCACGCTGACACAGTGACGAGGAACTGAGCAATGCTCCCCTCTTTGTCTCGCCAAAAATTGCTCCCTACGCCTTCCTCCTCATCATTTATCCACTCCTCTGACGATGCGTGCAGAAGAAACAGACCTGAGGGTGCTTTGGCTATCAAACAACGGATCTTTTCCCCCGTCTTTGTGACGAGCCCAAAGCTTCTGACTTCATGCTGACCAGAGAGTTTTTTCAACACAGGCCAAGCCAGTGGGATGGTGAGGCTAATGATTGTGGCATCGCCACTGACCATCTGTGTTGGACTCCTCAAAGTTCTCAGCACCTGACGATATCAGACATCCACGCTCCACTCCTTTGTAGACTTGAGGAAGCGACCGACCTGGCTACAGTTCTGTTGGAAGTTGACATCTGGCAGTCTACAATCGCTCTGCTCTGCTGATAAACTCTGGATAACATGGTTAATGTTGAATTCCACCTCATGGGCACAGCGCCCAATAGTCGGTGAGCGAGCATTTGGAGGCGGCGCTGCGCTGCCCTGAGATTGGCAGCATCTGTGCTGGACTTCCTGAAATGCGCACAGATGCGGCGCACCTTCGTTGGGCAAATCAGACAGATTGGGCGTATGTCTTGAGGAAACGCTGAACTATGAGATTTTAACACAAGGCCGAGGCATGGATATGGTCAGTGCTGCTAGTTGCAGAAGCCGCCACCCAGGATTACGGACGTTTCACAAACACCACCATGTGCTTGCAGGTTCGGCGGTGCCAGCCACAGCTCAGTTGCTTCGCCGTGATGTCCCCTGTTATAGCTCTTGGGCGGTACTGTGCCTTTATCGCCTAGGCCTCACGCAGTTTTGAGCACCCGACCATGCTGTCGCGCTCATGCGACGGGCAACTGATGCCTGTGCCTAGAGCACCGCACTGATGGACGCCATTCCCACAGGATGTAGATCTGCGGTAGGAGGAGTGGGAGGCGGTGGGCGAGAGGAGGAGGCTAGTCAGGCTGAGAGCTGGACGAGGTAGGCCCGCAATCGCCTGGCATCTGGCAGTATATACCGCCCCCCAGGGTCAGACTCTGTCCAGCCCCCACTCAAAGATTTAACCCAATGTGCCGTCAGCGATAGTATTAGTGGCCACTACAGGGCCCAGCCTCGTCCAAGATCTGGTCAGGCTGCTGGCAACCTTTCAGAGAAATGGCGTTGGTCAGGCACGGATGATGTTTGTTGACTACGTTGGTGAGGGCTGGGGACGGCAACGGCGGAAAAGAAGTGGCGGCTTGGGAGATTCGATATACCGAGGGGACGCTGCGCCATGAAGGTTGCGAAAGCTCGTTCCTACAGCCTAAGCCAGCGATCTCCAGGCAAGTAGTTTGGAGTTGTGGATGTATGAGGATCGGGCGGTGGGTGGTTGCACCTGTACTGTCCTCTTGCGTCCAGGTCGGGTTACGGGTATGTGAGAAGCTGTACGCTGTCTCGCATGGAGACATGGTGGATGCTGTGGAGGATCCGGTAGGAGGCGAGTGGGTTCTTACGTACGGGCAGGTCGCTTTGGGCCCTGGGGTCCGGCGGCAGGAGGCGAGCTAGCAAGGCCAGGGGACACAAGGAAGGAGCAGTGGTGTGCCAGACCGGAGATGAAGCTTGGTTTCCATTGAGTGTGGTGTAAGGCATTTCATAGCCTGCGCATACTGGGGTGCTGGTTAAGTGGTAGTGGGTGGAACCCCTGCTGTACTGGTTGCACACCACAGCCGCGAGTCCGTCCGGTCGTTTCCTTTAAAGAACCTCACATTCTCCGACCAGGGTGGAAAACTTGGGCAGTCGAAGGAGATCAGAGCAGCAACGGACAGTGGTGGACAAGGGTACCCAAAAATAGTTCCTTCAAGTAGCGCGTTCAAATGGCAAAATCTTCGGGAGGGGGCAGACCCGAAGGGGGGAAGGAAGCGCGGTGGAGGGCAGGAGAGTTCTGATTCGGTGCAGGGTGAGCATGCGTGGAAGACGGGACGGTGGACAAATGGCTAGAAGCTATGTCCGCAATCACGCACTCACCTGTTCGCATGTGTCTGGCATCAACAGTGCTTACTCTACCACGAGTCCCAATAACTTGAGACATGAAACCTAGGGAGTTGTAGCTCGGCGGGTCCCCCTGCTCGCCTCTCAGCAGGTGTCTTGCTAACCCCGCCAGGACCACGGCCTTGACCCGCGTAGTTGGACACTCCACAAGCTTCGTCTTTACCCCTCACCCCTACCCGGGTTCAACATTTCAAAATTAAAGTGTGTAAACTGTAAATTTTTACCCGTGTGTGTATTTGTTGTGTTTCTTCTTCTTTTTTTGTAACACAAACGAAGCTATCTCACTATCTGCTACATGGCTAGTTTCGCGCCCTACCTAACCAAGCCCACAACTGGAATTTTGTCAGTGCTTGCTGCCTGAAATAAAAGGTAAAAAAAAAAATAAATCCTGCAGACTGTGCCTAATTCAATCAAACAAAAAAAAAAAAACTCATAAGCGAAAACCTACAAATAAACAAAAAACAAACAAAAAATACGAAAACGTCACAACACAACCAACTAAAAAACAAACAAAAAAAAAAAACCCTAATAAATTGTCCCACTTAGGTGTTTTGAGTGAATCGGATATGTGTGTTCACTAAATCTACAAACAGAACTTTCGGCAGACTCCCCTGCACTTCGCCCACAAATAGTACTAGCTGCACTACTAGTGCCACAACCTGGCCACAGCCACAAGCATCAACCAAAAAATAAAATAATAAAACGCTAGGGTAGCCCCTAAGAAGGCTCGTTTCAAGGTGTTTGGCCAAGCTTCCCTGCAGACCCTTGGTCCCCTTGAAAAATGCTCGAGTCTCCCATTGACTGCAATGGGGTTCGTTATTTGAGACGAGCACTTGAGCATCGGGTAAAGTTTGTCTCCAATAACGAGCACCCGAGCATTTTAGTGCTTGCTCATCTTTAATAATGAAATAAACATTTTGAAGAGAGGCTTTACTGATGGGATTTTAAACAACAGTGAGCTGGCCTGTTTTACCAAATATGAACCCGGTACTCATCTTTTTTATTATCTTCCCAAAATTCACAAGAGCTTCAATAATCCACCAGGAAGAACCATTATTGCTGGAATTGACTTTATTACCTCAAATTTGTTTCATTACATTGATGTGTTTCTACAAAAATATTTCCGGAAGTTAAACTCTTACATTAGAGACACTACAGGCTTTATTTATTCTATTAAAAATACACCATGGCAACAGTCAATCTACTTTCTTACTATGGATATCTGCTCGTTATATACAAAAATAAATCACCAATTAGGAATTCGGTCTATAAACTATTTTCAAGATGATGATCCCACCATTTCCTCAGTGCAAAATGTGTTTATTTTGAATTCCATATGTTTCATTTTGACCCATAATTATTTTTGCTTCCTTACCAACATTTATCTCCAGGTCAAGGGAACAGCTATGGGGACTAAGTGTGCCCCCAGTTTTGCCAATCTTTTTGCCGGCTATTTAGAAGAAACCTTTTTTTATACAAACATCCTCTTTTTGAGAAATGTAGAGTCTATTAAAGATTCATAGACAACATTTTTATCATATGGCAAGGCACCCTAGATGAGCTTGAACACTTTGTGAGGGACATGAACCACAACTCATGTGGTCTACAATTCACACACACAATACCAAAAAATAAAGCTGATTTTCTTGACATTGAAGTTTTTCCCAATGCCAGTAGAACTTTTTTTTAAAACACTCATTAGCAACAGCTATTTAGATTTTACTAGTGCCCATTATAGGAAATGGCTGACTAATGTCCCATATGGACATTTTAAGAGGGTACGTAGAAATTGCACTGGTAACATCGACTTTATTAAACAGTCTAGTCTTGTCTAGAAGGCTCAAAGACAAGGGTTATCCTACAAAATGAATCCGAGATGTAAAGAAGAGGGCAATACAACTGAATCAGATAGAATGTATCAACAAATCCTTCCAATACATTTAATCTTAATTTCATTATCTACTTTTTTTAAACACATTTCAGTAATCAAAAACATTTTTAGTCAACATTGGAATATTCTCCTCCACTATCCTCATCTGAGCCACATACTTCCAAAAAATCTGAGGTTCACATTTAGACAGAACCATACTTTGCGCAATACACTGGCACCGAGTTGCCTGAAAAATGTAGAGAATAGTAACAAGAGAGCACAAATTTCCTTTTTTCCCGCTCTGAAAGGAGTGTTCAAATGCAGAAACTCACTTTGTAAATGTTGCCTATCAATTGCACACAGAAAAATATAATTTAGTTTGAACATCACTAGAGAATCCTTCCCTACCAAGTCCTTTTTAAATTGCAGCTCCTCCTTTGTGATCTATTTGCTGGAGTGTAATTGTGGTTTACAGTATGTGGGTAGGACCATACAACCTTTAAATGGCATTTAAACAAGCACAGAATTAACATACAATAAGGTTTCACACTATGTAATGTCTAGACACGCTGCTGCTGCACACGAATGCAAGATGGAAGCCTTCTCTATCATACCTATTGAACAAATAGACCAGACATGTCATCAGAGGTTTAGCAGGCTCAGACAATGCGAGATGTTTTAGATCGTTAAACTTAAAGGAAACCTACCATTTCAAATGGTAGGGGTAAGCTGTAAATACCGAGCACCAGCTCAGGGTGAGCTGGTGCCATTGCTTACTTTCGTTAGTGTTATTAACCGTTATATAGCGGTTTTTACACTTTTTTTAAAGTTTATAGCCGAAGCTGCTTCGGCGCTGCGTGCGCACGATGGTGTGCGCGCCTACATAGGAAATGCTGAAACAGCTTCTGCTATAAACTTTAAAAAGTGTTAAAACCACGATACAGCGGTTAATAACACTAACGAAAGTAAGCACCGGCACCAGCTCACCCTGAGCTGGTGCTCGGTATTTGCAGCTTACCCCTACCATTTGAAATGGTAGGTTTCCTTTAAAACCCAAACTCCTAATGGCCTCAATGAGTCCTTAGAAGATCCCCGCTAATTAGAAAATCTAATCCGCTAATTGGATTTTACGGATTATTTATTCTTTGGGTTGGTATGATCAAGGGGATACCAAATTTGTATAGGTTTTATAATGTTTTAATACATTTACAAAAATTAAACCTCCTGTACAAAAATATTTTTTTAGATTTTGCCCCCTTCTTGCACTAATAAGTTTTTCATACTTTAGTGTACGGATCTGTGGGTGGTGTCATTTTTTGCGACTATTGATGACACTGCCAATGCTACCATTTTTTGGACTGTACAACCTTTTGATCACTTTTTATAGAATATTTTTTTAAATGGCAAAAAAGTCCCATTTTTGACTTTGGGCGCTGTTTTCCGTTATAGGGTTAAACCCAGTGAAAAAATGTGATTATATTTTGAAAGATCTGGCATTTTTGGACGCAGCGATGCCTAATGTGTTTATGATTTTTACTGTTTATTTATATTTATAACAGTTCTAGGGAAAGGGGGTGATTTGAATTTTTTTTTTTTTTTTTAGTATATATATTTTTTTCACTTTTTTTTATTTTTACTATTTTTCAGACTCCCTAGGGTACTTTAACCCTAGGTTGTCTGATCGATCCTATCATATACTGCCATACTACATTATGGTAGTATATGGGGATTTTCCTCCTCATTCATTACAATGTGCTGATAGCACATTGTAATGAATGAGTTAAATCGAGGCTGTGATGGTGACTAATCGCCGCTCCCCGCTATCTTTAAGCTGACAGCAGCTTTGCCGGCCGCTGACAGCGGGTTAACACCCGTGACCTAGCACCAACCGTGGGTGTTACCGGTAAGGCTTTGCTGCAATATGCAGCAAAGACTTACTGGCTATGGAGAGGGCTCAGACAGTGATCCCTTTACATGTTGTTAAGGGGTTAAAGTGAACCTGTCGTCAGAAATTGGCCTAATAAACCAGTACCAGAATATTGTCAAGCAGTTTAACACCTTCTAGTTTTTGTTTCGATCATGTTCCTGTGTGGTGGTATCAAGAAAATCATCTTTGAAGTGAGATGCAAATTGGTTGTATAAAGTCAAGGAAGCGGAGAGTTTAACACTGACATGAATGTGAGGAGCTCTGAACGTCTCCTCCTTTATGATGTACATCATTTTGTTATGGTAAACAACATTTAATCACAGAGCAATTTCAGCAACGTGATCAGGGTCCCTTGGCAACCAGGACTCTTTGCAATTTCATATTGGACACGTAATTTCCGGTGGCAAGAAGTATATAGAGGCGTCCGCTTCAGTAACTGCGGGCATCGCTCCGGTTACTCTTGACTCTTTGGAACGCCGACTCTTTGGAACGATACCTGCACTCCATGTAAGTTTACCTACCGCAGATCACAGATTTTGATTGTAACACTATCCTAAAGAGGTGTTATAACTGCATTACAAGATATGCATTTATGTATATGACAAACTTCACTTTAACATCCTGTCTGCATTTTATAATCCTTCCCAATGAAATTTCTTTATACACCTCAAATTTGAGCAAATATCATATGATCAATTTAATCTTTGTTTTATTTTATTATACCTCTTATAATTTTATATTGTTATATTATGCTTTTTGATCGTGAAAGTTTAGCTATACAACAACCTTTTCTTTAGTTTTTACTAAAGATAAGGTTGTTAATTACTAATGTGTACATATATACTTGTGAATCTATACAGAACCTATTCCAATTACTCTTGAAGAAGGGTTTTTTTAATCCAAAATATTTTTGTTTTAAGTGTTCAGTGTCAACAAGCAGCGCCGTGCCAGCCTTTTCTCTTGGGTTCCATAACCTCACAATATTCCTACCGGGATTGAATTCACCTTAATCACGCAAGCCAGCTGAACCGCCAGCTACTTGAACTCTACTTATCTATTTAAACACTCTGTTTGAGCATGTTTTTTATGGGGTTCTATTACTGTGAACGTACCAGCTACAATATCACACAAGGCACCGTCCTCTTTTTGTCCTCCTGTGTTTTTTTATATCTTGCCAGTTTACCCCATTGGGGTGCAACCCCTTCCTACCGGATTTGAAATACCTGATTCAGTTGTATCAAAATGGATTTCTCAAGACTTTTGCATCTCTTAGTCAAAGGTTTAATCTAGTTTCCATAGCTTTCTATAGGTCAATCAATAAAACTAGATTGCACACTAATTGCTCATTAACCCCTTCACGCTCTGTGGCAGATATATCCGCCACAGAGCTATGAAGGGTGTATGAAGAGGGCTCACGGGCTTACATCAAAACCAAAAGAACAAGTTGGTGTGTAAAGGCTAAATAGTATACAAACTTTATTTATTTAGAAGATAAAGGACACACATATGAAAAATGCCATGCATCACATTGTATAAAAACATTTAAAAAGTGTATAAAATACACATAACAAGTGGAACGGTGCCAATCCAACCGATCCACACACGGCCACCAGTCACCATTGGGTAAGAAGGGTACCCCCCATGTCAGGTTGAGACAAATATATAGCCAACAAAAAATACAAAATGGCACAATGGTCTATCAAGTATTTGAAGAAATAGGCAAACTCCTAAATAAAGACATGGAACTCAGGAAATGGAAAACAAGAGGAGTAAGCCACTAAATTGTGAATGGATCAGCCAAAAGGTAGTTGAATGACTAAAAAGATACAAGGTAAACCATGGGGGGACAAAAGTGAAAAAGGCGAAGAACGAGTCGCCGGAGGCACCCCACGCGTTACGTCGCGAGCCTGCGACTTCCTCAGGGGTCTGTGCCTCTCAGCCCCCGTGGCCTGCCTTTTGAGTCCCAATGTGAGCTCCCACCTCCAATCCGCCAAGCCCAAACACACCTGTAGGTAGAGTAACATCTAATCCCATGTATGACGCGCCAGCGAGTAGCGCATGCGCAGAGCCGTAGATACATATGAACTCACTCCTGATCTCGCGTTGTTCAGAGCATTTTGGCGCATGTGCAATGCGACCAATTTCGGCGCATGCGCAGTGCGACCGTTTTGGCGCATGCGCAGTTTGACCGCAATAGGCAAACACCTCTTATATGAGCTACACTCATACACTAGGTTAGTGATACTAAATGCGCGTGCGCCCAAATTTACAGAGAGAAAAGGAAAGGTATGGAGTCATATGCGCATGCGACACACTTGTAAGTGCCAAACAATATGTTTAAACCAAAAAAGTTATGTCCATCCACAAAATTTATATTTATATAAGTAATTTTAGCTACAAAGGATAAGTTTTAAATTACATGAACTTGGGAATGCTCACAAAATGAGTTAAGACCCAATCAACATGATATATGTGCATAGACCCCTACAGTAAATCAAAAAGTGCTAACTAGTAAAACATAAAATCACTAAATGTGTACAAAAGGAGGGGGGGGGGATTGTACGCCCAAAAGGCAATGTGAAGTGACTAGAAGAACAAAAGAGAGGTTGTCTATTACTTCAAGTAACAAGTGCTCATATAAAAGGCTGGTACTTGGCGGGAGTAAGAGGCGGGCGGCCCACCCTAGGACCCAAAGAAAAGAACAGCAGGCCACGGAGGTAAAAATTCAAACATACAAAAGATATGATGTCAATAATTTGGAACACAATGCCTGGCATTGGTATGTAATTCATAATAAATATATAACAAAGTATGCATCCCAAGTTTCAATCAGAATAATCAATTTGTAATACAGTTTCAAGGCTGAGTTCACAGAGTTCAAGGCTGAGTTCACAGATAGGAGAACCATAATAGTCGAGAGGGCAGGAGAACAACCAGCAAAGTCCTTCCTGGTAAAATCTAAAAAGATATATCACAAAGTGCACAGATGAACCACTGTCGATTCATGGTCACCACAAGTATAACTTGTGTGTCCACAGGGTATATATCACCACACAGAGTTTGTAATTCAAGGAGGGGCGTGCATCCAGAATTATCCAGAATGATAAAGAGTCCATAAGGTAACGGGCTTCAATTCAATCCAACATCGATAGAGGTGGTTGATGGTTCAACCGGGTTCAAATCCACAGTCGGTAATCAGACAGAGCAGGTTCGGGATATCTGTTGCACAGTTTTCGGGGGTCCACAGGCTTAATGTCCTGTATCAAATCAGGCTATGAGAGAGCTAGAAAGCAAGTGAATAATATACACAAAAAATACAAGAATGAAAGTAAATTATCAGGGCAGACAAACGTGTGGTAAAGGAAAAGTGAAAGACAGCAAGAAGTGTAGGGTAGGTATAGGTAGGTGAAAGGTAGGTGAAAAGGGGGGGGGAAGTGGTGTGTGAAAGTGCAAAACTAAATTACTACATAAGGGGACCAGTAGTCAGTAGATACTTCTCCTTTCACCAGTCTTAAAACTGATGGACAATTCTTCCAAGTAATCTTAATTGACCTTTTCGTAAACATCCCTTACAAACCAACGAGATTTACCCTTTGGTATTACCAAGGTGGTTCTTTTTGTACCTTGTGGTTCAGAATTTTTTTTTTCGAATCGCACAACTGCTTGTGGGCGACCCACATTGTAGTTGTGTGTCAGAGCAGCCAATTTTGTTTGTGCCTCCATTGAATCAATACCAAAGTGAATGCGTTTGGATCGGTATTTTAGTGCTAGACTATGGAAATTTTCAAGTTTTCCTGCAACCCGGAAAACTTGAAATTTTCCATAGTCAGCACTAAAATACCGATCCAAACGCATTCACTTTGGTATTGATTCAATGGGGCACAAACAAAATTGGCTGCTCTTACACCAACTACAATGTGGGTCGTCCACAAGCAGTTGTGCGATTCGAAAAAAATTCTGAACCACAAGGTACAAAAGACCACCTTGGTAAACCAAGGGTAAATCGTTGGTTTGTAAGGGATGTTTACGAAAGGTCAATTAGATTACTTGGAAGAAATGTCCATCAGTTTAAGACGGTGAAAGGAGAAGTATCTACTGACTACTGGTCCCCTTATGTAGTAATTAGTTTTGCACTTCACAACACCACTTCCCCCCCCCCCTTTTCACCTACCTTTCACCTACCTATACCCTACCCTACCTCTCTTGCTGTCTTCACTTTTCTTTTAACCACACGTTTGTCTGCCCTGATAATTTACTTTCATTCCTTGTATTTTTGTGGTCATTATTCTTTGACTTCTTTCTACTCTCTCATAGCCTGATTTGATACAGGACAGTTAGCCTGTGGACCCCCGAAAACTGTGCAACAGCTTATCCCGAACTGCTCTCGTCTGATTCCGCTGTGGATTTGATACCGGTTGAACCATCACCACCTCTACCTGCTGATTGAGAGTTGAATGTATTATATCTGGATTGCACGCCCCTCCTTGATTACTAAACTCTGTGTGGTGATAATACCCTGTGGACACACAAGTTTACTTGTGGTGACCATGAATCGACGTTCATCTGTGCACTTTGTGATATATCTTTTTAGATTTTCCAAGGAAGCACTTTGCTGGTTGTTCTCCTGCCCTCATCGACTATTATGTTTCTCACGTCTCCCTTGAACTGACTCTCACCTGAAACTGTATAAATTGTTTATTCTGATTGAAACTTGGATGCATACTTTGTTATATATTTATATGAATTCACTTAACCACATGCAGGCATGTGGTTCCAAATTTATTGACATCACATCTCTTTGTATGTTTGAATTTTACCTCCGTGGGCCCTGCTGTTTCCGTCCTGCTTACTCTCCCGCCACAAAGTAACCAGCCTTACGTATTGAGCCTTAGCCTTACTGAAGTAATAGACAACCTCTCTTTTTCTTCTCGTCACTTCACTTGCCTGTTTGGGCGTACAATCCCCCCCCCCTCCTTTTGTACACATTTAGTGATTTTAATGTTTACTAGTTGCACTTTTTGATTTCACTGTAGGGGTCTATGCACATATATCATGTTGATTGGTCTTACTCTTTTGTGAGCATTCCCAAGTTCATGTATTTAAAACTTATCCTTTGTAGCTAAAATTACTTATATAATATAAATTTTGTGGATGGACATAACGTTTTTGGTTTAAACATATTGTTTGGCACTTACAAGTGTCGCATGCGCATATGACCCCATACCTTCCTTTTCTCTCTGTAAATTTGGGGCGCACGCCGCATTTAGTATCACTACCCTAGTTGTATGAGTGTAGCGTCATATAAGAGGTTTTGCCTATTGCGGTCAAACTGCGCATGCGCCAAAACGTCGCACTGCGCATGCCCGAATTCGTCGCATTGGCACATCGCCAAAATGCTCTGAACAACGCGAGATCAGGAGTGAGTTCAATGTATCTACGGCTCTGCGCATGCGCGACTCGCTCGGCTGGCGCGTCATACATGGATAATTGATTGTTTACTCTACTACGGTGTGTTTGGGCTTGGCGATTGGTGGTGGAGCTCACATTGGAACTCAAAGGCGGCCACGGGGGCTGAGAGGCACCGACGCCCTGAGGAAGTCGCAGGCTCACGCACGTACGCGTGGGGTGCCTCCGGCGACATCGTTCTTCCGCCTTTTTCACTTTTTCCCCCCAGGGTTTTACCTTGTATCTTTTTAGTCATTCAACTACCTTTTGGCTGATCCTTCACAATTTAGGGCTTACTCCTCTTGTTTTCCCATTTCCGAGTTCCATGTCTTTTATTTAGGAGTTTGCCTATTTCTTCAAATACTATGATAGACCATTGTGCCATTTTGTATTTTTTGTTGGCTATATATTTGTCTCACTGCATGGGGGGTACCCTTCTTACCCAATGGTGCTGGTGGCCGTGGTGTGGATCGTTGCATTGGCCCCGTTCCCTTGTTTGTGTTTTTATACACTTTTTAAATGTTTTATACAATGTCGATGCATGATTTTCATATGTGGTCCTTTCTTTATCTTCTAAATAAATAGAGTTTCTATATTTAGCCTTTACCACACCAACTTGTTCTTTTGGTTTGATGTAAGCCCGTGAGCCTCTCTTCATACACCCTTCATAGCTCTGTGGCGGATATATCTGCCACAGACGCTGAAGGGGTTAATGAGCAATTAGTGTGTCAATGCTATTTTATTGATTGACCTATAGAAAGCTATGGAAACTATTTAACCTTTGACTAAGAGATGCAAAAAAGTCTTGAAAATCCTTTTGATACACACTGAATCAGGTATTTCAAATCCTGAGGTAAGGGGTTGCACCCAATGGGGTAACTGGCAAGATATAAAAAAACACAGAGTACAAAAAGAGGACGGTGCCTTGTGGATATTGTAGCTGGTACGTTCACAGTATGACCCCATAAAAAACATGCTCAACAGAGTGTTTAAATAGATAAGTAGAGTTCAAGTAGCTGGCGGTCATCTGGCTTGCGTGATTAAGGTGAATTCAATCCGGTAGGAATATTGTGAGGTTAGGTACCCAAGAGAAAGCTGCACGCTGCCCTGCGTGCTTTTGACACTGAACACTTAAACAAAAATATTTTGATTAAAAAAACCCTTCTTCAAGAGTAATTTGGAATAGGTTCTGTATAGTCTCACAAGTAATTATGTACACATTAGTAATTAACACACCTTACTTTTAGTAAAAACTAAAGAAAGGTTGTTGTATAGCTAACACTTCACGATCAAAAAGCAATAATATAACAATTAATTAGAGAGGTATAATAAAATAAACAAATTATTGATCATATATATTTGCAAATTTGAGGTGTAAAAGAAATTTCATTGGGAGGATTTAAAATGCAGACAGGATGTTAAGTGAAGTTTGTCATAACAACATAAATGCCTATTTGTAATGCAGTTATAACACCCTTTAGGAGAGTGTTACATCAAAATCTGTGATCTGCGGTAGGTAAACTTACATGGGTGCAGGTATCGTTCCAAGAGTCGGCGTTCAAGAGTCAAGAGTAACCGGAGCGATGCCCGCAGTACTGAAGCGGACGCCTCTATATACTTCTTGCCACCGGAAATTACTGTCCAATATGAATGTGCAAAGATCCTGGTTGCCAAGGACCCTGATCACGTTTGCTGAAATTGCTCTGTGATTAAATTGTTGTTACCATAACAAAATGTGTTACTCATAAGGAGGAGACGTTCAGAGCTCCTCACACATGTCAGTGTTAAACTCTCCGCTTCCTGACTTTATACAACCAATTTGACATCTCACTTCAAGATGATTTTCTTGATATACCACCACACGGAACATGATAGAAACAAAAACTAGAAGTGTTAACTGCTTGACATATTCTGGTACATGGTTTATTCAGGCCAATTTCTGCGACGACGGTTCACTTTAACCCCTTAACAACATGTAAAGGGATCACTGTCTGAGCCCTCTCCATAGCCGTACGGTCTTTGCTGCATATGGCAGCAAAGCCTTACGGTAACAACCCACGGTTGGTGCTAGGTCACGGGTGTTAACCCCGCTGTCAGCGGGCCGGCAAAGCTGCTGGTCAGCTTAAGATAGTGGGGAGCGGCGATTAGTCACCATCACAGCCCTCGATTTAACTCATTCATTACAATGTGCTATCAGCACATTGAATGAATGAGAGGAAAACTCCCCATATACTACCATAATGTAGTATGGCAGTATATGATAGGATCGATCAGACAAACCTAGGGTTAAGTACCCTAGGGAGTTGCAAAATAGTAAAAATAAAAAAAAGTAAAAAAAAATATATACTAAAAAAAAAAAAAAAATTCAAATCACCCCCTTTTCCCTAGAACGTTTATAATATAAATAAACAGTAACAAGTCATAAACACATTAGCATCGCTGCGTCCAAAACATGCCAGATCTTGTTCTAAATAATCACATTTTTTCACTGGGTTTGAACCCTATAACGAAAACGCGCCAAAGTCAAAAATGGGACTTTTTTTGCCATTTAACAAAAAATACTATAAAATGATCAAAAGGTTGTACGTCCAAAAAATGGTAGCATGGCAGTGTCATCTAGTCGCAAAAATGACACCACCCACAGATCCGTACACTAAATTATGAAAAACTATTAAGTGAGAAGGGGCAAAATCAAAAAAATATTTTTGTACAGGAGCTTTAATTTTGTAAATGTATTAAAACATATAAAACCTATCAAATTTGGTATCCCTTGATCATACAACCCAAAGAATATAATCCGTAAAATCCAATTAGCGGATTGATTTTTCTAATTAGCGGGGATCTTCTAGGACTCATTGAGGCCTTGGGAGTTTGGGTTTAAGGAAACCTACCATTTCAAATGGTAGGGTTAAGCTTGCAAATACCGAGCCCCATCTCAGGGTGAGCTGGTGCCGGGTGCTTACTTTCGTTAGTGTTATTAACCGCTGTATCGTGGTTTAACATTTTTAAAAGTTTATAGCAGAAGCTGTTTAGCTTTCCTGTGTGCGCGCACACCATACGTGCTGCGCATTCAACTTTAAAAAAGTGTAAAACGCTATATAACGGTTAATACCACTAACGAAAGGAACAGGCACCAGCTCCCCGGAGCTGGTGCTCGGTATTTACAGCTTACCCCACCATTTGAAATGGTAGGTTTCCTTTAACCCCTTAACGCTGAAGCCACGTTTCACCTTCCTGACATCCTTGGTCCGCCCGGCCCCATTTTTTAAAATCTGACATGTGTTCTCTTTAAGTGCGTCTAACTTTGGAACATAGACATATCCAGTTGATTTTGAGATTGTTTTTTTTTCGGACACTGTACTTCAGTTGGTCGCGAAATTTAATCAATATGTTTGGTATTATTTATGAAATAATGAAAATTTGCCGAAAATTTTTTTTTTTGAAAAAAAACAATGTTTTCCAAATTCACAATTTTCTGCTTTTTTGTAAAGTTAGTCATATCAACTAAAATACTTGATAACTACATGTTCCAGATGTCTGCTTAACTTGGCATCATTTTTCAAACATCTTTTCCTTTTTTTTAGGATTGTTTAGGAGGCTTTATAATAACTTTAGGTGCAATTTTTTTTGAGTTTCAACGAAAATCATCAAAACCTACTTTGGAGGTCAGTTAGTTAGAATGACTTTATAATGCCTACATGATAGAAAACCCCACAAATGACACCATTTTTAGAAACTCCCACCCTCAAAATATTCAAACAACCTTTGGGAATTTTGTTTAACCCTTTGAGCGTTTCATGAGGTGTGAAAGATAAATTGAAAGTGAATTACAGAATGTAATTTTATCTTACAATAGAGTTCATTGACACTTCAACTTTGCCCTTCCACCGCATGGGTTACGAAAACGGAAATGCATTTTTCAATGTTGAGGCAATTCCTCCTTAGCATGCCATGCCCATTTTTGTCACTGACCTTTCTGTACGGCACAGGGGGCACTTGGAATGGAAGAGCGTTGTTTCGTTTTTGCAGGGCAAATATGGCCTGAAAAAGTTTTTATGTGTCCGGGATCATTTGGAGAGCATAATGGAAACAAACCAGAGGAAAGCCCCCAACAAGAGACACCATTCTGGAAATTACACCCTTGTTCGGTTTAGCAATGTGTAATTTGGTGTATTTGCCCAAACAGGTGTTTTGGATTCAATTTAGGCCCCAAAATGGCAAACAAAGGTGAAAATGTTTCTCAAAACAAGTCACTTTTTAACCTACCCCAAATTTTTGTAAGCCACAATGGATAAAAGATGAAACAACTCCCTAAATGTGTAAACTATTTCGCCTAAGCACAGAACTGCACCACTTTTGCAATAAAGTGTTGTATGTTCACAGTAGGGCTCATAAGGAGAGGTCTTTTGGCCTTTTAGAAGCCAGAATTGACAATCGCCGTTTACATGTGTCAGGATTCCTTTGGAGGCCCAAAAAAAAAAAAAAAATAGTGGTACCAAAACAGAAGGAACCCCAACAAGTGTCACCAATTTGGAAAGTGCACCCTTTGGATAATTTAGCAAGGTTTTAATATGTGTATTTTCCCCCACAGGGGGTTTGCTTATTAGGTCCCTAAAGGAAAAAGATGGCCATTTTCCTTCCCAAAAAATCACTTTTACGGCTCATTTTGTATCCCTCAAGGCATTAAATGAGTGAACACATCTTAATCCCCCAAAATAATGTGTATCTCAAGCCTTCTCCCGAGTATAAATTGCCCCATCACATGCAAATAAATGCTTTACTGGGTACTCCAGTGAAGCTCTAACAGGAAAGAGGGGTCGTTGGCCTTTCAGACGCCAAATTGGCCAAACATCCTTTACACTGTGTCAGGATGCATTTAGGAGCCGTAGTGGTACAAACGAGGGAAACCCCAATCAAGTGACACCACGTTTTTGGAAGCACCCCTATAGAGAAATTTAGTAGGCTGGAATATGATTATTTGTCCAATATAGGTGTTTGATTTTAAATTAGGGCCTAAATAGGAACCAAAGGTGAACAATTTTCTTATAAAGGTCATTTGTCTCCTAATTTTTTTTTATAGCCACACGGGATAAAAAAAAATTAATAAACCCCCCAAACTGTGTAAACCTATTTCTCTTGAGTGGAGAGTACCCACATGTGTATATAAAATGTGTGTATGGGCGCCAGTAAAAGGAAAGGGTAGGTTTGTCTTTTTAGAAGCCCAATTTGACAGAATGTTTGACATGCATTTGGAGAGCCCTAGTGGTATAAAACAGATAAGATCCAAAAAGTGACCCTAGTTTTTGACACACACCCCCCTTAGAGAATTTTGCAATGTGTAATCTATGTATTTGCCCTACAGGTGAATGATCCAATTAGGCCCTAAACATTAAAAAGGTGAAAATTTTCCTATAAATGTCACTTTACACCCCGAATTTATTTATGTAAGCCACAAGGGATAACATTATTAAATACCCCGAAAAAGTTCTGTAAAACTATTTCTCCCGAGTGTAGAAGTACCCCACATGTGCATATAAATGCTTTATGGGCGCACAGTAGAGGAAAAGAGGGGTGTTTGTCCTTTTAGAGGCCAAGTTTGCAAGAAATCCTTCACATGTGTCGTACAGTTGAAGAAATATTCGCGTACGGCGTAGCCAAAGCAGAGGAAAACCATAAGCAGTGACCGAATTTTGAATTGTACACCCCTTGGGAATTTAGCAGGTGTAATATGTGGTGTAGTTTAATACAACGTGTGAATGACATTTGAACATACGGTGGTTTCCTAATACGATGGGCAATGAGTCCAAGAATGGAAATGCAATTTTTCTGGAACCGTTCGTGCCCGTTATGTGGCGCCCCTTATGAAATAATGTTGGAGGGGTATAGGGAGCAACGTGACCTCCCCAGTTTTTACCATATTCATTTTACTTAATCACAACAGGTTGGGCGTGAATGTTGAATTGTTCGTATAAGGAGTAGAATACAGGGACGATTCTTCTGGGGTCACCTTCTAAACCTTTTGTCACCTTGGAGTTGGTCTCTGGTCTCTTAGTAGTAATAGTGTCCATCCTTAGTATATAGTGTCCATCCTTATTATATAGTGTCCCATCCTAACTCCTCTCTTTTGGAACAGACTCTTCTTGAGTGCCATATCGCTTTAGAGTGTGGCAATTGTGAACCAGATGTGGTATTTCTTTGATCAGTTGTTCTTGTTTTACAATTCTCTCAAGATTGTTGTGTGGTGGTAGCCCTTTTTTAACCACATTAAATTACGGTCATCATCTTCCAAAGGGTCATGACTGCATTCGCTATACAAAGACCCTTCCCATTGGTGAGTGTTGGCTACATGGTGAAGTACCGAAAACCATTTCTCTTGTAGCATTCTTGGATTTCTTTCACAATTCTGTACACACCACCAGAAATCTAATATAATTTTATCAATCCAAGGCACTAATTCCTTGCACATTCTCAATTTACTAGCTGCTGAAAGTTTTTTTTAGAGACTTTGCATAGTGCCAAATGTCAAATTGGTGGTTTATCCATGGGTAATCCTCTTTCAGTTTTTTTCAAATACCCACATGGCGATCTGAAGCAAAAATACAGATGAGGAACCCATTATCAATTAGTCTGTTGAGGCAAATCTCAAAGCCATGTTTCTCCATAGCCACTGATGATGTGCATTGTGAACATTGGACAACTTCAAAATCCAAGATTTGACCGGTGCATGTGTCAAGAATTGTATAAATGCAGTACTTTGCACTATGTTCAGGGCTGTCGCCTTGTCCATCGCCGGCTACACACAGTCCTTTGTTACCAATGTTGTCCTTATTTTTTTTTTTTGGTTTTCTTTCCATGCCATATCGATGGCAGGGAATAAAAAATGAGATTGGTATCTAAAATAAGAGGTGCTCGATATTCCCACCATTCCAAATATGTTGAATAACTCGCAGACTTTTTGAAAATTTAGTCCGCTAAATAATATGTAACATGGTAGAAGAAGTGTAGTTTCCAATTTTAGGCTGGGATTCCAGTATCAGAAATTGATGGCCTATTAAACATTCACCTGTTATACGTAAAAAAAGAACCTTGAAAAGATTTTTTAAAACATTTAACTGTACTTTTACAATTTGGGTCAAATTGGCAGGTAACCTTGAGAATTAAATTGTCCAAACAGCTTTTGAAAATTATGATTTTTCTATCCTTTACAATTTCCTTGTCTGTTTCAAAACTAACAGTGGATGATGGGTTTTCAGGAAACATTGTAAGGTACTGTACCAAATCAGAAGAATCTAAACTTGGTCTTTCAGGAACGTAGCTATAGTCCTTTGGGTCTGACTGTAATTTGGAAAAAGAAGGCTCAGATTGATTGCTTCCACTATCTTCTTTGTCAATATCACACAGGATTGGTGAAATAGGACCAGTTGCATCCAATGAACATTCTATTTCATCCAAATTAGTAGTTTCTACAAGTGGCTTTTTTTTTTAACTTAGAATTGAACAAAGTGAATTCAGTTTGTGTGCCAAAACTACGCTTATTATTTGAAATGACAGATTCCTGTGGCTCTTCTTCATCCAGCAAAGGAGATGCTAAAGGATTTTCCATGGGTGCTGATATACGCTCCAAAGGTCTCTTGAGATTTCGACGTCTGCTTTTTTTTTTTAAGAGTTTCTTTGATTACAGACTCTCCTTCTTCACAACACGGAAAAAGTGTAGGAATTGCATCGTGTTTTAGCACTCTTCCGCTAGAGGTAACATTATACGACTCTGGTTCAAAATGAAGTGAGCATAGTGCATATTTATTTTGTTTTCTTGCATGAAATATTCTCTCGGCCATGGAATCGATGTTATAAAAATTTTGACCAGTTTGTCAAAGCCATACTTTAATTTTGGTACGGTCATTCGGAAATCTGTGTAGAATAACCGGATCACTAGTAGATTTTTTTTCCAGATTTGCTAAGACAATGGTTAACTACACAAGTTGGCATCTTTCTATGCGAATTGAATTACCTACAAAAATCTGAAAATAAACTAAAATGGTGAACATACATAAAATAAAATTAGTTTTTTCATATTCCAGATTCAGTAAAATAAATTTACAGTGAAACATACACCTTCAATATAACTACTTGGTTTTGATGCTGATGGGTGGGTGGGCGTAACATATAATTTTTACTAATATACGCGCTACCTCACCTTTCCTACTGTTTCTAATTATAATAGCACTGGTATTCTTATGGACTCGCGATGGTTGTTTAGGAATAAGACGGCTTCTGCAAAAGTGAAGCCTCATGCTCTCTGGTGTGCTAATAAAAAGTTAAATTTTTTTGCAAGCCACGCTTGTCATGAATAATCAAGATGAAGCAGGTCTGTATCAGGCTGAATACAAGGACAATGTACAAGAAGGACCGCAACATTCTACAGCAATGCCTGGGCATGCCCCATGCTCTAATACTTATATACATAACTTTGAAGTGCAGTTTGCGTGAAAGAAAAAAAAAATTGTAAACTTGTGTGCGCTAATGTCAATGACCATAAGCAGTCTACATCCCAAAAAAGTATGGAAAAGTATCCACCTATGTCCACCTGTTATAATATTGTATAATTATGTACTTACCGTATGACCAATGAGGACAATTGAAACAAGGTTAAAATGCAAAAAAAAACTATTACAAAAGAGAAAAATGTAATTAGATTATTTGACACATAACAATAAAATTATTCTGAATGCAATCATTGAACTTATCTATATATCTTTTAACGAGAATTTGAGGTAATTAATTTTCACAAAAATCCAAACGGATGAAGATGAAAATCAATCTGTAAACAAAAAAAATAGATGTGAAAGCTGCAAACAAAAAGGTCTAGGTGAAGAAACTATTGAACAAGACTTACTTTCATAAAGGATCCAAATCAAAAGAATATTACTCAGCAGACTTGAATATGAATAAAGCGTTGTATATTATATACAGCTGCAATAAAAACAAATTGCATAACACCATCCGAATGTCGCAGCAGAAATCGAGACTCATCAGACCGAGCAATGTTTTTCCAATCTTCTACTGTCCAATTTCGATGAGCTTGTGCAAATTATGCTCGGTCTGATGAGTTCTCGTTTCTGCTGCACATTCGGATGGTAGGGTCAGAATTTGCGTCAACAAACTGAAAGCATGGATCCATCCTGCCTTGTATCAACGGTTCACGGCTGGTGGTGGTGGTTGTCATGGTGTGGGAATATTTTCTTGGCACTCTTTGGGCCCCTTGGTACCAATGAGCACTGTTGCAATGCCACACCTACCTGATTATGTTGCTGACCATGTCATCCCTTTATGACCACAATGTACCCACATCTGATGGCTACTTCAGCAGATAATGCGCCATGTCATAAACCTGGAATCATCTCAGACTGGTTTCTTGAAGATGACAATGAGTTCACTGTACTCAAGGTCCTCCACAGTCACCAGATCTCAATCCAATAGCATCTCTTTGGGATGTGGTGAACGGGAGATTCGCATCATGGATGTGGCACCGAAAAAATCTGCGGCAACTGTGTGATGCCATCATGTCAATATGGACCAAAATCTCTGAGGAATGCTTCCACACCTGTTGAATCTATGCCACAAAGAATTGAGGCAGTTCTGAAGGCAAAAGGGGGTCCAACCCGTTACTAGCATGGTGTACCTAATAAAGTGGCCGGTGAGTGTATATATTATACCCACTGACACCAATGTGAATATATATATTATTTATATATAATATTTATAATTTTATAATATATATATATATATATATATATATATATTATATCATATATAATATATATAAATAAATATATATAGATATATATACACACCCGACACCCAATGTGAATATATATAAAATACTAATATACTGAAGTCTAAGCATTTTTTTTTATCTCGAGTATATAGGTTTTTAAAGTTATTTCATTTTAAATTAGGGCTCACGGCTTATACTCGGGTCGGCTTATACTCAAGTATCTATATTACTGACTCACAGAAAGGTGAAAAAATATCTAAACACTTATACCATATGTTTTTATATATGTGAGTGTATGTACATACTGGTCGCAATCCATTTTTTCATGCATTTATCTATTTTTATAGCAGTATTTGAGGTTGCTCTATGTTTACAAATTTAGGCAAGTTGTGTTTTATTGGCTGTATATAATAAGACGACGTTATTTCAACTTCAGTCTGCTGATAATATTCTTTTGATTTGGATCCGTTATAAGTAAGTCTTGTTTCATAGTTTCTTTCTTTCACGAGACCTTTTTGTTTGCAGCTGTCACTCTATTTTTTTTGTTTACAGATGATTTTCATCTTGCATCCGTTGGCATTTTTGGTGAAAATTAATTCCCTGACGTCAAATGTCGTCGTTAAAAAAGTATATAGATTTGTTCAATGATTTCATTCAGAATATTTATTGTTATGTGGCAAATAATCTAATTACCATTTTGTGCGCTTTTGTGAATGTTTTTTTGGTGCCTAGTTTAACCTTGTTTCATGTCCGCTGGTCATAACGGTGGGGTAAGTACATAATATACAATATGATACGGTGGACAAGGTGTATACTTTTCCATACTTTTTTGGGATTAGACTGGCTTATTGTCATGTGACACCGAGCTCACACAGAGTGTTACATTTTGGTTTCTTGGTCTCAACGCAATGCACTGACAAAGGTTATGTGAAAAGTATTGAGAGCATGGGTTCTCACCTGTGGGTCGGACCCCAGCGGGGGTCTAACGACCAAAGACCGGGGGTCGCATAAGCCTCGTAGCCGAAATTTTTACTTGTGTTTCATTGCAAGTTGCATGGTGTTTGGGGTCACCAACAGCATGAGGAACTGTATTGGGGGTCAAGCATTAGAAAGTGTAGAACCACTGTATAAGTAGACCATGGGCATCCCAGGCATTGCTGTAGAATGTTGCGGGTCCTTCTTGTACATTGTCTTGTATCAGCCTGATACAGACCGCTTTCCTTGATTATTCATGACAAGCGTGGCTTGCAAAAAATTTATCTTTTATTTAGCACACCAGAGAGCATGAGGCTCACTTTTGAGAAGCCGTCTTATTCCTAAAAACCATCCGAGTCCATAAGAATACCAGTGCTATTATAATGAAACAGTAGGAAGGTGAGGTAGCGCGTATATTAGTAAAATTATTATGTTACGCCACCCCACCCATCACATCAAAAACCAAGTAGTTATATGAAGTGTATGTTCGCTGTAATTTATTTTAACTGAATCTGGAATATGAAAAAAACTAATTTTAATTTTATGTATGTTCACCATTTTAGTTTATTTTCAGATTTTTGTAGTAATTCATTCGCTCGAAAGATGCCACTTGTTATTACCATTGTCTTAGCAAATCTGGAAAAAAAATCTACTAGTGATCGTTATTCTACAAGATTTCCCGAATGACCGTACCAAATTAAAGTATTGGCTTGACAAAACTGGTCAAAATTTTATAACATCGATTCCATGGCCGAGAGAATATTTCATGCAAGAAACACAAATAAATATGCACTATGCTCACTTCATTTGAACCGAGTCGTATAATGTTACCTCTAGCGGAAGATTGCTAAAACACGATGCAATTCGCTACTTGTTTCGTGTTGTGAAGAAAGGAGAGTCTGTAATCAAAGAACTCTAAAAAAAAAAGCAGACTCGAAATCTCAAGGACCTTTGGATCGTATATCAAGCACACCATGGAAAATCCTTTAGCATCTCCTTTGCTGGATGAAGAGCCACAGAAATCTGTCATTTCAAATAATAGCGTAGTTTTTCGCACACAAACTGAATTCACTTTGTTCAATTCTAAGTTAAAAAAAAACACTTGTAGGAAACTACATTTGGTATGAAATAGAATTTTCATTGGATGCACTGGTCCTATTTCACCATCCTGTGTGAATTTGACAAAGAAGATAGTTGGAAGCAATCAATCTGAGCTCTTCCTTCTCATTATTCCAAAGACAAGTTTAATTCTTCTGATTTGGTACAGTAACTTACAATGTTTCCTGAAAACCCATCATCCACTGTTAGTTTTGGAAACGCGGAAGATTTAAAGGATAGAAAAATCATAATTTTCAAACGCTGTTGGACGATCCATTTAAATTCTTCAAGGTTACCTTGCCAATTTGACCCAAATTGTAAAAAAGTACAGTTTAAATTTTGAGTAAAAATCTTTTCAAGGTTCTTTTTACGTATAAACGGTTGGAATGGTGGGTTTTAGATAGTGGGCCAGTCCAATTTATCTGATACTGGAACCCAGCCTAAACTTGGAAATTACATCCACATTCTCGTCCATAGTCATAATTTAGGTACTAAATTTCAAAAGTGCTGCGAGTTATTCCACATATTGGAATGATCTGGAATATCGACACCTCTTGATTTTAGCTAACCAATCTCATTTTTTTATTCCCTGCCATCGATTATGGGCATGGAACGAAAACCAAAAAAAAAAAAATACGGACAACATTGGTAACAAAGGACTGTGTGTAGCCGGCAGATGGACAAGGGCAAGCCCTGAACATAGTGCAAAGTACTGCATTTATACAATTCTTGACACATGCACCGATGCAAATCTTGGATTTTGAATTGTCCAATGTTCACACAATGCACTCATCAGTGGCATAGGAAAAACATCGGCTTTGAGATTTGCCTCAACAGACCAATTGATAATGGGTTCCTTCACTTATTTTTGTTCGACGCCATGTGGGTATTTGAAAAAAACTGAAAGAGGAACCCATGAATAAACCACCAATTGTTGACCATTTGGCACTATGCAAAGTCTCTAAAAAAAACTTTCAGCAGCTAGGAAATTGAAATGTGCAAGGAATTCCATTGTCCTTGGATTGATAAAATTATATTAGTATTTCTGGTGGTGTGTACAGAAGTTTGTGAAGAAATCAAGAATGCTACAAGAGAAATGGTTTTCGGTACTACTCACCATGTAGTCCAACACTCCCCAATGGAAGGTCTTTGTATAGCGAATGCAGTCATGACCCTTGGAAGATGATGACCGTAATTAATTGTGTTAAAAAAGGCTACCACCACAACAATCTTGAGAGATTGTAAAACAAGAACAACGATCAAAGAAATACCACATCTGGTTCCCAATTGCCACACGCAAGGAAAACTTGAAAATTTTCCATAGTCTCGCACTAAAATACCGACCAAACGCATCACTTTGTTATTGATTCAATGAGGCACAACAAAATTGGCTGCTCTACACACAACTACAATGTGGGTCGCCACAAGCAGTTGTGCGATTCGAAAAAAATTCTGAACCACAAGGTACAAAAGAACCACCTTGGTAATACCAAAGGTAAATCTCGTTGGTTTGTAAGGGATGTTTACGAAAGGTCAATTTAGATTACTTGGAAGAATTGTCCATCAGTTTTAAGACGGGTGAAAGGAGAGTATCTACTGACTAACTGGTCCCCTTATGTAGTAATTAGTTTTGCACTTCACAACCCACTTCCCCCCCCCCTTTTCACCTACCTTTCACCTACCTATACCTACCCTACTACTCTTGCTGTCTTCACTTTTCTTTACCACACGTTTGTCTGCCCTGATTAATTTACTTTCATTCTTGTATTTTGTGTGGTATATATTCCTTTTGAGCATCTTCAGCTCTCTCATAGCTGATTTGATACAGGACATTAAGCCTGTGGACCCCCGAAAACTGTGCACACAGCATACCCGAACCTCTTGTCTGATTCCGCTGGATTTGACACCGCGGTTGAACCATCACCACCTCTACCTGTGATTGGATTGGCATCATTATGGTCATACTCTGGATGCACGCCCCTCCTTGATACAAACTCTGTGTGGTGATATATCCGCTGTGACACACAAGTTTTTATTTGGTGACCATGAATCGACATCGGTTCATCTGTGGCACTTTGTGATAGTATCTTTTTAGATTTTCCAAGGACAGGACCTCTTGCTGGTTGTTCGTCCTGCCTCTCGACTATTATGTGTTCTCCTATCTGTGAACTTCAGCCTTGAATCTGTATTATTTGACCCTTGAACACTGTATTACAATTGTCATATTCTGATTGAACTTGGATGCATACTTTGTTTTTATATATTTACTTAAAAAATGAATTACTATAACCAAATGCCAGGCATGGTGTTCCAAATTATTGACAATTCGAAATCTTTTGTATGTTTGAATTTTTTACCTTCCGTGCCTGTGCTTCCCTGTTCTAGGCCGCACCGCATCTCTTACTCCCGCCACAAGTACCAGGCCCCTTTACTTTATGACACGTGTGCGTTACTGAAGTAATAGACAACCTCTCTTTTGTTCTTCTCAGTCAACTTTCCATTGCCTGTTTGGGCGTCAATCCCCCCCCCCCTCCTTTGTACACAGTTAGTGATCATTTAATGTCTTACTAGTTTGCACTTTATTGATTACTGTAGGGTCTATGCACTATATCATGTTGATTGGTGTCTAACTCCATTTTGGTGAGCATTCCCAAGTTCATGTAATTTAAAAACTTCTATCCCTTTGTATAGCTAAAAATTACTTTATAAATATAAATTTTGTGGAGGACATAACTTTTTGTTTAAACATATTGTTTGTGCACTTACAAGTGTTTGCATGCCGCATATGACCCATACCTTCCTTTTCTCTCTGTAAATTTGGGGCGCACCACGCATTTATTATCACTAACCTAGTTGTATGAGTGGTAGCGTCATATAAGAGGTGTTTGCCTATGCGGTTCAAACGCGCATTGCGCAAACGGTCGCCTGCGCATGGTGCTCCGAATTGGTCGCATTGGCCATCGCAAAATGCTCTAAAAACGCGAGATCAGGAGTGAGTTCAATTTTATCTACGGCTCTCGCATGCGCATTACTTCGCTGCGCTGGCGCGTCATACATGGATTATTAGATGTTTACTCTACTCTACGAGTGTGTTTGGGCTTGGCTGATGGCAGGTGGGAGCGTCAACATTGGTGACTCAAAGAGCGGCCACGGGGCTGAAGGCACGACGCCCTGAGGAAGTCGCAGGCTCGTACGTAGACGCGTGGGGTGCCGCCTCCGGCGACTTCGTTTCTTTCGCCTTTTTTCACCTTTTATCCCCCCTGGTTTTACCTTGTATCTTTTTAGTCATTCAACTACCTTTGCTGATCCATTCACAATTTTAGCTGGCTTCTCCTCTTGTTTTCCATTTCCGAGTTCCATGCTTTTATTTAGGAGTTTGCCTATTTCTTCAAAACTACTTGATAGACCATTGGCCATTTGTATTTTTTGTTGGCTATATATTTGTCTCGAACCTGACAATGGGGGGTACCCTCTTACCCAATGGTTTACTGGTGGCGTGTGTGGATCGGTTGGATGGCACCCCGTTCCCTGGTTATGTGTTTTTATACACCTTTTTAAATGTTTTTTATACATGACGATGCATGTCATTTTCATAGGTGTGTGTCCTTATTTCTTCTAAATAATAGAGTTTGTTCTACTTATTTTAGCCTTTACCCACAAATCTTGTTCTTCTGTTTTTGATGTAAGCCGTGAGCCCTCTCATACACCCTTCATAGCTTCTGTGGCGGATATATCTGCCACAACGCTTGAAGGGGTTAATGCAAATTAGTTGCAATCTATTTTAATTGATTGAACCTATAGAAGCTATGGACTATGTAATAACCTTTCGCTAAGAGATGCAAAAGAAAGTCTTGAGAAATCTCATTTTGATTACACCTGAATCGTATGTTCAAATCCTGTAGGTAAGGGTTGCACCCCAATGGGGTCAACTGGCAAATATAAAAAAACACAGAGTAGCAAAAAGAGGACGGTGCCTTGTGTGTATTGTAGCTGGTACGTTCACAGTAATAGAACCCCATAAAAACATGCTCAACAGAGTGTTAAATAGAATAAGTAGAGTTCAAGTAGCGGCGTCATCCCTGGCTTGCGTGATTAAGGGTGAATTCAATCCGGTAGGAAATACTTGTGAGGTTAGGTGACCCAACGAGAGAAGTGGCTGCACGCTGCACCTAGCGTGTCTTTGACACTGAACACTTAAAACAAAAATGATTTTCGGGATTAAAAACCCGTCTCAAGTGTAATGTCTGGAATGGTTCTGTATATCTCACAAGTAGAGTGTGTGTACACATTAGTAACTTAAACACCTTAACTTTTAGTAAAAACTAAGAAATCAGGTTGTTGTATAGCTAACACTTGTCATCGGATCAAAAATCAATAATATATACAATTGTGACATTAGACGCAGGTATAATAAAATAATACTAATATTAACTTGATCTCTCATATATATTTTGGCGCCCAAATTTGGTGTGTAAAAGAAATTTCATTCCATGGGCCGGATTATAAAAACATGCAGACAGGATGTTTAACGTGAAGTTTGTCATAACAACAATAAATGCCATATTGTAAGCAGTTATAACACCCTTTAGGAGAGTTGTTCAATCAAATCTGTGATCCGGTAGGGGTAACTTACATGAGTGCAGGTATCGTTCCAACGAGTCGGCGTTCCAAAGTCAAGATAACCGGAGCGATGCCCCGCAGTACTGAAGCGGACGCCTCTCATAGCTACTTCTTGCCACCAAGAAGGAAATTACTGTCTCAATATGAATTGCAAAGAGTCCTGTTGCCAAGGGACCCTGATCACGTTTGCTGAAATTGCTCTGTGGATTAAATTTGTTTTACCATAACAAAATGTGTACTCATAAGGAGGAGCACGTCAGAGCTCCTCACATCATGTCATGTTAAACTCTCCGCTTCCGTGACTTCTATACAACCCAAATTTGACCTCTCACTTAAGATGATTTTCTTGATAATACCACCACACGGAACATGATAGAAACAAAAACTAGAATGTGTTAAACTGCTTGACATTTCTGTACATGGTTTATTAGGCCAATTTCTGCGACGATCGGTTCACTTTAACCCCTTAACAACATGTAAAGGGATCCAACTGTCCCGAGCCCTCTCCATAGCCGTACGGTCTTTGCTGCATATGGCAGCAAAGCCTTACGTAACACCCACGGTTGGTGCTAGGTCACGGGTGTTAACCCCCTGTCAGCGGGCCGGCAAAGCTGCTGTCAGCTAAGATAGTGGGGAGCGGCGATTAGTCACCATTCACAGCCCTCGATTTAACTCAGTCATTACAATGTGCTATCCGGCTCATTGTATGAATTCGGAGGAAAACCCCCATATACTACCATAAAATGAGTATGGCAGTATATGATAGGATCGATCAGCAAACCTAGGGTTCAAGTACCCTAGGGAGTTGCAACAATAGTAAAAATAAAAAAAAGTGACAAAAATATATATACAATAAAAAAAAAAAAAAAATTCAAATCACCCCCTTTTCCCTAGAACCGTTATATAATATAAATAAACAGTACACCAATCATAAACACAGCGTTTAGGCCAATCGCTTGCGTCCAAAACTGCCAGATCTTTTCTAAAGTAATCACATTGTGTTGTCACTTGGGCTTTAACCGCTATAACGAAAACAGCGTGCCAAAGTCAAAAATGGGACTTTTTTTGCCATTTAACAAAAAGATCTATAAAACTGACTCAAAAAGGTTGTACGTCCAAAAAATGGCGTAGCAGTGGCAGTGGCTCATCGTAGTCGCAAAAATGACACCATCCGCACAGTCCGTACACTAAATTATGAAAAACTGATTAGTGCAGAAGGGGCAAAATCGAAAAAAATATTTTTGTACAGGAGTTTAAATTTTGTAAATGTATTAAACATATAAAACCTATCCAAATTTGGTATCCCCTTGATCATACAACCCAAAGAATACTAATCCTAAAATTCCAATTAGCGGATTGATTTTTCTAATTAGCGGGGATCTTCTAGGACTCATTGAGCCTTGGGAGTTTGGGTTTTACAGGAAACCTACCATTTCAAATGGTAGGGTTAAGCTTGCAAATCCGAGCCCCATCTCAGGGTGAGCTGGTGCCGGGTGCTTACTTTCGTTAGATGTTCATTAACCGCTAGTATCGTGGGTTTAACAATTTTTAAAAGTTTATATTATAGCAGAAGCTGTTTAGCTTTCCTGTTGCGCGCACACCATACGTGCTCGCATCAACTTTAAAAAAGTGTAAAACTGCTATATAACGGTTTAATACCACTAACGAAAGGAACCAGGCACCAGCCTCACCCGGAGCTGGTGCTCGGTATTTACAGCTTACCCCGACATTTGAAATGGTCGAGGTTTCCTTTAACCCCTTAACGCTGAAGCCACGTTTCACCTTCCTGACATCCTTGGTCCGCCCGGCCCCATTTTTTAAAATCTGACATGTGTTCTCTTTAAGTGCGTCTAACTTTGGAACATAGACATATCCAGTTGATTTTGAGATTGTTTTTTTTTCGGACACTGTACTTCAGTTGGTCGCGAAATTTAATCAATATGTTTGGTATTATTTATGAAATAATGAAAATTTGCCGAAAATTTTTTTTTTTGAAAAAAAACAATGTTTTCCAAATTCACAATTTTCTGCTTTTTTGTAAAGTTAGTCATATCAACTAAAATACTTGATAACTACATGTTCCAGATGTCTGCTTAACTTGGCATCATTTTTCAAACATCTTTTCCTTTTTTTTAGGATTGTTTAGGAGGCTTTATAATAACTTTAGGTGCAATTTTTTTTGAGTTTCAACGAAAATCATCAAAACCTACTTTGGAGGTCAGTTAGTTAGAATGACTTTATAATGCCTACATGATAGAAAACCCCACAAATGACACCATTTTTAGAAACTCCCACCCTCAAAATATTCAAACAACCTTTGGGAATTTTGTTTAACCCTTTGAGCGTTTCATGAGGTGTGAAAGATAAATTGAAAGTGAATTACAGAATGTAATTTTATCTTACAATAGAGTTCATTGACACTTCAACTTTGCCCTTCCACCGCATGGGTTACGAAAACGGAAATGCATTTTTCAATGTTGAGGCAATTCCTCCTTAGCATGCCATGCCCATTTTTGTCACTGACCTTTCTGTACGGCACAGGGGGCACTTGGAATGGAAGAGCGTTGTTTCGTTTTTGCAGGGCAAATATGGCCTGAAAAAGTTTTTATGTGTCCGGGATCATTTGGAGAGCATAATGGAAACAAACCAGAGGAAAGCCCCCAACAAGAGACACCATTCTGGAAATTACACCCTTGTTCGGTTTAGCAATGTGTAATTTGGTGTATTTGCCCAAACAGGTGTTTTGGATTCAATTTAGGCCCCAAAATGGCAAACAAAGGTGAAAATGTTTCTCAAAACAAGTCACTTTTTAACCTACCCCAAATTTTTGTAAGCCACAATGGATAAAAGATGAAACAACTCCCTAAATGTGTAAACTATTTCGCCTAAGCACAGAACTGCACCACTTTTGCAATAAAGTGTTGTATGTTCACAGTAGGGCTCATAAGGAGAGGTCTTTTGGCCTTTTAGAAGCCAGAATTGACAATCGCCGTTTACATGTGTCAGGATTCCTTTGGAGGCCCAAAAAAAAAAAAAAAATAGTGGTACCAAAACAGAAGGAACCCCAACAAGTGTCACCAATTTGGAAAGTGCACCCTTTGGATAATTTAGCAAGGTTTTAATATGTGTATTTTCCCCCACAGGGGGTTTGCTTATTAGGTCCCTAAAGGAAAAAGATGGCCATTTTCCTTCCCAAAAAATCACTTTTACGGCTCATTTTGTATCCCTCAAGGCATTAAATGAGTGAACACATCTTAATCCCCCAAAATAATGTGTATCTCAAGCCTTCTCCCGAGTATAAATTGCCCCATCACATGCAAATAAATGCTTTACTGGGTACTCCAGTGAAGCTCTAACAGGAAAGAGGGGTCGTTGGCCTTTCAGACGCCAAATTGGCCAAACATCCTTTACACTGTGTCAGGATGCATTTAGGAGCCGTAGTGGTACAAACGAGGGAAACCCCAATCAAGTGACACCACGTTTTTGGAAGCACCCCTATAGAGAAATTTAGTAGGCTGGAATATGATTATTTGTCCAATATAGGTGTTTGATTTTAAATTAGGGCCTAAATAGGAACCAAAGGTGAACAATTTTCTTATAAAGGTCATTTGTCTCCTAATTTTTTTTTATAGCCACACGGGATAAAAAAAAATTAATAAACCCCCCAAACTGTGTAAACCTATTTCTCTTGAGTGGAGAGTACCCACATGTGTATATAAAATGTGTGTATGGGCGCCAGTAAAAGGAAAGGGTAGGTTTGTCTTTTTAGAAGCCCAATTTGACAGAATGTTTGACATGCATTTGGAGAGCCCTAGTGGTATAAAACAGATAAGATCCAAAAAGTGACCCTAGTTTTTGACACACACCCCCCTTAGAGAATTTTGCAATGTGTAATCTATGTATTTGCCCTACAGGTGAATGATCCAATTAGGCCCTAAACATTAAAAAGGTGAAAATTTTCCTATAAATGTCACTTTACACCCCGAATTTATTTATGTAAGCCACAAGGGATAACATTATTAAATACCCCGAAAAAGTTCTGTAAAACTATTTCTCCCGAGTGTAGAAGTACCCCACATGTGCATATAAATGCTTTATGGGCGCACAGTAGAGGAAAAGAGGGGTGTTTGTCCTTTTAGAGGCCAAGTTTGCAAGAAATCCTTCACATGTGTCGTACAGTTGAAGAAATATTCGCGTACGGCGTAGCCAAAGCAGAGGAAAACCATAAGCAGTGACCGAATTTTGAATTGTACACCCCTTGGGAATTTAGCAGGTGTAATATGTGGTGTAGTTTAATACAACGTGTGAATGACATTTGAACATACGGTGGTTTCCTAATACGATGGGCAATGAGTCCAAGAATGGAAATGCAATTTTTCTGGAACCGTTCGTGCCCGTTATGTGGCGCCCCTTATGAAATAATGTTGGAGGGGTATAGGGAGCAACGTGACCTCCCCAGTTTTTACCATATTCATTTTACTTAATCACAACAGGTTGGGCGTGAATGTTGAATTGTTCGTATAAGGAGTAGAATACAGGGACGATTCTTCTGGGGTCACCTTCTAAACCTTTTGTCACCTTGGAGTTGGTCTCTGGTCTCTTAGTAGTAATAGTGTCCATCCTTAGTATATAGTGTCCATCCTTATTATATAGTGTCCCATCCTAACTCCTCTCTTTTGGAACAGACTCTTCTTGAGTGCCATATCGCTTTAGAGTTTTTCCAATCTTCTACTGTCCAATTTCGATGAGCTTGTGCAAATTGTAGCCTCAGTTTCCTGTTCTTAGCTGAAAGGAGTGGCACCCGGTGTGGTCTTCTGCTGCTGTAGCCCATCTGCCTCAAAGTTCGACGTACTGTGCGTTCAGAGATGCTCTTCTGCCTACCTTGGTTGTAACGGGTGGCGATTTGAGTCACTGTTGCCTTTCTATCAGCTCGAACCAGCCTGCCCATTCTCCTCTGACCTCTGGCATCAACAAGGCATTTTCGCCCACAGAACTGCCGCTAACTGGATGTTTTTTCTTTTTCGGACCATTCTCTGTAAACCCTAGAGATGGTTGTGCGTGAAAATCCCAGTAGATCAGCAGTTTCTGAAATACTCAGACCAGCCCTTCTGGCACCAACAACCATGCCACGTTCAAAGGCACTCAAATCACCTTTCTTCCCCATACTGATGCTCGGTTTGAACTGCAGGAGATTGTCTTGACCATGTCTACATGTCTAAATGCACTTAGTTGCCGCCATGTGATTGGCAGATTAGAAAGTAAGTGTTAACGAGCAGTGGCCGGTGAGTGTATATATATATATATATATATATATTCACATTGGTGTCAGTGGGTATATATATATATTTCTCACATTGGTGTCAGTGGGTATACATATATATATCTTTTTTTCACATTGGTGTCAGTGGGTATATCTGTGTATATATGGGTGGTAGTGGGAGCATAGATTATTGTTGGTGTAAGTGGGAGCATAGACTCTCGGTGGTGTAAGTGGGAGCATAGCAGAATCGTTGGTTCCAGTGGGAGCATAGCGACACAAACCTTTTCTACAAAAACAAATCTGCGCCCTGAAAAGCGATGAGGAGAACTCCGTCGTGCTGAAAACCCACGCAGACCGGTCTTTGCGCAGCCGCAGTGAGCAGAGAAGCGGGCACCGCGAGATTTGCTGTACGCGCATGCGCGATAACAGCCGAGGGCAGGGTGACGTCACCGCTCTCGGGAAATGAAGGAGGGAGCTTAGAAAGAGGGAGGCGTGCATGATTTATGTTCGCCAGGGAACGAAATAGCGATAGTGACGTATGGGTAGCACCAGAGACTCATTTGCATATGTAAGTAAAACGCTTTTTTCACATAAACCATGGGTTTATTTCACTAACCAAAGTATGTTTCGTGATCAGCATAAAATAGCCTCCAGGGTGGTGTGCTTCACTCATTCCTTGCTTGCAGTAGTGGTAGGTTTCCTTTAAGAATTACTATCTAAACAATATAAATAAAGTGCTATAATTTTTATTGTTACTTTTCAAGCGGCACATGCATCTGTTTGATCACTTTTTGGGAACGAGGTAAAAAAGATTTTTTATGCAATCTGTTAGGGGTTTGTTATTACAGTATTCAATAAGTGGGTTAATCACATGGTAAGCATGGTTTAGGAAGCGCACAACCCACCCTGCCGCTGGCTGGCTTAAAGGGCATAGTAATTGCACTTCCCGATGGATCACAAGACATTACGATTATTTCAGGGCTTGTAGGCCCCATGTGTCAGCTGGATTCAACAGCCCGAACCCAATGCAGAATTATGCTGTAATCAGTTGAGCTTTACTGGGTTTGTATTGATTAATCTAGCCAACACACAAAAATTCCCAGTTTCACACTGTAGTCACACTATCACAGACTTGTAACATATGACTATAGTTTGCCACTGCTGTTCCGCAGGAAAGCGGGGACTCCATGTATCAAATCACTATGATGCAGAGAGTCCTGTCTTCAACACTGTGGTCAGTGTCAGGACACTAAAGAGTGTGTGATTTACAGACAAAATATGGCAGTGTGAATCTACCCTAAAATGAGCACTCGAAGGCAATGTCAACAATCATTTTCACAGTCAAGCAAATTGCAGCAACGGTGCTGCAGCTCAGGAACTATTCAGATGGCAGTATTTTGATCAGTAAATTCCTTCAATAATTGAAAGCATAAATCAGTAAAAACAAAAAGCTCAAAACACATATGGGGAGAATGTGATTTTTTACAGCCAGTTTTCAAAGTTGATTTTTTGGATACAACCATGCTGACTGCCCAAGCACCTTACAGCTTTACCGGCTTTTAACTTATGCATGCCCCCCCCCCCCCCTCCTGGTGCTGGCCAGGGAACTAGGAGAGAGCACACACCGGTTCTGATATCAAAGGCTGGATCCTAATAAATTAAAAGCCTGGGAAGCCGAGAGGCACATGATTCCGGCTGTTTTACAAGGTTAATATTTTGTTATTAAAGATGCCAGAAAACATATAAAAAAAACAGTCCCCCGTCTCATCTATCCCCAGCACCCCGCTCTCATGGCCTGATCATTTAGGTATACAATTTTCTTATTTGTACATGGTTCTGTGCTGATCCTTGAATTGTGTGTCCATCCATTATTGTGTACCACCCCTCTTTTTGTTATTATCCTGCATTTGTATGGACTTGTCTAAAGATTTGATTAGCTCACCATTGATAATATTTATTTCTGTACATTGTTGTATACTATATTGTGGCCAGTAGGGGGAGCTGGAGTTCCGGGAACAGTGCACATTATAATGTGTTGAGCATTTTCCCGAGGATGTCATTCATTTGTGACTTCGTTCACCATTTTTAAAGGTTTTTAAGCATGTTTTGTGGTGTATTTTTCTATTAATAAAGATATTATTTGCTTGATCTATTTTTCATGCCTCTGTTCTTTTTGTGGCTTTTCACAGTACACATATGGCACATTGTGGACCCACTATGGAGAAGGCTGACAGGGCAATGCTGTACACCAGACACACCATTTTTCCCCTGTGTGCACAAGTAATAAAGTAATAAAGACTTTATACATTGTATAGTCCCGGTTTTGCAACTTCCTGAAATCCTTAGGGTGCATTCACACATGGCAGTAACACATGCATTTTCAAACGTTTCAGGACAGCTGAGAAGAGGATATTTGCTTGATTTCATAGCTGTTAACACATGCGTTTTCTAACCTCATTGTTAACACAATGTTAGCTTCATGTTTACAAAACACATGTGGTATTGCATTGGTTTGTTAAAACAATGTTAACAGCTATGTAATCAGGCAAATCTCTTCTCAGCTATTGTGATGCTTTTGAAAATGTATGCGTTACCATTACGTGTGAACACACCCTCAGATATTCCTTAAACAGGGGTCACATAGATTGACTATAGAACTCGATACACAGAAATGCAGGACGCATGGACAGTAAATAAAAACAAAAAACACAGTTTCCACAATCTGTTAGTAATGTCTAATTTGTTTTCTCCATTATAAATATATTTACATTTAGAACAGGCAATTAAAAGTCTTTCTTATACAGAAAAAGTCAAGATTTTAAGGCTTTATATTAAAGATGAAGAAACAAAGAAAATGCAATAAGCACCTTAAAATGAACATCAATCTTTACCACCATCTATACTACACACTGGAGTTTACATTGATGGCCACTCTTGGCTGCAGATGGATTAGGCATAAGAACAGGAATTCAGGGTTATTGGAACTATGTACTTACTGATATGTCTGACACACCCTATGTGGGACGAGACAAGACCACGGGAAACATTTAAGTGGCTAAATAAAGTAACAAAGTTTTGTCATGTCATATGAGATACAACCAATCCCAATCATTTTCATAATCCTTGGACAACCAAAGTATGTGTGTGTTACTCATCACAAGAAGGAGCAGGGTTGGCGGTGGGTAGGGTGTTTGGCCAGTCACTCAGCAATACTTTGGAGATTTGTCCTAGTTCATCTGGAGGTTGTCCAGAACACAATGGAGTATATGCCACAGTCAGTTGATGCTGTGTAAATATGCTGCTTGTCCTGGTGCCATTGGGATTGTTTGTGATTCTTTTCCAAATGTAACTCATTGGGGAAATTTAACAATGTGTCTGTCTCAAGTTCCCCCAGTTTCTGGCTAGGAAACACTAGTCTTTTGCTGTCCCAGTTGTCTATGGAATATGCATTAAAGTTTTGTCTACACATGTAAATAAAGTTTTATCACTGAACTGCAAAGAATCTTGCAACCCTACAAAATACTTTGCAGGGGGGGGCGATTTATTAAAAGAAAACTACCATTCTGAATAACAAAAAAAACCCAGACTACTCACATGCAATCCTCTACACCCCGCTGTTGGCACTGGCTCCTTTAATGTTGGCACGCCAGGATTGCCTGGAAAAAGGACTTACAATTAGCAGCCCGGAGGATGAGGACGAGATGTCCGGCACTCTGCGCTGCTAATGATTCAATAATTACTTTTTTTCAAGTAATCCAAGTGTCTCAACATTAAAGAAAAACACAGAGGCGATCAGGATGAAGAGGAGCGCAAATGAGTATCTGTAGTTTGTTTTTTGTTATTCAGAGTGGTAGTTTTCCTTTAAATGCTTACCACCACGTTTATGACACAGAAAAGCTGTAAATTGTGATCCATCCCTTATCTGTGCTATAACTTGCAGATGTTGCAAAAAAGTGAGTGGGTTTTAGCAACAGGGCAGGCCCTTACCTAGGCTATTACAGCATAACTGTAAAGTTATAGTGATTTTACCAAATTATATGTGATTTCCCCTCTGAAAACAAACAAAATAATGATACTTTGTGCTGCTCATCCTTTTCTTTCCAAAGTTATGGCATTTTCTGTTCTGAAAGTGTTTGACAATCTTTCTCAGCTTCCATCACATGGAGGAGCAGGGAACATGTAATAAGTGGGATAAATCATTAGTACACCAGTTACATGCAGTCTATAGCCTGTGCTGTGTGAGCACTAAGGGTTTATAGCTTATCTGCAGAGAGCTGATACTGCCAATGACAAGGTGGGGGAGGGGAGCAGCATAAGGACAGGAGACAGATAAAGTTCTGTACAATTACAGACTTGAATGGAGGTACTGATAGGGAACAGGGATATCTTGTACCTCACTATTCTGTGCAGGAGACATCTGCATCCACTGTTTAGTACACATCCAGCTCTTCTACATTCACTGTCACATGGCCTCCTACCCTGTGATCAGCAGCTCCTCTCCTCCCATGAAACCATCTGATAAACATAGGGCAAACAATCTATGGACTCATAGGGCTTATCAGTACATGGAGAGGCAGCAGCCATTTCCTGGGTTTCTATTTCTGGTCTTATTTCTGCAAAATATTCTCCAAATGTACCTTTTAATACATTTGGTGCACTGTCGTGCACATTCATGCATATTCCATCTTGGCGTTTCAATTTCTCACCATTTCAAGATCTACGTTTGGAACATTTCTCTGAGATGATACCCAGGTTACATTGATGCTTTATAATGAGCTTTTCCTCCCACAATTGAGTTTCAGGTGTCTTGGTAAGAATTGCTGATAGAAATGTTTCAGTTCATAGGTGAAAGCTGCAGAACTGGCCACAATATAGAGGAGCAAAATGGCAGTTAATTGGCACTTGGAACCAGATCTCCACCATCACCAGCTATAAGGTTACATTCTAAAAAAAATATACAACCTATAAATCATATGCTGGAGTAGTAGTTTTCCTCCATGTTTCAAAAAGTATAAGAGTGCCTAACATTTCAGAAAACTTTAAAGTGATAGATATATAGGAATTTGTTTTGGCATTTTCAAGGACTTTTCACCTCTAAGGGTTATGGATGTAATTTTGTTAGCCTGGGTGAAGGCCCAACATCTCTGACATTTCAGATATACAGTTAAAGGAAACCTGTCACCAGGATGAAGGATTGTAAACCAAGCACACTTAGGCCGGTTCCACACTTGCGAGTGTGGTGCGATGAACTCGCATCACACTTGCAATGCATGCTGCCCGGGTCTCCCAGCCCGAACACTGCAAACAGGAACTGAACTGACATGCTGAATTCAGTTCCTGTTTGCAGCGTTCGGGCCAGGTGATCCAGGCAGCAGGCATTGCGAGTGTGATGCAAGTTCATCGCACCACACGTGCAAGTGTGGAACCAGCATTACATGCTGGTGTGTTTTCCCTCTGGCAGGAACTGCTCTTCTTTTAGATTATTATGCCCTTAATTTTTGAAAAAAAGGCTTTAAAATTATACAAATGAACCTGAGGAGCTTCAGGCTGCATAGCTGTTAATTGAGCCTGTTGTCCCTCAGGCTAATTTGCATAATGCTTAACACCTTACTAACATGCACCGTAATAGTATGGCACACGTCGGGTGCCGGTGCATGGAGAGGGCTCACAGGCTGAGCCCTCTCCATAGCCGGTATGTCTTTGCAGCAATCTCAACGATCGCTGCCAGCGGCTTCAAAAGGATGGCGCCAAAGATCCTCCCTCCCCGTGACAACATTGTTCCGGAAGACCCGAGGCTGTCTCGTTTTAACCCATTAATTACAATGTGCTAATTGCACATTGTAATGTATGAGGATTTAAATCCCCATTATACTGCCATACTGTAGTATGGCAGTATATGGTAGGATCGATCAGACAACCTAGGATTAAAGTTCCCTAGGGTCTGAAAAATAGGGAAAAAAAAACCCTAAAAATTTTAAATCACACTCCTTTCCCTAGAAGTCATAAATAAAAAATCATAAACAAGTTAGGTATGGCGAAAATGCCCGATGAAAATATAATAATGTTTTTTCACTGCGTTTAAGTCTAAAATGATGCTTTTTGGCCATTTTGAAAAACATAAAATTCTATACAAAGTGATCAAAGTGACTGTACGACCTTTTGATCACTGTTTATAGAATTTTATGTTTTTCAAAATGGCAAAAAAGCGCCATTTTAGACTTCAATGTTAGCATTGAAACGGTCATCAAAAGTCGCAAAAAAACCCCCCCAAAAACACACCCACAGCTCCGTACACCAAAGTATGAAAAAGTTATTGGCGCCAGAAGATAGCACAATATAAAAAAAAAAAATAAATAAAATTTGTACATGAGGTTTTACTTTTTGTAGATGTATGAAAACAAAGACCCAAAGAATAAAGTAGACATATCATTTGGGGCCATAGTGAAAGCCGTAAAATCCAAGCCCACAAAAAACCGGTGCAAATGCAGGTTTTCACCATTTTCACTGCTTTTGGAATTTTTTCCTCCACGTTCCAGTATGCGACATGGAAAATTAAATACCATCACTAAATCAATAAAGTTGAAGATTTTCAAAGGTGGGGAGTGAAAAATGGAAATTAAAAAAAAAAAGGGCCAGGTCGCTAAGGGGTTAAAGCCTTTTCTTGTAAAAAAAAAAAAAAAAAAAAAAGGGAGGGAGGGCATAAGAAGTTAAAAGAAGTGCAGATCCTGCACACACCAGCGTGTAAGTGTACTTGATTAACAATCATCCTGATGGTAGATTTTATTTAATACATCAAGAAGCATGCCTGGAGCATGGTTAGAGAAGAAAAGGGATTTTTGCTCTAATAAGATATATCACAAATGTTTCTTATGTTCAATCATATTAATTTATGCTAAGTTTGCTGAAAATTGGAGGTAGAAAACCAAGGGATATTTCTTGCCTGCTGTTCTTTTAAGCACATTTGAAAACATTTTATTGAGTCAATTATCTTCAGGTCTTTTGCACATTGTCACAAAAGTTGTAGAACAGTGGTGTTT
This sequence comes from Engystomops pustulosus, assembly GCA_019512145.1. Lineage (NCBI taxonomy): Eukaryota > Metazoa > Chordata > Amphibia > Anura > Leptodactylidae > Engystomops > Engystomops pustulosus. The sequence continues at coordinate 73,088,181 of CM033646.1, forward strand.
GGGTCTTATTGTATCTCAGATTTCAAACGAGGTTTGTTATGTTGAATTATGCATTACAGAGATACAAGGAAGCATGATTTCAATGGGAATATGAAGCTGTCTGGCAGCACAAATGGTCCCTACAAAACCTCGGAACTGCAGGGTTGTGTTGTGCTGCTTTACAGCCTCTTGAGAATGAGGCCTTTAGGTGATCTCAGGTCATACCTTATGTTCTAATAGGGTGTAAAGCAAAAAACTAGGAGGATCCTCAGCACTGCATCTCACCTTAGTAGCTCAGAGCCTCAGGGTGGTTTCCTATTGGTATGTATAATGCTCAGCCGTTGCGTTGTTTCTCAGTAAAAAGAAAAATACTAAAGGTTTAACATTGCTTCGAAAACATAACACCTGCTTTCAAAAACTGATCTGTCACCAGTTTGTTTTTTTTTTCTTGTGCACTCATAGACTTCTATTGCCTTTCATGATTCGCATCAGTGGAAATCAATGGACAGGTTTAAATTTTTTAAACACTCATATAAATCAATGGCTCAGTGAGGCATCTGTGAAAATTACTGAACACACCACCAATGTGAAAGAGCCCTTACTGTGAGCATTCTCCTCCTGGAAGACCTGAAACATAATACCACATATCCCAATATAAAAGTACAGCTGATTGTTGGGAGTAAACATGAGATCTTTTCAAATTCAGCTATTCCCGTCAGATACAAAAAAAAATTTTAGTAGCAAGTTATTAAACGTCATATTCTCTGGTGCAGCTGCAGCCTCTACCTCCAGTACTCGCCCCTCACAATTACAGGCCTACTTAACAGCTGAAAGTTTTATGGATTTGTTTCCTAGTTTTAAAAAAATAATCTCTCTACACTACAAGAGCCTCATCCCTTTTCACAAGTTAGGAGGTATGTAAAAATATCATTTGTTTTCTTTTATAACGGTGTGAAGTGAGAAGAAAAAAAAAAAGTATATCGCAACAGAGGTTTTGCGCAATCTGGAGATTGCAGCTTCACTTTGTCAGTATCATGCACCTATAGCCCTTCTCCACAAAAGAAAAATCATCAACTACACAGCAACAAAGAAAATAACCCAGAAAAACTACTCTTCATTTTTGCCTTAGGTCACCCCATGGTAATGGATTTCATGTTGATACAACAAATGTGATCGACTTCACTGATGCGTTTCCATAGTGCAAGAGAGAGTACAATCGTCCTCTTTTCTAGCTCATGTGCAGGTCACATGATGCTGAACAATGTGAAAAGTCATCTAGAACATCAGTGGGAAAAAAAAAAAAAACAAACAAACCCACAAACGCCCTTTCGACTTCTTGAGTGGGTTGAAAAGGGAATGCCACCAGGGTGAGAGGAGTGTGAGAGTCCTTGGATTAGAGTCTTAGAGAGTTTAGCACAACGTCCCCTTGTGCTTATTAGTCAGTTAATTCCACTTGAGTCTCTTATATTTGGCTAATGGCTTTTAGTTTTCATTTTTATGGTTTCATAGATTGGCAACTATTAGCAGAACAGGCTTAGCCAGCTAGGGATTATTTCACTTTCTGTGCCCACTTTAAGTCATCTGATCGAGGTTTTTCTCCGGTCAGGCTCTGAATAAGGTCTTCTAAGCGTTTCCAGAATCCAATCTTCTCTAAAGGGTAGTTTAGCCAACCTTTAAAAGACACAAGCACAGTGAGGATTCAAATGTGTTAACAATAAAGGAGGAAAGCTATGTAGCCACAACGTGGAGTAACATCTGGCCCACAAAAACAACATCAGCATCTGGGGAACCCACAGACTGTAAAAATGATGGCTAGAAATCGTGGATCATTTTTACAGATAAACCATCAGTCTATATACATTGCAGGTTATTAGTACAAGACATGGATGGGAACTGTTCAAATCACATCCACTTTATTTCGCTGTAATTCCCAGTGGGTTAGCCAAAGAGGATTACAATGTGTGTTACAATGATTTTTTTTTTTTTTTACAAAAACAAAAGCTTATATATTAACCCCTTAAGGACGCAGCCATTAAATAGTTTAAGGCTCAGCCCCATTTTTTGTATTCTGACTTGCGTTGCTTTATATGGTTATAACTTTTGAACACTGTTACTTATCAAAGCGAAATCAAAGTTTTCTCCTCACATGTTGTATTATTTACAAAAAAAAAAAAAAAAGAAGATGAAATTTTTGAAAAATTTGCCATTTTCGAAATTCGAAGTCATTGCGTTTTCAGGCAGATAGATTTACCACCTAAATAAGTTGCTGAATAACATTTCCCATATGTCTACTTTACATTTTCATAATTTTTGAAATTTCTGGATAATTTGTTTTGATGTCACGCGGCTTACAAATCGAATAGCAATTTTTCGGATTTTCAGAATTGACTATTTTGGGGCTAAATACTGTTTTGAATAACATTTTTACATATTTAGCATCAAAACCCCCTATATAACCAACCCATTTTCAAATCTGCACCCCAAAAGCTATCAGAAACAGCTTTTATGAAAATTGTTAACCCCTTGAGAACCCCCTTGTGAAATTAAACACCAGAAAAGTCTAATCTACGTTTCTAATCTACATTTTACCCTGCCCAGTTAGTTGCCTAGCAAGATTTGAGAAGAAATGTACTGCATATGGATGTCATCTGTGTGCGTTGTTTTTTTGCAGATCCATTGACTTGTATGGAGGTCCGTGGCCCCCTTTTTTTTCCCCACATGCTCTGCACATCCATGGCAAAAGACATGTGAAAAGACCCATAGAAATCAATGGCTCAGTATGCTTCCACCCCACCCCCCCAAAAAAAGAAAAAAAAAAAAAACAAAAAAAAAAAACACACACAACGGAAAGAATACTGTCATCAAAAACAGCTATTTGAATGAGCCCTAAAGCTGCAAAGCAATTTTGGTCATGTAACCAAAAAGTGTGTAATTAGTTTGAAAAGTTGTAACATGCCCATTTTTGGAAAAATATTTCTTAAAGGAAACCTACCAGTTGCCTTTAGAATGGTAGGGGTAAGCTGTAAGTACCGGCACCAGCTCAGGGTGAGCTGGTGCCGGGACTTACTTCGTTAGTGTTATAAACCGGTATCGCGGTTTTAACACTTTTTAAATTTAGAGCAGGAGAGGCTCGGCGCTGCGTGCGACCGTGCCCTACATAGGAAATAGCGGAGATTTGCGCGCGCTCGGTCCGCGCGCAGCGCCGAAGCCTCTCCTGCTCTAAAGTTTAAAAAGTGTTAAAACGTGCGATACCGCGGTTTATAACAATCTATATATAACTCAGAAAAGAAGGATGGGGGGGGGGGGGGTTTGATTAGCTCACTATCCACTACTTATGGTAGATAATCCTATAATGGGCCACCCATTTCAGGGTACGCACAAGCAGTGCCAAAAATCACACCATTGAAACCACGACATTACCTTCCCAAAGGAAGGAGAAAGGCACTGATACGATGCACAATTTTAGAAATTCAAAATCCTTTTTGATACGCAATACATAATGCTATTAAAACCATTATAAAACCATGAAAACAGCGAATGTGGCCTCACTGTGGAAGAGGTCCCAGGATACTGTGGTACAAGGGTTAGGGCACAGAACAGAAAAAGTGGTCTACCGATGGGCAAGGTGGAACTATGTTATATATGTATTATAGGGAGACATAGGTAGCAGAAAGCCACAGAGTTGGTTGCATAGACGTTGGTACTGAGCTGTCAGATGTATACCATGAACAATTGGTACTTGGCGAATTGTATGTTTTCACACCAAGTACCCTTATGGGGGCTACCACTCCTTACCTAGATCGTGAATGTGTTCCACCGCCCGGGAATACCACCTCCCTGACGCGCGTTTCGCTCGGACGGAGCCTTCGTCTGGGTGGCGTCCCACGGACGAGATCTTCCTCTTAAATCATGAATGGACCAATGAAACTGCATGTAGCCAGTCAGGTGACCGAGATCATGTGAGGCCCGTGACGTGGCCTTATCACATGATCGACCGGTCACTGTGCCGTGTCTATGGGAAGCCGTGGTTGCGGTGGAAACTAAAGCATAGAAGCCGGCGTACACGAGGCGCATGCGCCGATGCTGCAGTCAACCAACAGATAATGGGACACGGAGATCTATAAAAAGAGTTGTAATACCGGACATTCTAAAGTAGAGTACTATGTGTTTGAGTTACTGCGGCTATGGAGTGTATTATATAACAGTTGTGTTTGAAATACGCTGATACAGTCCGTACTTTAAAGTAGCAAAATTTAAATTGTCTAGCGTGATTGTATGGCGCGTACCAATGGTATAAGTGCTTCGGCGAGTGTGAGTAATAAAGTGCTATAGTGACATTGTATCCAACATATGTGGTGTATCTATAGATGTGTCTGTTGATATAGATTAGTATGATGAATCTATGGTACAATTAAGGTATTAAGGTGCATGTGCTATAATAAATAGGGAATGAGATAAGAATAAACGATATGTGCTAATATCAATGTGTCAAAAGGTGACACTACATTTATACTATGTAAAAACACTATATATCATAAAATCGTTATTAACATTGCAACAATCCTATCATACACCATCAATAGCCATTTATGGCTGAATGTAATGCCATTGCCGTTAGAAAAACCCTAGTGGCCACAAATATTTAGTTCATAAATCCCAAGCACGCATGCTGCATTGTATATATACATTGAAACACAAATGTGTGTGTGATGAAAGTGAAGGGGGAAAAGGTAAAGGTGAGGGAGGGAAAGTGAAGTGCCAGAAAGTGAGGGAAGATTAGGGTGTATGGGGTGTGACACGTGATATATGACAAAAGTTGGATAACATTATAACATTCATATAATAACTCGACATATGTCAATGAAGCTTGAATTGAATATAATGACTTAGACACATATAGGGCTTTTGGTTATAAGCTAGTGCTGACTATAGCTTTTGTTATTGCTGGGACCTGTATCTGCTGTCACAACTTCCATATCTCATATTGCTTCGTAACTTAGACTATATGTTGTCGAAGCATTGGATGCTTATTTGGTTCAGGTGATGGGGCGCCCTCAGTCTGATGTAACCGATGGTATGCTCATACTCAGCTGTCCCTAGACGTAGATGACCTCACCCCTGTGGGTACATTGCCGTTTTGTTTTCTTTAGGTAAATGGTCCGTGGTCTTCATATCTGTAACATCGAAGTAACCCAGAGCCGACCGGGAGAGATATTATCTGACTAGGATACAAAAAAAATGCAAGTATGGTTAGTTAAAACCACTTAAAAGCTGGTGTATTATGACGCCAGTGCGCAAATGCAAGTCATGACCCTATAGAACCTGTTTGAATCTAGTGGCCCAAAAGCTTATGGGACGAGACTATGGTGGGTGGTTTGCCTATTGGAGGAACGGAGCAAAGCCAATGACTCATTGACCCCTGGGGTTTCAGAGTATTAAGAGTCCAAACCATCGGGCTCGCACTGTGCCAGTCTTTTTTGGATTGGAGACCACCTCTGATACCCTTACTTCAATTTTATCAATGCCGCGTACTTTCAAGAGCTTCGGGTCTGAGTTATGTTTATCCTTGAAGTGTACTGCCACGGTTTACCTTCAAGGTCGATTCTGTGTCTCGAGTGGCCCTGATGTCACGCTAGCTCCCTGATCCGGGTTTTCAGAGGGCGGCTTGTCAAACCCACATAGATCAGATTGCACGGGCATGTTGCTAATATACAACTGCCTTCTGCTACATGTGATACTGTGTAATGTTGAATACTCTCTTTCCAGAGGAATCCAGGAATGTGTTAGCCCGTTCCACATTCGGCATGCATGCATCTCCCCAAGGTTTACATCCCCAGGTGGTCGTGATGCCCAAATATTGTGCACGTTTTGCCCCATATATAATGGCTCTTACCAGTAGTCACGTAATTTTGTGCTTCTCCGGGCTGTCACAGATGGATTGGCGTTATGTATTTGTTTATATGGGGTCACCTTGGAGTATGGCCAGAACCGTGTCATTATTTGCCGCAATGTCTTGCCACCGAATGATGTTTCGTAACGACCTTAACTGACGTTCGTTGACGTTTTTCTCTTGGTACCAGGAGAATTTCACGTGATGTATTCTTGGCGCGTCTATAGGCCTTTTTCAATGATCGGTTACTGTATCCACGTTGTTGGAATCTTCGTCGCAAGTCTGCCGCTTGTATTTCAATCACTCTCGGTGGCAAGACATGCGCCAAATACTGACACGGTTCTGGCCAATACTCCAAGGTGACCCCATTATAAACAAATACATAACGCATATCCATCTGTGACAGCCGGGAGCAGCACAAAACTTAGTGACTACTGGTAAGGAGCATTATATATCGGGCAAAACAGGCACATATTTGGGGCATCACGACCACCCTGGGGATTTTGTAAACATTGTGGGAGGTGCCTGCTGAATGTGGAAAGGGCTAACACATTCCTGGATTCCTTGAGAGAGAGTATTCAACATTACACATGTATCACATGTAGCACGAAGCAGTTGTATATTAGCAACATGCCTCGTGATCTGATCTATGTGGGTTTGACAAGCCGCTTGAAAACCCGGATCAGGGAGATATGCGTGACATCAGGGCCACTCGAGACACAGAATCTGACCTTGAAGGTAAAACACGGTGGCAGTACACTTCAGATAAACATTAACTCAGACCCGAAGCTCTGAAAGTACGCGGAATTGATAAAATTGAAGGGGTATCAGAGGTGGTCCAATCCAAAAAGAATGCACAGTGCGGGCCCCGTGGATTTGGACTCTTATAACTATGAAACCCCAGGGGCTCAATGAGTCATTGAGCTTTGCTCCGTTCCTCCAATAGGACAAACCACCCACATCGTTCGTCCATAAGCTTTTGGGCCACTAGATCAAACAGGGTCTATATGGGTCCTGACTTGATTTGCGCCCACTGGCGGCATCATACACCAGCTTTTAAGTGTTTTAAAACATAACCATCCTGCATTTTTTTTTGTATCCTAGGCAGATACTATCTCTCCGGTCGTTCTCCTGGGTTACTCGATGTTACAGATATGAAGACCACGGACCATTTACCAAGAAAACAAACGGAAATGTACCCACAGAGTCGTGAGGTCATCTACGTCTAGGGGCAGTGAGTACTGATGAGCATACCATCGGTTACATCGACTGAGGGGCGCCCATCCACCTCGAAACAAATATAAGCATCCAATGCCTTCAGCACATATAGTCTAAGTTACGACGCAATATGAATTGGAAGTTGTGACAGCAGCACAGGTCCCAGCATAACAAAAAGCTAATAGTCAGCACTAGCTTATAACCAAAGCCCTATATGTGTCTAAGTCATTATATTCAATTCAAGCTACATGACAATGTCGAGTTATTATGATGGAAGTTATAATGGTTATCCAACTTTGTCATAACACTGTTATCACACCCCATACACCCTAATCTTCCTCACTTTCTGGCAACTTCACTTTCCCTCCCTCACCTTTACACCTTTCCCCCTTCACTTCATCAAACACACATTTGTGTTTCAAGTAATCTATACAATGAGACATGCTTGCTTGGGAGTTAATTGAACTAAATATTGTGGCCACTAAGGGTTTTTCTAAAGGCAATGGCATACATTAGCCATAAATGGGTTGATGTTGTTGTAGGATTGTTGCAATGTTAATACGATTTATATTGATATATAGTGTTTTACAAGTATAAATGTAGTGTCACCTTTTGACACATGATATTAGCACATATCGTTTTATTTATCTCATTCCCATTTATATAGCACATGCACCTTAATACCTTAATTGATACATAGATTCATCATACTAATCATATATAACAGACACATCTATCGATCACACACCCATATGTTGGAATAAAAGTCACTATAGCCACTTTATTACTCACACTCGCCGAAGCAATTTATACCATTGGGTATCGCGCCTTACACAATCACGCTAGACACATTTAAATTTTGGTACTTTAAAGTACGGACTGTATCAGCGTATTTCAAACACAACGTTTCAAATATACAACTCATAGCCGCAGTTAACTCAAAACACATAGACTTCTACTTTAGAAGTCCGGTATTACAAACTGCTTGTATAGATCTCCGTGTCCCATTATCTTGTTGGTTGGACGAAGCTCGGCGCATTGCGCCTCGTTTACGCCGGCTTCTATGCTTTAGTTTCCACCGCAACCACGGGTTTCCCATAGAAACGCACACGTGACCGGCGATCATTGTGATACGGCCACGTCACGGGCATCACATGATCTCGGTCACCTGAGCTGCTACATTGCAGTTTCATTGGTCATATCATGATTTAAGAGGAGATCTCGCTCCTGAGGACGCCACACCCCCAGACGATAAGCTCAGCTCCGAGCCGAAAGCGCGGTCAGGGGGGGTGGAGTGTACCCGGGGCGGTGGAACACATTCCCGATCTTGGTAAGGGTGGGTAGCCCCCAGTAAGGGTACTTGTGTGAAAACCTACAACGCCAAGTACCAATTGTTCATGGTATACTGCATTGCTCATGTACCAACGTCTATGACAACCAACTCTGTTGCTTTTCCTGCTACCTATGTCTCCCTATATAATATATAACATGTTCCACCTTGCCACTCGGTAGACCAATTTTTTGGTTCTGTGCCCTACCACCTTGTACCACACGTATACCTGGGGACCTTTCCACAGTGAGGCCACATTCGCTTTTCATGGTTTTATAATAGTTTTATAGCATTATGTATGCTGTATCAATAAAGGATATTGACATTTCTAAAATTGTGCAGTCGTATCAGTGCCTTTCTCCTTCCTTGGGAAAGGTAATGTTCGCGTGGTTTAAACACTAACGAAAGGTAAGTACCGGCACCAGCTCAACCTGAGCTGGTGCTTCGGTACTTACAGCTACCCTACCATTCTAAATGGTGGGTTCCTTTAAAGCGTAACTGTAAAGTTATTGGCAAAAAAAGAACTAAGCCTCGACATAATTATAACAATACCTGTATCATGCTGCTTCCATCCTGAGATGTAGGAGATATATATAGACTATCTATAAAACCTTCTCAGCTTTTCATGAGGTGGGCAGGACTTCCTGGTTGTGACATCATGGGCAGTGATGCCAATAGCACTAAGGGCATTCATGTGAACGTGCACAAACAGCGCAGCCAAATCAGGACACAGAATCAGTATTACTGCTTGTACAGGGATCTAGTGCAAAGCAAGGCAGGGAAGCTCTGCATCATACAGGAATCTACTACATCACAAATAAAATTATATATTAAAACATCTACAGGAGTAAGAAGATACACAACATTAAAATTATGTGAGAAGAGAAGATTTGCCTGATTACATAGCTGTTAACACATGCATTATGTAAACACAATGTTATTGCAACAATGTTATTGTTGTTATTGTATATAGAATATATATTGTATATAGAATGCCGCCTTTAACAAAGTATTAACAAACACATCTTAACATAGCATTAATTAATGCCCACTGTAACACTTAACAAATACAGGTGTTAAAATATGCGTTTTGTAAAACAATCTTAACAGCTATGTAATCATGCAAATCTCCTCTTCTTAACTGTGGTACTGCCACGTGTGAATGTACCCTGAAACTTCTCTAGAAGACCACCTCTCTGAGAGGACCCCCACCTAAAAAAAAAAGGAATTAGTCCTTACCGGTAATTCGGTTTCCATAAGTCCACCATGACGGCCCCACTGGAGGTTGCTTCCCCTTCCTCTGTAGGGACAGGAAATTGAGAGCATTAAATAGCCCCTCCCTCAACCTCCCACCAGTGTTTATCAAATAACTACACCAGTATAGGTTTCAACACAATTTTATTTAGTATGTTAAATTCCACATACATAGGTAAAGACCCAAAAAAAGAAAACACTTTTATATACATGGGAGGGAAATATCAGGGCCGTCATGGTGGACTTATGGAAACCGAATTACCGGTAAGGACGAATTGCTTTTTTCCCATGTCGTCCCCATGACGGCCCCACTGGAGACATACCAAATTTATGCCCAGTTAGGGAGGGACTACAGCCTGAAGCACTTTTCGGCCGAATGCCAGATCTCTGGAAGCCAAGACATTTAGCCTATAGTGCTCTGCAAATGTGACATTTGTACTCCATGTAGCAGCTTTGCAGATTTCTTCAATGGATGCACCTCCTCTCTCAGCCCAAGATGTAGACATGGCCCTAGTGGAATGGGCTTTAACTGAGAGTGGTAGTGGAACACCTTTAATTTTATAGCATTCCTTGATGGTATCCGTAATCCAACGTCCAGTGGTGGCTTTTGAAGCTTTCTTGCCTTTATTCCTTCCTGCAAATTGAATTAATAAATTTAAATCTTTTCTCCAAGAATTGGATGCTTCGAGATACTTAACAACAGTATGTCTTACATCCAGTAGATGCCACTTTTCTTCAACAGGATTTTTTGGATGATGGCAAAACGTGGGTAAGACTATTTCCTGGTTCCTATGGAAATTAGAGACAATTTTTGGTAAAAAATTTCTGTCAAGTCTAAGCGTGATCCTATCTTCTGCTACAGATAAATAGGGTTCACAAATAGACCATAGACCATAAAAGGCCTGTAACTCGCCCAGTCTTCTAGCTGATGTAATGGCGATTAAAAAGGCGGTTTTTAGTGTCTGAAAACGCATATTACCGGGGTCGATTGGCTCAAAGGGCCCCATAGTTAAAGCGTCTAGGACTAGAGATAGATCCCACTGAGGGGATGACTCTTTAACAGTAGGACGTAAGTGTGAACAGGCTTGAAAGAACCTCTTTACCCACCTGTGTTCTGCTAGCGCTGTATCGAAGTAGGCACTCAGGGCCGAGACCTGGACTTTCAAGGTGCTAGGTCTTAGTCCCTTCTCAAACTCCTGCAGAAAATCAAGAATCTAACAGATATTTGGGGAATCCTGGTTAGGCATATCTTTTGACCAGGAACAAAACTTTTTCCATATTTTAAAGTATATAGCATGGGTTACTGGTTTTCTACTATTCCTTAAGGTTTTTATTACCTTATATTATAAGCCTTTTGATCTTAAAAAGGTGCTTTCAGGATCCAGGCTCCTAGGTTTAGAAACCCTGGGTTCTGATGCAGGACTGGTCCCTGCTGTAGAAGGTCCAACCTCCTGGGCAGGATAAAAGGAAAGTCTAACGCCAATTTCTGTAGAATTGGAAACCAATTTCTCTTTGGCCAAAAGGGTGCTGCTAAGATGAGCTTGGTTGGACTGACTAGCAGCTTTTGCAACACTTTGCTTATCAATGGAATCGGAGTAAAAGCATACACTAGGTTTTGGTTCCAGGTCTGTGAAAATGCATCTAGTCCCCAGGGGACTTCCCTTGGGTTCAAGGAGAAGAACTTTTTCACTTTGGAATTTTTCCTCGAGGCAAACAAGTCGATGTCCGGGAGTCCCCATCTTAAAACGATTTCTTGGAAGACTTCCTCGTTCAGGCTCCATTCGTGGGGAAGGATTTGAGACCGGCTGAGGTAATCTGCTACTATATTCTCTGAGCCCCTCAGATGGATGGCCGAAATCGACTGGATATTTTCCTCTGCCCACAAAAATATTTGTTGTGATATTTTCAGTAGCCTTTTTGACCTGGTACGTCCGTGTCTTCTTAGATAGGCAACCGTGGTGGTGTTGTCCATGTAACTTTCACATGGTGACCTTTCAGCTCGTTGGCACAGGATTTTAGAGTGTTCAGGACCGCTCTTAGTTCTCTTTTGTTTGAAGAGGTCTGTGCCATTTCCCAGGTCCAGTAAACCTGAACGTATTTGCCTGGAAGGAGAACCCCCATCCGGTACTGCTGGCGTCTGTTTGAATCTGGGTTAACGGCCATTGGACCCAATTTACACCTTTCTGCCGATTCCTGGGATTCCTCCACCAACTTAGTGATTTCTTCACTTTTGAGGGTATTATCAATGGCCAATGTAGATGATGATGGTTTCTGTCCCATTTTGCAAGAATCCATGACTGCAATGTTCTTGAGTGATTTTGGCCCCAGGCCACACTCTGGATGCTAGATGTCCTGGTCCCCAGGAGACTCATAGCTATCCTTACTGACACAGACTTCCTCTTCTCAAATCTCTTGATTTTCCCAAGAAGATTTTCCATCTTTTCCTGTGGAAGATAAGAGGTCTGTGTTAGAGAATTTAAAGATACTCCTAAAAATTCTTTTATGTGACTCGGAATTAAATCTGATTTTTCTAAATTTATGATCCATCCCAAGGATTGTAAAACTTCTACTGTTGTATCCTTTTGGCTTTCTAGATGACTTACTGAATCTCCTATTAGTAGGAAGTCGTCTAAGTATGGAACCACACAGATTTCCTCAGTTCGGAGATATTTTACTGCCTCCGCCATGACCTTGGTAAAGACCCGGGGGGCTGAGGAGAGACCAAAAAGGCAATGCAGTAAACTGAAAAGGAAATTCTTCCCCAGAGGGAGATAATACAGCAAATCTTAAGTATTTTTGTGATTTCGTGTGGATAGGCACGTGATAATAGGCATCCTTGAGATCCAAGGTACATAAAAAAGCTTTGTAAGGTATTGAAGGTGTAGTAGATTTTATTGATTCCATTTTGAATTTGACATAGGTTACCCACTTGTTCAAATATTTCAAATTTGTGATCAATCTGAAAGCTTCATTTGGCTTGTTTATTAGAAATAAAAGGTCTACTTGTTCCCGAATCTTGGCTGTTCTTTAGTGGGACGAAAGCTCCGAAAAAAACCTGCTTCTTGGGTTGTTGTTTGGCCTCCGGAAATCCTTTCGTTTTATCCGCTGCTATTAGGAAGGATTTCCATCAATTCTGGCCCAAACAAGAATTCACCCGAAAAAGGCAGGCTACATAGTTTGGCTTTAGAACGTACGGCTCCAGACCACTGCCTCAACCAAAGGGCTCTTCTAGTTGCCTTAGATAGTGCAGCTTCTCTTGCTGAAAACCGAATGGTTTCGGCTGAGGCATCTGCCAGAAAAGCTGCTGCTGATCTTAATAACGGAATAGAGTCTAGCATTTCTTCTCTAGACGTGCCTTCTCTAAGATGATCCTCCAGCTGTCCTAGCCAAAAGAACAGAGTACGGTATACTGAGGTAGTAGTAATATTAGTTTTTAGAATTGCCATAGAAGTTTCCCAAGCTTTCTTGAGCAAACAATCTGATTTACGGTCCATGGCATCTTTCAGCTGGGTGGAATCTTCAAATGGTAAATCAGTTTTCTAGACCACCTTAGCTATAGGAATGTCAACCTTAGGCACACTGTCCCAGATTTTTGTTTCTTCTGAATCAAATAACAGACGGTTTTTAAACTCCTTAGGAATTGTCATACGCTTCTCCGGTTCCTTCCATTCATCCTGGATAAGATCCTTCAAGCTTTCAATAACAGGAAAAACTCTAACTTTCCTTCTCCTTAATCCACCAAATAATTCATCTACTACAGACCTCTCCTCTATGGTGTCTTTAATATTCAAGGTATCTCTTAATGCTTTGATCAGCCCATCCAAATCCTCATTAGGAAACAAATATTTGGGGTCATTTGGTATCGATTGCTGCGTCACCATATCCTGTTCTTCCATGTCTAACTCATAAGAACAAGAGGGCTGCTCGTCATCTGAATCCAGACATACAGGGTTCTGCTCTTTTAACACTTTGTCCAAACAATCTTTAAACTTTTCTTATAGGCAATATCCAATTTTGTGTTACAAATGTGGCAGGTTTGGATGGTGCCTTTTTAGGTTTTTCTTTATCACAAACTTTAGATGTTTCTTTTTCTTTTACAGGGATATCCTTCTCCTGTTGTTAGAAAAAGAAAAGGAGTATTACTTATTAGAAGCAGACTCCAAAAAGCATATATAGTGCCAAAACCTATTGGCATTCAGCTAATGTCCTACTTACAGAGCCCAGGGTTAAGGAACAGAATTCAGCCTCTTCCATGCTGGGATATTCACTGCTCCACATAGACCTCAGCAGACTTGCAGACTCGGTGGGGACTTCTCCACACTTACCCTCCAGCGTCTGACGTCATCTTTAACGGCCTGTCTCCTAGGCAGAGACGCTGAGGTCTCTGACGTCACTGCCAGTTTTTGCCCCGTAACCCGGAAGTGACTGAGCGCATGAAAACGCGCTATGTGTCGGCTGCCGCGGACCCCCGAGAGGGCCGTAAAAAGCTGCCGGCACTGCCCGCCCGCAGGAGACAAAAATGGCGATCCGGGACCTGGAGACCCCAAGTAGGACTCACGAGGAGGCCGGACGGGGGAAGCCCAGCGGAAACGAGCACGCACGAGAGGTACGAGATTCCACACCGCACCCCCCCCCGGAGGAGAGAGAGGTTTTTACTCTCAACCTTATCCCTGTAGGGACAGGAAAAACACTGGTGGGAGGTTGAGGGAGGGGCTATTTAATGCTCTCAATTTCCTGTCTCTACAGAGGAAGGGGAAGCAACCTCCAGTGGGGCCGTCATGGGGACGACATGGAAAGATTGAATAAAACAAAACAAACAAATAAACAATCACCGATTTTATTTATTTTTTTTGTCATTATACTCTAGGGAAGTTGCCTCCTATCTGCAGACCACCACTTTCCTGTGCAAAGAGATCTGCTTAAAAAGGTTGCACTGTATATATACTGTGCTTTGTGTGCAGTATCTTATCCATTTATTAGAACTGATGGGGAGACATACATATTTCTACTACATTTAAACTTTCAAACACAAACAGCTCTGCTACATACCATTTCTGGTATGTAATTGGATGATGATGATTGAATTGTGATTAGTCCTGGAGCTTCTCACACACTGCCGGGACCGATATTCTCCTGCTACTGATCAGAAGTGTGCATGTGCAAGTAACCCCACCCACCCTCTTCTCCTCTACTCCATCTAGCAAGGGATTTCCATGACAACCAACCAAAGAAAGTCAGAGAGATAAGGTTACTGATAGCTTCTAGCCTGCTAGCTGACAAACGGCTGCAGATAGATAATGAGTGTAAAATAGAGAATTGCTTATTTTGGCTTAGTGTAGAGCCGAGTAAAAGTTTTTATACTTTACAGTTTTACTTTAAAAATGCATGGGAACTACAGTAATACACAAGGTATACTATGGACCATGCTGGCAACAAACTTGCTCTGTAAAGATTGACATCAGTCAGAATCAAGGACTGTGATAGAGTACCAAGCAGTAGTATCCTTTTGTTTACATGAATGCATACCTCTTTACTATTTGATTACAGTTTCTATTGATCTGAATAGCAGCCATAGCAAAGATATTCAGAAATATACCTGTTGTGATGCAAAAATAGGTCTCATGTGGAGACACATGATGGATGCGGTGGTGCTTGCGGGGTAGGATGATGTGCCAGTCTTGAAGGAAGACCACCCAAGAAGGAAGACCAAAGTATGTGTGAGACCACTTATGAATCTGGTTGGTGAGCGTCACAAACATCGCCAGAGCAAAGATAAAACATTCGGTGGCATACGTCTTATAGAAGATATCTGTAAAGGATGAGAATTGTCACATGGTGCACATATAATAAGGAGCATTCAGAACCACACTAGCAATTCTGTTGTTGTAGTGTTATATGACATCCAAGGAGCATTCAAAATTCTGCTTGCTCCTAATTGGCACCTGTGAGAAGCATTACATTGCTCTAAAACATGAACAAGAGACTGTATACGCAATGCAGATAAACATTACACGAGGCACCGATCATTTGCTTCCAATACGTGAAAAAGAAACTTGTAAGTGACCTCAGTACCTGGAGAGAGGAAGAGGAATTTGTAGGCCATACAACCCAGAGGAATGATGGTCAGCATACAGTTATCACCATTGGTTTCTATAAAATCGTGTCTGGTGATTGCTGTGGGGTCGATATGATGCTCCCGAAAGGGTCGAATAAAGGCCTGAAATAGAATTGGGTAAAGCATGATGTATATTAAAAAAAAAATCTGGAGTATTTGGGTGATAACAAAGATTGCATTCTCTTGTCCTACATTTATAAGACATTCCATAAATTCTTAAATTTTTTTCATCAGAATTTGGGAAAAATATGGAATGTCTTATAAAATGTTAGTTCTATTCCTGATCTAAGAATGTAGGATTTTGGTTGAGATCAATGTGGATGTACTTTTTAATCATGCTCAGTAGTGAAGCTCCTACCCTACAGATCAGAAGGGAAGGTCTGCACTTATCTTACAACTGCTAGAGTGATCAGGAAAAAAGGAATGTCCAGTGTATACTGATTTATGTTTTAGTTTGCTTTTCCTTTGACTACATGTCTGTGGAGGTTAGTTGCTCCGATATACATTGAGATGAATTTTCCCCTCATATTCCAATTCAGAAAAACACATAAAAAAGTACTATAGGTTTAGAAGCCAGGCTAAAAAGGGGTCTCCTGGTGACTGATAACAGGGATCTGTAGAAAAGTCATACAAGTATGCGTGCACAAAAAACATGGGTTGTCAATCAGGTGTCAGAATAACAGTTACTGTCCTGCACCTGCAGTTTCTTGGTGCTCTTATACAAATATAAAACACAACTCACTTTTCCAACAATTGGCAGCTCCACAGAGCCCCAAGTGTCTGCTCCCCAATGCACCAATCCGGAGGCAAAGTCAGCGGTTATGATTCCTGCAACTAAAGATAGATATAGTATAATAATCAGGACCAGGCACAAATGAAATAGCTTTCAGTTAGGGTTCTTTCTCACTACGTTTTTCACATGCGTAGTTCATAGTTTTTCACAGATGCTTTAACTCCTTTGTGTCATTTAACCCCTTAAGCCATTTTAGACCTTTAGGACCAGGCCTGATTTTTAAAATTTGCTGTGTCATTATAGGAGGTTATAACTTAATGACGCTTTAACTTAACCAGGGGATTTTGAGATTGTTTTACCATCACACATTGTACTTCAAAGTAATAGAAAAATTTTGATGACATCTTTTGTGTTTAGTTATAAAAAAAATATTGAAATTTGGCAAAAATTTCTTAAAATTATTCATTTTCAAAGTTCAAAATTTTCTGCTTTTCAGGCAGATAGTCATAGCATCCAAGTAACTTTATAACCAACATTTCCAAAATGTCTGCTTTAGGGTTTTATGCGGTCACAATGACCGCAGCGTCTATAGGGCTGTTACTGCGGGATCCCGGCTACTGCCAATAGCACGGGCTCATCTTATGAGCCCGGGTGATCGCCATGACGTGATACTACGTCAAGGTGCGGGAACGACCCGCATCCTAAGACATAGTATCACGTCAAGGTGCAGAAAGGGGTTAATAAGCCAGTGTTTTCACATTTTACGGTAGTAGTTTTCCACAGATTCATTGTCCTTGGAAATAAATGGGCTGAGCTATGCCCCTTTGTCAACGAAATGCAAATGCCATGTGTGAACGTACCCTTAGACATGGGATACAATCACCCCAAGGAAACAATCTATACAGATGACATATGTGAGAACTAATATTCAGGAGTTTGGAAAGCTGGGTGGCAGGCCTTGTTGGAGTCATATCACGCTGAAGAAACAGATAATTAGAAAGGATGATATGCTGTCATATCACTAGGATAGGGGTGTCATCTATTGCTTTATAACAAGCTGGTTATCATTTGTTATCTTCTCCGCTTTGAACACAACGCATTTTATCTCTTAAGACACTTATCAACTATTTGTCTATTGATTTATATAATTGAACCTGGCGCTTTGGACAGAAAACAATGACAGAAAATCTTACCCTTCCTCTCCATGTTGATGTATTTGTTAGAATTATCCACCATAAGGTTACAGATTAATGGCAGCACTGTCTGTAATCTAAGGGTGATGGCACACATGGCGTTTTGAACGCGTTTTTGGGCCATTTTTAAGCAGTCCATCAAAAATTGCATGCCTTTTTGACCCGTTTTAATTAAGATAGTTGGTCAAATTTGTGAAAAACGGATGACGGATCACCCTAATAACGCAATATGGCGTACTGCTGTGCTCTGTCAAAGGTTGAATATAGCCTCCCTGCGGCAAAACTATAGAAAGATGTCCTTATCCACCTAATGAAACGGTAATATATAATATTTCTTCATTACTTGGGTTGACCACCCATGCAGACATCCGGTATCCTCCCACCATAAAACTTCTGCTACCCCCTCTCTTCTCACAGGTGATTCAGGCCATTTCCCACAGTAGCTACAATGCATCAAATCTAATAATCAGCACAAGTTTTTATCATTTATCATTCAGCCACATTTACAATGGCCATCATGGTCTTCCGGCAGGTAGGCCGCAAGTCAGTCCACACCAATGCACCACTGGAATAACCTCATATAGTGATATGCGCCTCTGTAGGAGTCTCTTAATAGAATTTAGCTGTGTTTTGTGTTTATTGAAGTTTAGTTTTCCCTCAAAGTAAGCCTACACTCACACGCTGTACCGTAGTACAGCGGGCATACATCGGCGCCAGGGAGAGGAGCAGGGGATGAGCCATCCTATGACTCCATAGGAATACACAGGTGCCGGTGCCGTATTCTGTAGAAAGATAGCACTACTACGGGCTACTGAACAGTATGGCGGCGCACGTGTGCAGCACCGTACCGCTCCCGCACAGTGCTGCAGGGCAACTGAAGTGTATGATGGACATATATACGCCGGCCGTATATACGCCCCCCGATACGTTTGTGTGAATGTAGCCTAGGAAGATTTGTAAGCACAAACAGATTCCAAACCTTATAGTAAAAGGAAGAGGATCAATCTGTTCTAGCAGGTTGTCACAGCCCTGCCCCCCCCCCCCCCCGACTTCATGTACAGTAGTTCTTTCTTGTATGACAATATCCTTATTAGAAGGTTAGGGAAGGATTCATTCCCTGCATGGTAGGGGTATCAAACTCAATTTCCCATAGACCACATCATTCTTGCGGTTGCCATAAAGGGGCTAACTGTCATTTTATTACTGTATAAGTGCATCTACTCGATCTGTTCAGTAGTTACGTTCATACAGTATTAGCCAATTCAGGGCAACCACAAAACTATATTGTTAAATGATCCAAGACACCACCATGGTAAGTGTGTCTCCCAAAAAACAGTCAATACTCAGACTGACCCCACAGCAGCCAGAGTACCCCTACAGACGCTACAGTGCCCCCACAGCCACCAGAATGCCCCCCGCAGATGCCAAAGTCCACCCCATAGCTACTGTACGTTCACCCACAGTGCCTATGACTGCTGCCAATGCCCCCCACAGCTACCAGAGTGCTTCCACTGTAGTTACAGTGCCCGCCACAGCTACCACAGTGCCCCACAGTAGTCACGGTGAACCTCATAGTAGTCAAGGTGCCCCCACAGCGGCCACAGGGCCACCCACAGCTGCCACACTGCCCCCGGCAGCTGTCACAGTGACCCCCCAAAGTAGCCAGCAGCCTCACCTGCTGGAAAGGGGAGTATAGTAGTTACCGTGCCGCACTCCTGACTAGCGCAGCCTTAGGGCAGGGAGCCACAATTATGAAGAGGAAAGGAATTTATTGGATATTTTAAACTTAAAAAAAAATAAAATAATAAACAATAGTGGAGTGTGGAATATTATTTGCCCCCCTTAAGTTAATACTTTGTAGCGCTACCTTTTGCTGAGATTACAGCTGGAGGTCACTTGGGGTATGTCTCTATCAGTTTTGTGCAATGACAGACTGAAATTCTTGCCTATTCTTCCTCAGAAAACAGCTCGAACTCAGCGAGATTGGATTGAGAACGTTCATGAACAGCAGTTTTCAGCTCTTTCCATAGATTGGATTTTTGTCTGGACTTCACGTTAATTTGTGAACCTTCCATTGTAGATTTTGCTTTATGTTTGGGATCATTGTCTTGTTGGAAGATAAATCTCCGTCCCTGTCTCAGGTCTTTGGCAGACTCCAACAGGTTTTCTTCCAGAATTGTCCTGTATTTGGCTCCATCCATCTTCTCATCAATTTTAACCATCTTCCCTGTGAAGAAAAGCAGGCCCAAACCATGATACTGCCACACCATGTTTGACTGCGGGGACTGTGGGGGTGTGTTCAGGTTGATGAGCTGTGTTGCTTTTACACCAAATAAATAGTTTGGCATTGTGGCCAAAAAGTTTCATTGACCAAAGCACCTGCTTCTACAAGTTCGGTGTCTCCCAGTGTCTTGCCACTTCCATAAAGGCCATATTTGTGCAGTATACAACTGATTGTTGTCCTATGCACAGACTCTCCAACCTCAGCTGTAGATCTGCAGTTCATCCAGAGTTATAATGGGCCTTCTCCTCGTTTGTGTTGAAAGTTTAGTGGGACTGCCGGGTCTTGATACATTTCCAATGGTCTGATACTCCTTCCATTTCAAAAATCTGTAACTTTTTTATTTTTCCATGTACAGAGCTGTGTGACTGCTTATTTTCTGCATAACAAATTACACTTCAAAATGGTGGTATTTAATATTCCATGCCGTGTGCTTGGAAGCGGGAAAAAAATTCCAAATGCAGTGAACTTGGTAAAAAAAACGCATTTGTGCCGTATTCTTGTGGGCTTGGATTTTCCCTGTCTCAGGTCTTTGGCAGACTCCAACAGGTTTTCTTCCAGAATTGTCCTGTATTTGGCTCCATCCATCTTCTCATCAATTTTAACCATCTTCCCTGTGAAGAAAAGCAGACCCAAACCATGATACTGCCACACCACGTTTGACTGTGGGGACTGTGGGGGTGTGTTCAGGTTGATGAGCTGTGTTGCTTTTACACCAAATAAATAGTTTGGCATTGTGGCCAAAAAGTTTCATTGACCAAAGCACCTGCTTCTACAAGTTCGGTGTCTCCCAGTGTCTTGCCACTTCCATAAAGGCCATATTTGTGCAGTATACAACTGATTGTTGTCCTATGCACAGACTCTCCAACCTCAGCTGTAGATCTGCAGTTCATCCAGAGTTATAATGGGCCTTCTCCTTGTTTGTGTTGAAAGTTTAGTGGGACTGCCGGGTCTTGATACATTTCCAATGGTCTGATACTCCTTCCATTTCAAAAATCTGTAACTTTTTTATTTTTCCATGTACAGAGCTGTGTGACTGCTTATTTTCTGCATAACAAATTACACTTCAAAATGGTGGTATTTAATATTCCATGCCGTGTGCTTGGAAGCGGGAAAAAAATTCCAAATGCAGTGAACTTGGTAAAAAAAACGCATTTGTGCCGTATTCTTGTGGGCTTGGATTTTACAGATTTCACTGTGCACCCCAAATGTCGGGTTAAAGGTTGTAAAGCCGTATTTGTATCCAAATTTCTCAAAACAGAATCACACACCTGCCTTTTGGGTTCCTAGATTTTCATGATGCTCTCTGTGCTTTAACCCCCTTCGTGACCAGGCTCATTTGTACCTTGATGACCAAGGCCTATTTTTCAAAACCAGCATGTGTCATGTTATCTGGCAATAAATTTAGAACACTTTAACTTGGTGTTTTTGAGATTCTGATATGGCCAATAAATTTAGAACACTAACTTGGTGTTTTTGAGATTCTGAGATTGAGTGTTTTTTTTTTTTTTTTTTTCGTGACATGTCTTACTTCAAGTTAGTGGGAAATTTTAGTTCATATATACACTCACCGGCCACTTTATTAGGTACACCTGTCCAACTGCTCGTTAACCTTATTTCTAATCAGCCAATCACATGGCGGCACTCAGTGCATTTAGGCAGTAGAACATGGTCAAGACCATCTCCTTCAGTTCAAACCGGCATCAGTATGGGGAAGAAAGGTGATTTGAGTGCCTTTGAACGTGGCATGGTTGTTGGTGCCAGAAGGGCTGGTCTGAGTATTTCAGAAACTGATCTACTGGGATTTTCACGCACAACCATTCTCTAGGTTTACAGAGAATGGTCCGAAAAAGAAAAAAAAACATCCAGTGAGCGGCAGTTCTGGGGCGGAAATGCCTTGTTGATGTCAGAGGAGAATGGGCAGGACTGGTTCGAGCTGATAGAAAGGCAACATGACCAAATCGCCACCCGTTACCAACCAAGGTAGGCAGGCAGAAAGCATCTCTGAACGCACAGTACGCGAACTTTGGGCAGAATGGGCTACAGCAGCAGAAAAGACGCAACGGGGTGCCACTCCTTTAGCTAAGAACAGAAACTGAGGCTACAATTTGCACAAGCTCATCGAAATTGGGACAGTCTAGAAGATTGGAAAAACGTGCCTGGTCTGATGAGACTCGATTTCTGCTGCGTATTCAGATGGTAGGGTCGACAAATTTGGCGTCAACAACATGAAAGCATGGATCCAACCTGCCTTGTATCAACAGTTCAGGCTTGTGGTGGTGGGTATTGTATGGTGTGGGGATATTTGCTTGGCACTCTTTGAGCCCTTGGTACCAAATGAGCATCGTTGAATGCCACAGCCTACCTGAGTATTGTTGCTGACCCATGTCATCCCTTATGCCCACAATGTCCCAACTCCTGATGGCTACTTCAGCAGGATAATGCGCCATGTCATAAAGCTGAATCTCCAGACTGGTTTCTTGAACACTTGACAATGAGTTCACTGGTACTCAAGGTCCCTCAATGATTCCCAGTCCTAATCCAATAGATTGCATTTGGGATGTGGTGGAGCGGGTGATTCGCATCATGGATGTGCACACATATTGTGGCAACTGTGTGATTGCCATCATGGCAATATGAGCCGACAAATCTGTGGCAAACTGTGTGATGCATGCATATGGCATATGACCAAAATCTCTAGTAATGCTTCCAGCAGCACCTTGTTGAATCTATCCCGAAGATTGAGGCCAGTTTTGAGGCAAAAGGGTGGGTTCCCCCTGGCGGGCAAGGGAGGGAAGGAGCGCATTTGAGCCTTTCATCAGGGCAGATTTTGAGTACAAGCAGAAAAAATGTGCTGTACAAACAACATTACTCGTCTTATATCAGTAGTTCTATGAAAAAAAAAAAACAAACTCGTTTCACCACTTTCCCAGCCTCCTCACGATCATGGCCTGCATCTCATGCATCAGCTCCTCTTTGGGTCCCTTCACTTGCGTCCACACACCATGACGTTTTGGCCTTTTGCTGAATCATCGTGTGCATGACCCGTGGGGAGATTCAGCGAAAGACCTGCGGAGGACGCCGGAAAGGTGAGTACAGGAGTTGTTGTTTTTTCTTAATAGGCTCAGCATAGGGAGCTGCGGGTAGAAAAAGGGAGACATGGCTATATATATACACAGGGGGCAGGGGTGCGGGCTATTATTGAGGGAGGAAGGAAAAAGAAATATAATCACACTCACTCCGCACTGGTGTAAAAAATTTAAAAATGTTATGTTCAATTTATTTGAGTTCATCAAAAAATTAACAACAGCAAAGACATCACAAGAAAAATGCCATAAGGACCTTATGATTTTTTGTGATGTCTGTGGTTTTAATTTTTTGGAAACTAAATATTGAACTAAACATTTTTTAAATTTTACACCAGTGCGGATTGAGTGGATATTTCTTTTTTCCTTCCTCCTACAATTTTCTTGGACTAGACCAAGCGTATTCCTCTCTTATCCAGCACAGAGTTACTTTAACATGACTTTCTGTGGGGGAGCATAAGCATTTTTTTCTATTTTTCCTGTTATATACTGAGGCCCCTCAGGCGGCTGGCTATATTAACTTGTTGTAAGGTTGAACAATGCATTTCCTGGTTTTTTTGTTAAAATTCGAATATAAGCCAAGATACCTGAGTATATATGGTATATAGCACCAACAGATTCCGCAGTGCTGCACATGCCTTCCATATCAGATACCTGTCCCATGGGGCTTACAATCTAATCAACTACCAGTATATTTTTGGAGTGTGGGAGACAACAGGAGGACACACACAAACATGGAGAGACTAACAACTCTTGCAAATGTTGACCGGATGGAACTTGAACCCATGGACCCCACGGCCAAGCCCGAGACCCTTCGTGAAAGGCGGAGAAATCCGTATGGGTGTCACCAGGGGTTAACTAGAACCCGAAAGTATAACAGGGCAGGTGTATTTATATGGAGACTGATTACCCACAGGTGAGTTATGTTACTGTCCTTATAAAGACCTCACTCACAGTGACTGTCAGAGCACATAAGAATATGAGGTCTAAAGGAACTGTAAAGCAATCAGGTTTTTAAAGGCACAGTGGCCTCCATCAATCCTTAAAGAGAAACCCGTCATGCAAAATAAACCCCCCTAAAACTAAATATATTTTCATAAACTGCCAAGAGAGCCATTGCTCTATCCCTTCATTGTCCCTCTACATGTTCGTTAAACCTAAGCAATGAGGTCCTAAGCTGTATGCAAATGACCTGTGAAATGTCCAATGAAGCATTAGCATATTCAAGACTGTACCACTTATTCATGTGGTGGGAGGCACAGCCACACCCCAGTGCATGACTGACAAACTGTTAATAATGTAGAGGCTGATAATGATGTGCTTCCTGGTGCTGGTGGCCACACCCCCTGCAGCCTGTGTGGCATGTGTTGTGTGTTTAGGAGAGATACAGCAGCTCCAGGCAGCCATGTTATAGCAGAAATGTCAGATTAAGTTGTAGCTGATGTCTGGTCTCTCCCTGTATATTAGGAGGATGCCAGCACACACACTAGCCATGCTTTACTATACATTACAGACTCGAGAGGGGGAGGGAAGGGGAGGGGTAACAGGGTGACATCACTGCCTGACCATTGTAGGACTACCGAGACAAAGAAAAATCTACATATATACATGAATAAAAAATAGATAATGTAACTAAATAATGTATGAAATAACTAGATAAAGGGCTGGGATAGGACGCTTATGTGAGCTGCTCCAAAGGTAGTAGTGACAGGACAAGTGACACAGACCTGATGACAGGTGTCCTTTAAATGGAAGAAGTTTGGACTACTACAACCCTTCCTCGACCGGCAACCCAGCCAAACTAAGCAATTGTGGGGGAGAAGAGACTTCTGAGGGAGATTAAGACAGAACCCCAAGACCCCTGTGACTAGGCTCCTGAATGCAGTTGGGGAGATTGGAGAGATTACCACTGCTCCACACAAGTCACAACTACCACTGAAGCCTCCACCAGTCGGGACTTTATGACAGTGTTCGCCAGCAGAAGCCTCTCAGCCGCATAGTTTTCAAACACAACATGGAAGGACTCCAGATTGTAAAAAATAAGATTCTCTGGTCTGATGAAACGAAGATGACCGTTTTAATGTTATTCTAAGACAGTTTGTGTGGAGAAGAAAACAAGCCTGCCATACATTGCCAAATACAATCTACATGGTGTGGCAGCATCGTGCTATGGGGAGTTTTTTCAGCTGCAGGACGGACAAATGGTTGCAATAGAGAGATGAAAGATGAAGCGGCCAAGTACAGAGAGATCCTGGACATAAACTCTTTCAGACTGCGCCGAAGGTTACTTCCAACACCACAATGACCTAGAACACAGCTAAAATAACAAAGAAGTGGCTTCATAATGCGACCATTGTGACCATTCTTGAAGGCCAGCCCGAGCTGACCTAACTTAATTGGAGACTTGAACGGTTGTCCACCACGTTCACCATCCAATGAGGGAACGGATGGAGGATCTGCAAGGAAGAATGGCAGAGGATCCCAAAATCCAGTGTGCAAAACGTGTTGCTGTACTAGCTCAAAAGGGTGTTCTTTAATACAGAGTAAAGGGTTTTGAATACTTAGGACCAGTTTTTCTCGATTAATAGATTAGCAAAAAAATGATGTTCTGTTTTTTTCTGTCAAGATGGGGTGAACATAATGAGCAAAAAAAGAAAGACTTTAAAAACGTTAAAAGGATCAGAAATCTTTTAGTGCCAAAAGAGTACAAAAGCAGAAAGGCTTAAAGGGGTATTCTCATCCTGGGTATTCACATTCAGTTGATAAATCTTCCATATATAAACATTTCTTCCATTAGATGTTATTAAAAAAATGTTCTGTGTGAAGATAATTCTCATAAACTATAGTCAGGTGTCCCTTAGAAACGAGAAAGCTTCCCCGATACTGGATGGATCCCTTGCTGGTGGTTTTCACAAATAAACAAAATGGTTTTGTATCTGCAGGGTCTGGAGTTACTGCATGTCCCCAAGCCGTCCTTAGTAATGATTCTGAATCACGGTGGTCAGGCAGGGCTTCAATAGCGATGTCTGGCACCGCTGCCAGGAGTGTGACGTTGGTCGTAACCGGAGACAGCCATCTTCGTTTCTAAGGGACGTAATGACTACATGTTATGAGAAATATCTTTCACACAGGACATTTTTTTTAATAACATCCAATTGAAGAAATGTTATATATGGCGAAAGATTAGTGAAAACGAATGTGAATGCCCGGAGAGAATACCCCTATGTTGCTTCTTGGCAACCACATGTGTGACACCTTTGTGTGGCTTCCTACATATAGTACCCTCACTCCCCACGTGTGATTTTTCTGCATCTGGCCCTTCACACCTTACTCCCAACCTTAATTAATACACCACAATAATGTGTTACCAGTAAGAGATAACCTGGGAGTCTATGCAATTACATGCAGCCAGTGTGGAGGCCTATGGGTGATAGAGTTGCACTTCACCGTTGACATCACCCATGTGCTAGTTCTAATCACATCCACACTACGTGCGAACAAAGCGCTGATTGCTTCCCACATAAAAGTAACTCACTTGACGGGTAATTTTTTTTTCAAGGGGGGGGGGGGTGCAGGAGTCAATATTTTTCCCCATTCTTCAATCCCCCCACACACACCACAAACAATTACCATTTCAGGGATTCCATTTTTAACTGATTTCGTCTCGATTTAGTTGGAGGCAGTTACATAAATTCAATTTCAGCACAGTACATCTAACTGTCGGCAGAGTGTCAAGCCTTATCATCACTTGATGCTCTGCTATCACAGTAAAACAGTTCACATCACACTAGAGGCGGTGCCATTGTTGTCAAGGCCTGGTTCGTGGTGACATGTGACATTGGTATTTGCCAAACGGTACGTGTAATAATGTGAAAAATGGCCAGCACCTGTAACTTTTAAGATAATTTGTAGATGAAAAATTGCTCCAATACCGTGTGCAAAACCACCAACCTTTGCCCATTTCCTTTAGGATGACACACAATCTGTGAGACTGACAAAACAGCCCGAACCAGCATCCCATGGAGTTTTAGGAATCCAAAATTTAAGTTTACAACCTCATCAACCCCTACACACCCAAGGACCAATGCTAACTGTGTCTCTCAGACTAAAAACGGACCTGGAGTTAACACGAAGTTGAAGGACTCAGTAGGAAGCAGAGAATTACAGAGAACCCTTCGTGGTTAACCTCTTCCCCCTGCGGAGAAAGTACAAACAGATTATAGACGGTTACTAGGCTGATCATGGATAAAAGCTCTTGCTCTTAACCCCAGGATGTAATTTTAGTGCATTCTGATAGCCTGTGAGTTTACATTGTACCTGGCAGGAAATAGGGCAGCAGCCATATAGAACATCGAGGTCATCTGTCACCATCTAACAGCGGGAGGAGTAATCCATCATCAGTTCTAGATGAATCCAGTGATATCTGCATCTTTCTATCTCCTCTCGGTTGACTTTAATGGAATAGTGTGGGCCCCAAGTGCAAAATCATTTAAAATGACCTGTAACCTCCAAAAAGATGCCGCAGTGTTACACCGCCCATAATGGAAACACTCAGATAACGCTAACAAACCTTCACGCTGTAGCACTAGAAAAGCCTGACCACTCTCAAAAGCGTCATGTAGGATATTCATGGGGGGGGGTCTGAGGCGCTGCCTACTCCCGCTGACCGCCACTGCTCACTCCCATAGCCCCGGGCGTGACATGATGGCAGAAGCAGCGGTCTCGCATTGAGCCACACCGATTAACAGCACCCGTGAGAAGTAACCCCTGCAGGAAACGAAACTGGTACCGGGTTTCTCGACTGTTGTGCCGATAATCAAGCTGTTTCTATGCTATAATTTGAAGCACTAAACCTGAATCGTAAATATCGATAAGGCGCGTAGTTACAGCTAACGTTCAGAATGGGTACACGTTTTCTTTTCTCTCAGGCTTCTGGCTAAAAAGAGTTATAGGGGTTGCCCATAACTAATTCCTCAAAATGTTATCACTAGTGATGTGTTACACAATAAAGATCATTTTTGACACCCTTACTTTAAAATTACACTGAGTTTTGGTCACGATGTTTCGTGTAAGGCGTGACTCCTCTAAAAAGACCATATTATGATCTCTGTGCTGCAACGACGAAATGTGGTTAGATATCAGGGTACATGTTATATACACTTTCATTAGCTTCAAATTTCATTCTATTGTCTGACACAAAAAAAAAAAAAAAAAAAAAAAAACGACATGAGATACAGATCAGAGAGAAAGGATGTCTACCTGACCCTAACTCAGTGAAGAGTACAAGGTCAGGTCTAGGGGGGCAAACCAAATTGTGTACACCAGGACTGATTGTAATACAGACAGGTGTAATTTTATCTGTGAAATCCTGTATTTTTGTAATAACATTGGATTTAGATGATATTATTTTGTTATCTGAGTACTATTTAAGAAACGGGTCTTTATGGGAGTAAGTCGTAATACAATTCAAACCAATAAAACAAGGCAGCACCCAAAACATCGAAAAAATTGCAACTGGTGTTTCACAAAATAAAAAAAAAAAAATACCCTCAAATGCAAATACAGGAAAAATGAAAAAAAAATTGTTATTTAGACATTTAATAGTGTAGGGAAAAGGGAAAAGGTAACCATGTCTGAAGGTTCAAAAAGTTTAATGGGGTTAACATGGCTAGAATGCAGAATGCATTGAGGCCACAGTACCATCTTGATGCCCATGAGTTATTTCCCCTAATAGGTTATATTTGGTGTCTTCTCTGGATCAAACACTGTTACCTAGTAACCACGGGTGAGAGTCTACAAATAGATGCAATATTACACTATTGGCTTTCAAACATGTCTGGGGCAACGACATTTATTAACCTTCAACTGGTGCAAAAATAATCTACATCTATATTGGTCTAAATGAGACCAAGTGGAACAAAAGCTAGCCACATAGCAACGGAAAACATCACAACTAGAGTGAGCGAGCACTAAAGATGCTCAGTTACTCGTTATTCGAGACGAACTGTTTCCGATGCAAGGGGACAAGGCTCTGCACAGAAGGAGGGAAAGCTTGGCCAAACACCTGGGGAACCTCAAAAGGATGGAACACCACGGAAAAGTGACACGGAAAAAGCAGGAGGCATCAGCATGGATGCCTCTGAGGCTGCTTATTAAAACTGCACTTAATGCAAATTATGGCAAGCACATGGGCCATCAGAGGTGACCGAACTGAGGCTTAGATAGCATCAAAACCTGCACATAATTGACCCTGACACTCTAGGGGACGGCATTCAGACGGCCGGCAGGTCTAGAGAAGTGTCATGGCGACATACCCTTAAATTGGCACTTCGGTGCTTCACCAAGATGGACGGTGAGCAAGAAGCGCGACTTGACTTTGAAATGATTTCCCTATGTTGAAACAAAAGGTTGTCAGCTTATATTTAGTGAGAATCACACAGCATGGTGGCGACATAGTTGACCAAGTCCATAACATTCTGGTGTGAACACACCCGCAAATGAGCCTTACACAGCTCTTTTGATAGGGGAACGACATGTGGACGGCCAGCCATGGAGCGACGTATGGGGATCAATTGCGCTGCTATATTGCACTATCAGGTCTCCAGCATGGGCGGCGTACAGCTAGGACGAAGTTCACTATGTATCGGTGATGAAACACTGAAAATTCTGCCTGACCACAGCTTCGTTTGATAAGGGGATGAGTGCTGCATATCCTGCTCGTGCTCCAAGTACTCCTGGGGTTGGTAGAGAGTTGAACTGAGACATTGGTGGACGCTGTGGAGGCAAACTGGAAAGAAAACAGCAGGCGGCAGCATGCTGGATGCATCGAGGCTGACCTAATCTTGGGAGTGAACGCTGGCGGTCCACTGCCAGGCGACGCTTTTCGCCTGTCAAGCCCTGTCTCTCGGCTCCTCCCCACCCAAATGGGCACTGGGGGCCAAAGCGTTTTTCTTTGAAAAAAATTATAGTTTTCAAAGCCGGTCGTTGAGGTCGTTTTGAATATTCACCTAAGGAATAATGGATAGGCATAGTGGTTCGATTTTTAATTGTTTTTTACGGAAATGGTTCCATGATAAGAGCGACAGTTAATGGGGAATCCATATTGCGCTGCTATGGATTGCAATTTCAGGTCTCCAGCATGGCGGCGACAGATGGGCCAGAGGTTCCACTTGTATACTGGTTGAAAACACCGAAAATTCTGCTGACACCAGCTCGTTGATAATGGGACGATGTATAGTGAGGCAGTGAACTAGTAGTCGATAAAGGTGCTGCTCAGTTAAAAAACTAGTTAGTTGGATCTTGGTATGGGAGCGCTGGACGGTCGCTGCCAGCGAGGCTTTCCGCCTGGTCCAACCCCTGTCTTCGGCTTCTCCTCCCAACAGCACTTCTAAGAACCTTTGTATTAAAGATCAAGTGTAGTAGCGTTCTTATCAAGTTTGGGTATGGCGGGTGAGGGGCAATGTAAACAGATGCGCAAGAACGCGCATGAAAAAATATCGGTAAATGATTAAAAGTTTGCCAGTATATTTTGTGGATTACACAGCAGGATGCAACAAGTTAACCCATTTGATTGTGAATCCTAAATGAAAACAACCCTAAAATTCTGCCTGTACACGTTTTTTGATACGGAGAACCATTTATGGGGCAGCTTATGGGAGACTTTGGAGCAGCTAACACGACCGACATGTGGAGGCTGCTATGGAGACAATGTGGCAGTCCAAAAAGTTTTCAAACCAGAGGAGTAGGTAGGTTGGTCCTCCAGAAAAAATTTAATAATAGGTACTATAGCTAGAGCCAGTGGCCTGGCAAAATTAGTCCAAGTTTCCTCTGCTTTAGTGTACAAAGAGGAGGAGAAGGAGGACAATGAGGAGGAGGAGTGCTACCTTATTCAGGTTGCAGCTTCTTTCACCTGTGGGAATGAAAATCCGGAGAACATCCAGACTTTATTCATCTTGAAAGCGTAGCATGTCAGTCGACAGGCGTTACGCTTAACGGTGATGATGCCAACCAGCTGCATGAAAACCTGCTCGGACAACACTAGCAGGAGGTGGGCAGGCAAGAACCCTCCAAGGCGTACAGCGCCAGTTCGTGCGCCCTGTCCAGCTTTTAACCCGTAGTTGTAGGGAGTGTGCTGGATCCATTTAGGACAGATGGTAGGGTAACGCTACGTAATACCCTCACCATCTTCTGTAAAAGATACAGATACCTCTGCCGAGACTGGGGACGAGGTGATCAGGGTTGTCTTGGGCGGGGTGACATAAAACTGGGCAGAGCCCTGTAAAGCCGTACCCCTGCCATGCTGGCAGCTGGATGTCCTGCTCTACTCTCCCTCGTACTTGTCCCGACAGAAGTACGGCCCTCTCCTCGTACCGCGCTGGCAGAGGGAAATACTTTTTTCAGCTTGTGCCCGAGGGCCCTTCTGGTATCATGCATTCCTCCAATCCTCCTTTCCTCCTCAGGAGATAGAGTGGAAAGATTTTGTTGTACCGTGGGTCAGGAGAGTGAATACCACCAGTAATCGGTGCTGGAATAACTTTCTTTGAAGCGAGGGTACGGATACAGCTACCTAGCATGAAATCTGCACATAGCCAGTCTACAGTAAATCTCCCAGAGAACGAGAAGGTCACTCAACCGACTCTGGCTGCTGCCCATTCCGTCCTACCGAATCAAGCGACGTCCTCTCTCTGCTCCAAGCTGAAACAAGTGAAGGATACTGAACAAGCGTCCCCTCTTATCTGTCTCGCCAACAATTCTCACGTCCTCTAACTCTCCGATATGTACGCTGAGAAACAGACCTCAAGGTGCTTTGGCTATCACCAAGGGATCTTCTTCCCCCGGCTCTGTGACGAGCGCAAAGCTTCAGCTTCATGCTGGCCGAGAGTTTTTCAAACCAGGCCAAGCAGGCGGGAGATGGTGGAGGCGATGATGGCGTGGCATCGCCACTGACCATCTGGTTGACTCCCAAAGTTACTCGACCTGGACGATATCAAGACATCCACGGCCACTCCTCATTGTAGACTTGAGGAAGTGACTGACCTACTACGTTCGGTGGAATTTGACATCGGCAGTCGACATCGCATCTGGCGCTGCTGGTAAACTCTGGGATAACATGGTTAAGTTGATCCACCTCGTGGGCACGTCGCACAACACGCGGTGAGCGGGGCAGTTGGGGCGGGGTGCGCTGCCCTGAGAGTGGCAGCATCTGGTGGATTCCTGAAATTGGCACAGATGCGCACACCTTCGTGATCAAATCAGGACAGATTGGGGTAGTCTTGGAGAAGGAAACGCTGAAACTATGAGATTTAACAACATGGAGCCGCCTGGCACATGTGTCAGTCAGTGACGAGTTGCAGAGTTGCCACAGTTACGGCCGTTGTCACCAACACAGCCGGCTTAAGGTTCGCGGTGCCAGCCACCAGATCGGTCTGCGCAGGTGATCCTCTGTAATAGCTCTTGTGCGGTGTGCCTTTTATTGCCTAGGCTCAGCAGTTTGAGCCCGCCTGCTGTGCTTAGCGACGGCGCCTGCTGCTGTGCCTAGAGCTACACGACTGATGGCGCCATGCCACGGTGGTAATTAGGAGGAGGTGGGGAGTGGGTGAGGTAGGTGGAGGAGGCTAGTAGGTTTGAGACCTGGAACCGAGGTAGCCCGCAATCCTCGGCAGTATATGAACCAGCACCAGGGTCAGACCGGTCCAGTCCTCCAAAAAGTATTACCCAATGTGCCGTTTAGAGGAATTAGAGATTGAGTGTTTTTTTTGTTTTTTTTCCCGTGACATGTGTCTTACTTCTAGTTAGTGGGAAAGATTTGGTGTCATATATACATCACGGCCACTTTATTAGGTAACCTGTCCAACTGTCCTCGACAATTTCTACATCAGCAATCACATGGCGGCACTCAGTGCATTTGGCTTGTAGAAGTCAGACAATCTCCTTCAGTTCAAACCGCGCATCATATGGGGAGAAAGGTGATTTTAGTGCCTTTGAACGTGGCATGGTTGTTGGTGCCAGAAGGGCTGGTCGAGTATTTTCAGAAACTGTCGATCTACTGGGTTTTCACGCACACCATACCTAGGTCGTTTACAGAGATGGTCCCGAAAAAGAAAGAAAAAAAAATCCAGTGAGCGGCAGTTCTTGGGCGGAAATGCCTTGTTGATGTCAAGAGGAGATGGGAGAGATGGTTCGAGACTGATAGAAGCCACTGACTCAAATCAGCACCGTTACAACCAAGGTAGGCAGAAAGGCACTTAACGCACAGTATTTCTTGGCATCTGCTTGGGCCCCTTGGTACCAATTGAGCACGTTGCATGCACAGCCTACCTGAGTACTTGTTGCTGCCATCATCCCTTTATGACACATGTACCCAACATCTGTATGGCATACTTTCAAGGTAATGCGCCATGTCAATAAAGTGGAATCATCTCAGACTGGTTTCTTGAATATGGACAATGATTCACTGTACTCAAATGGCCTCCACAGTCACAGAATCCTAATCCAATAGAGCATCTTTGGGGCTGTGTGAGCGGGAGATTCGTCATCATCGGATGTGTCAGCGACAAATCGGTGACAACTGTGTGATGTCCATCATGCCATGGCATTTTTCTTGTGATGTCCTTGCTGGTTTTAATTTTTTGATGAACTAAATAAATTGAACTAAACATTTTTTAAATTTTACACCAGTGCTGGATTGAGTGGATATTTCTTTTTTCCTTCCCCCTACATTTTCCTTGGACCTAGACCAAGCGTATTCCATCTCTTATCCAGCACAGAGTTACTTTCAACATGCATTTCTGTGGGTGAGCATAAGCATTTTTTCGTTTTTCGTTATATATACTGAGGCCCCTCAGGCTGGCTGGCTATTATACTGTTGTAAGGTTGACAAAGCATTTCCGGTTTTTTTTGTTAAAATTCGAATATAAGCCAAATACTGAGTATATGGTATATAGCACCAACAATTCCGCAGTGCGCACAGTGCTTTATATACTAGATCCTTTGGTGGTTACAATCTAATCAACACACCGTATATTTTTGGAGTGTGGAGACAACAGGAGGACAACCCACACAAACATGGAGAGAACTAACCAACTCTTTCAAATGTTGACCTGGATGGGACTTGAACCCAGGGACCCCACGGCCAAGCCCGAGACCCCTTCGTGACAGGCGGAGAAATCCGTAGGGTTGTCACCAAGGGGTTAAACAGAACCCTGACAAGTATGACAGGGCAGGTGTATTTATATGGAGACTGATTACCCACAGGTGAGTTATTGTTACGGTCCTTATAAGACCTCACAAGCTCACAGTGGACTGTCAGAGACACATAGAATCATGAGGTCTAAGAACTGCTAAAGCAATCAGGTTTTTAAAGGCACAGTGGCCTCCATAATCCTTAAAGAGAACCCGTCATGCAAAAAACCCCCCTAAAACTAAATATATTTTCATAAACTGCCCATTAGAGAGCTTGCTCTATCCCTTCATTGCCCTCGCATGCCTGTAAACCTAAGCATGAGGTCCTAAAGCTGTATGCAAATGACCTGTGAAATGTCAATGAGCATTAGCATATTCAGCTGTAACTTATTCATGAGTGGGAGGCACACCCACACCCCAGTGCTTGGACTGACACCTGTATAATAGTGTGAGGCTGTATAATGATGGCTTTCCTGGTGCTGGTGGCCACACCCCCTGCCGCCTGTGTGTGCATGTGTGTTGTTTAGGAGAGACAGCAGCTCCAGGCAGCCATGTTTAGAGAACATGTCAGATTATGTGTAGCTGATGTCTGTGTCTCTCCCCTGTATATTAGGAGGATGCCGCAACACACTAGCCATGCTTACTATCATTACACACAGACATGAGCAGGGGGAGGAGAGGGGAGGGGTAACAGGGGTGACATCACTGCTCTGACCAGTGGACCAGCCTCATATACATGATAAAAAATAGATTTACACTAAATAATGTATGAAATAACTAGATAAAGGGCTGGGATGGGATCCTTGTGAGCTGCTCAAAAGGTAGTAGTGACAGGACAGTGAACACAGACCTGATGACAGGTGTCCTTTAATGGAAGAAGTTTGCGACTACCACAACCCTTCCTCGACCGCAACCCAGCCAAACTAAGCAATTGTGGGAGAAGAGACTTGTGAGGGAGATTAAGAAGAACCCCAAGATCCTGTGACTAAGCTCCTGAATGCAGTGGGGAGATGGGAGAATGCTCCACAAAGTCAACTATCACTGCAGCCTCCACCAGTCGGGACTTTATGACAGTGTTCGCCCATGGAGCTCTCAGCCCGCATGTTTTCAAAACACACATGAGGACTCCAGATTGTAAAAAATAAGATTCTCTGGTCTGATGAAACGAGGATGGACCTTTTAATGTAATTCTAAGAGTTGTGTGGAGAGAAATCAAGCAGCTCATCACCTGCCAAATACAATCTCCACATGGTGGTGGCAGCATCGTGCTATGGGGATGTTTTTCAGCGCAGGACAGGACAACTGGTTGCAATAGATGAAGATGAATGCGGCAAGTACAGAGGATCCTGGACATAAACTCTTTCAGACTGCGCCGAAGGTTACCTTCCAACACCACAATGACCCTAAGAACACAGCTAAAATAACAAAGAAGTGGCTTCATAACTGACCATTGTGGACTCTTGACGGCCCCCGAGCCGACCAACTTAATTGGAGACTTGAACGGTTGTCCACCAACGTTCACCATCCAACTGAGGGAACTGGAGAGGATCTGCAAGGAAGAATGGCAGAGGATCCCAAAATCCAGTTGTGCAAAACGTGTTGCTGTACTAGCTCAAAAGGGGCTTCTTTTTAATACAGAGTAAAGGGTTTGTAATACTTAGGACCAGTTTTTCTCGATTAATAGATTAGCAAAATTATCTATGTTTCTGTTTTTTTCTGTCAAGATGGGTGTACATATGAGCAAAAAAAGAACTTTAAAAACTTTAAAAGGATCAGAATACTTCTGTAGCCAAAAGAGTACAAAAGCAGAAAGAGCTTAAAGGGTATTCTCATCCTGGGTATTCACATTCAGTTTGATAAATCTTCCATATTAACATTTTTCCATTAGATGTTTTAAAAAAAATGTTCCTGTGTGAAGATAATTCTCATAAATATAGTCAGGTTGTCCCTTAGAAACGAGAGCTCTCGGAATGGATGGATCCCTCTGCTGGATGGATTTCACAATAAACAAAAAGGTTTTGTATTGAAGGGTCTGGAGTTACTCAAAATCTCTGAGGAATGCTTCCAGCACCTTGTTGAATCTATGCCACGAAGAATTGAGGCAGTTCTGAAGGCAAAAGGGGGTCCCTGGCGGGCAAGGGAGGGAAGGAGCGCCATTGAGCTTTCATAGGGCAGATTTTGAGTACAAGCCGAAAAAATGTGCTGAAAAACACTTACTCGGCTTATATGCAAGTCTATGAAAAAAAAACAACAACTCTGTACTCACCTTTCCAATGCCCTCCGCAGGTCCATTTCCATAGCTCAGGCTCCATCTTTGGGTCCCTGCTGCGTCACACACACCATGACGTTGGCCCTTTGCTGACATCATAGTGTGCATGACCCGGTGGCGGAGATTCAGAAAAGGACCTGCGGAGGACGCCGGAAAGGTGAGTACAGAGTTGTTGTTTTTTTTAAATAGGCTCAGCATAGGGAGCTGCTGGGTAAGTAAAAGAGGGCAGACACTGGCTATATATATACACTAGGGGGCAGGGGGCTGCTGGCTATATATGAGGGAGGAAGGAAAAAAGAAATACCACTCAATCCGCACTGGGGTAAATTTAAAAATGTTTAGTTCAATTTATTTAGTTCATCAAAAAATTAAAACCAAGGACATCACAAGAAAATGCATAAGGTACCTTATGCATTTTTCTTGTGATGTCTTGCTGGTTTTAATTTTTTGATGAACTAAATAAATTGAACTAAACATTTTTTAAATTTTACACCAGTGCGGATTGAGTGGATATTTCTTTTTTCCTTCCTCCCTACAATTTTCCTTGGACCTAGACCAAGCGTATTCCATCTCTTATCCAGCACAGAGTTACTTTCAACATGCATTTCTGTGGGTGAGCATAAGCATTTTTTTCTATTTTTTCCGTGTATATATACTGAGGCCCCTCAGGCTGGCTGGCTATATACTTGTTGTAAGGGTTGAACAATGCATTTTCCTGGTTTTTTTGTTAAAATTCGAATATAAGCCAAGATACCTGAGTATATATGGTATATAGCACCAACAGATTCCGCAGTGCTGCACAGTGCTTTCCATATCAGTCCCTGTCCCCATGGGGCTTACAATCTAATCAACTACCAGTATATTTTTGGAGTGTGGGAGACAACAGGAGGACACCCACACAAACATGGAGAGAACTAACAAACTCTTTGCAAATGTTGACCTGGATGGAACTTGAACCCAGGACCCCACGGCCAAGCCCGAGACCCCTTCGTGACAGGCGGAGAAATCCGTATGGGTTGTCACCAAGGGGTTAACTAGAACCCTGAAAGTATAACAGGGCAGGTGTATTTATATGGAGACTTGATTACCCACAGGTGAGTTATTGTTACTGTCCTATATAAAGACCTCACAGCTCACAGTGCATGTCAGAGCACATAAGAATCATGAGGTCTAAGGAACTGCTAAAGCAATCAAGGTTTTTAAAGGCACAGTGGCCTCCATAATCCTTAAAGAGAACCCGTCATGCAAAATAACCCCCCTAAACTAAATATATTTTCATAAACTGCCATTAGAGAGCATTGCCTCTATCCCTTCATTGTCCCTCTACATGTCTGTAAACCTAAGCAATGAGGTCCTAAAGCTGTATGCAAATGACCTGTGAAATGTCCAATGAAGCATTAGCATATTCAAGCTGTCCACCTTATTCATGAGTGGGAGGCACAGCCACACCCCCAGTGCATGACTGACAACCTGTATAATGATGTGAGGCTGTATAATGATGTGCTTCCTGGTGCTGGTGGCCACACCCCCTGCAGCCTGTGTGTGCATGTGTGTGTGTTTAGGAGAGATACAGCAGCTCCAGGCAGCCATGTTATAGCAGAACATGTCAGATTCATGTGTAGCTGATGTCTGTGTCTCTCCCCTGTATATTAGGAGGATGCAGCACACACACTAGCCATGCTTTACTATACATTACAGACACGAGCAGGGGGAGGAGAGGGGAGGGGTAACAGGGGTGACATCACTGCCTCTGACCATGTGACCAGCCTCATATACATGATAAAAATAGATGATTTTACAATAAATAATGTATGAAATAACTAGATAAAGGCTGGGATGGGATCCTTGTGAGCTGCTCCAACAGGTAGTAGTGACAGGACAAGTGACACAGACCTGATGACAGGTGTCCTTTAAATGGAAGAAGTTTGCGACTACTACAACCCTTCCTCGACCTGGCAACCCAGCCAAACTAAGCAATTGTGGGAGAAGAGACTTCGTGAGGGAGATTAAGAAGAACCCCAAGACCCCTGTGACTAAGCTCCTGAGATGCAGTGGGGAGATGGGAGAATGCTCCACAAAGTCAACTATCACTGCAGCCTCCACCAGTCGGGACTTTATGACAGTGTTCGCCCATGGAAGCCTCTCAGCCCGCATGGTTTTCAAAAACACACATGAAGGACTCCCAGATTGTAAAAAATAAGATTCTCTGGTCTGATGAAACGAAGATGGACCTTTTTAATGTTAATTCTAAGCAGTTTGTGTGGAGAAAATCAAGCACTGCTCATCACCTGCCAAATACAATCTCCACATGGTGGTGGCAGCATCGTGCTATGGGGATGTTTTTCAGCTGCAGGACAGGACAACTGGTTGCAATAGAATGAAAGATGAATGCGGCCAAGTACAGAGAGATCCTGGACATAAAACTCTTTCAGACTGCGCCGAAGGTTCACCTTCCAACACCACAATGACCCTAAGAACACAGCTAAAATAACAAAGAAGTGGCTTCATAACTGACCATTGTGACCATTCTTGACTGGCCCAGCCAGAGCCTGACCTAAACTTAATTGGAGACTTGAACTGGTTGTCCACCAACGTTCACCATCCAACTTGAGGGAACTGGAGAGGATCTGCAAGGAAGAATGGCAGAGGATCCCAAAATCCAGTTGTGCAAAACGTGTTGCTGTACTAGCTCAAAAGGGTGCTTCTATTTAATACAGAGTAAAGGGTTTGAATACTTAGGACCAGTTTTTCTCGATTAATAGATTAGCAAAAATTATCTATGTTTCTGTTTTTTTCTGTCAAGATGGGGTGTACATTAATGAGCAAAAAAAGAACTTTTAAAACTTTAAAAGGATCAGAATACTTTCTGTAGCCAAAAGAGTACAAAAGCAGAAAGAGCTTAAAGGGGTATTCTCATCCTGGGTATTCACAATCAGTTTGATAAATCTTCCATATATGAAACATTCTTCATTGAGAGTATTAAAAAAAATGTTCCTGTGTGAAGATAATTTCTCATAATATAGCAGGGTCCCTTAGAAACGAGAAAGCTTCCCCGGATACTGGATGGATCCCCTCTGCTGGATGGATTTCACAAATAAACAAAAAGGTTTTGTATATGAAGGGTCCTGGAGTTACTGCATGTCCCAGCCGTTCCTATAATGATTGCTGAATCCGGAGTGTCAGGCAGGGCTCAATAGCGCATGTCTGGCCACCGTGCCAGAGTGTGACGTGGTCGTAACCGAGAGCCATCTCGTTCTAGGACAATGACTACGTTATAGAAATTATTTCACACAGGAACATTTTTTTTAATAACATCCAATTGAAGAAATGTTTATATATGGCAGATTAATGAAACTGAATGTGAATGCCGAGATGAGAATACCCCTTTAATGTTGGCTTCTTGTGCACCACATTTGTGACACTTTGTGTGGCTCCTACATATATTAACCCTCACTCCCCACGTGTGATTTTTCAGCACTGGCCCTTCCACCTACTCCAACCTGTATTAAATTAACCACAATAATGTGTTACCAGTAAGAGATAACCTTGGGAGTCGATGCAAATACTATGCAGCCAGTGTGAGGCCTATGGGTAGAGTTGCACTTCACCGTTGACATTCACCCATGTGCTAGCTTTCTATCACATCACACTGTGCAGAACACAGCAGCCTGATGCTTCCCACATAAAATGTAACTCAATTGAACTGGTCAATTTTTTTTTTCAAGGGGGGGGGGTGCAGGAGTCAATATTCCCCATTCTTCAATCCCCCCACACACACACACACAATTAACATTTCAGGGATTCATTTTTAACTGCATTTAGTCTAGATTTATTGGGGCATTACATAAATTCAATTTCAGCACAGCTACATCTAACTGTAGGCAGGTGTCAAGCCTTATACAGCACTGTGAAGCTCTGCTATCACAGTAAACCAGTTCCATCACATAGAGGCTGCCATTGTTGTCAAGGCCTTGTTACTTGGTGACCATGTGACATTTGGTATTTGCCAAATCGTGTAATAATGTGAAAAATGGCCAGCACCTGTAGACTTTTAAGAATAATTTAGTAGATGAAAAATTGTCTCCAAGACGTGTGCAATCACCACACCTTTGCCCATTACCTATTAGGGATGACACACAATCTGTGAGCTGAGCAAAACAGCCCAGAACACAGCTCCATTGGAGTGTTAGGAATCCAAAATTTAATTTGACACCTTCATCAACCTTACTTACCAACACTAAGGACAATGCTAACTGTGTGCTCCAGACTAAAATAACGGACCAGGTAACAGAAGTTGAAGGACATCAGGAGGAAGCAGAGAATTACAGAGACCCATTCTTGTAACCTCTTCCCTGCGGAGAAAGTACAAACAGATTATAGACAGGTTATAGGCTGATCATGGATAAAGCTCTTGCTCTTAACCCCAGGTGATAATTTAGTGCATTTCTGATAGTCCTGTAGAGTTTACATGTACCTGGCAGGACATAGGCCAGCAGGCCTATATAGAGACATCGAGGTCAGCTGTCACCATCTAACAGCGGGAGGAGGTAATCCATCATCAGTCTAGATGCATCCAGTGATATCTGCATCTTTCTCCATCTCCTGTTGACTTTAATGGAATAGTGTGGGCCCCAAGTGCAAAACTCATTAAAGAGGACCTGTCACCTCCAAAACAGATGCCGCAGTGTTACACTGCCAGCATAATTGGAAACCTCAGATAACGCTAACAAACACTTCCACGCTGTACACTAGAAAAGCCTGACCACTATCAAAGCGGTCCAGTGTATTCATGAGGTGGGGGTCTGAGGCGCTGCCTCTTCCCCGGACCGCCCTGCTCACTCCATAGGCCAGCGGTGACTGCCGCGCGCCATGCCCCCTTAAACCAGTCCCCTCATGAATACGCTGGACCGCTTCTAGGTTTCCGATAACGCAAGCAGTGTAACACTGCTGAATCTGTTTTAGCACTAGAAGATGGTAACACGTTTCTTTTCTCAGCTTCTGGCTAAAAGAGTTATAGGGGTTTGCCCATAAATAATTCTCAAAATGTTATCCCCTAGTGATGTTTACACAATAAAGATCATTTTTGACCCCTTACTTTAAAATTTTACACATGATGTTTTAGGTCACTGATGTTCAGTGTAAGGCGTGGACTCTCTAAAAAGACATATTGTGTACTCAGGTTTATATACACTTTCATTTAGCTTCTCAACATTCTATTAGTGTCTGACACAAAAAAAAAAAAAAAAAAACACACGACATGAGACAGATCAGAGAGAAAGATGTCTACCTGACCCTAAACTCAGAAGATACAAGGTCAGGTCTAGGGGCAACCAAAATTGTGTACACCAGGACTGATTGTAATCAGACAGGTTGTAATTTTATCTGTGAAATTCTGTATTTTTGTTAATAACATTGAATTAGAGAATGTATTATTTTGTTATCCTGAGTATATTTAAGAAACGGGTCTTTATGGGAGTATCCCTGTAATACAATTCAACCAATAAATTACAGGCACCCCAAAATGGACACAAAATTGCAACTTGTTTCACAAAAAAAAAAAAAAAAATACCCTCAAATGACAAATACATGGAAAAATGAAAAAAATTGGTTATTTAGAATTTAATATGTGAGAAAAGGGAAAAGGTAACCATGTCCTGAAGGTCAAAAGTTAATGGGGTTAAGACAGGGCTAGATGCAGACATGCATTGATGGCAGTACCATCTATGATGCATGATTATTTCCCCTAATAGATTATATTTGGTGTCTTTCTCTGGATCAACACTGTACCTAGTAAGCACGGGGAGTTCTACAAATAGATGCAATATTACACTATATTGTCTTTTCAAACATGTCTGGGAAAGCGACATCTTATTAACCTTTCAGCTGGTGCAAAAATTCTACATTATATATTGGTCTAAATGCAGACCAAGTGGAACAAATGAGTAGCCACAGAGCACTGAAACATCAACCACTAGAGATGAGCGAGCACTAAATTGCTCGGGTACTCGTTATTCGAGACGAACTTTTCCCGATGCAAGGGGACCAAGGCTCTGCACAGGGAAGCTTGGCCAAAACACCTGGGAACCTCAGAAAAGGATGGAAACACCACGGAAATGGACAGGAAAAAGCAGGGGCAGCATGCATGGATGCCTCTGAAAACGAACGCAAGCACGCACGTGAAAAACAACGCTAATGAAGAAAGAGCCATTGAATACAATGGGACAGAGTGCAATGCAAGTTCTGCGCGTCAAATGCACGCGCAGAACTCGCGCGTGAAAAACGCCATTGTAGAAGGGGCTTTAGGCTAGGTTTCTATGTGGACAGCAAATAAAGGACTTTTTCTAAAGGCATGAAGAGGACTTGTGACAGCAGTCCTGGATGTTACTATAGTACATGATGTGATGTAAAGAAGGATCAGTATAAAGTCTGGGATTCACTTCTCAGGACCAGGTGAATGCAAATTGTTATCTGCAATCATTTAAAAATCAATTGATGGTGAAACATAAAATCTGCAGTGTAAGGCCCAGTTCACAAATGTATCAACCAAAATAATGGAAGGATGACGGATGCGTTAAAAAGCTCATTGATTTAAATGGACTTTTAAAGACTTCAGTTTGAGTGCTTGTTTGAACCACTTCCGTTTGAGCAGTAAACCGGAAAAAATACTAATGCAGTTAGAGAAGCCTTAGGCCCCTTTCACACTTGCGTCTTTCACGCACGTTTTCTGCGCGTGCTTTTGATGTGCAGAACTTGCATTGCACTCTGACCCATTGTAATCAATTGGTCTTTTCAGACTTGCATATTTTTTTAACGCGCGTTTAAATCTCGACATGCTCTACTTTTGCAAGTCTCGCGCGTGAAAAACGCACTATACAAGTCTATGGAGACGCATAAAAAACGCATTGCTCTCTGAGACACATGCAAGTGCAATACGTTTTTCATGCATCAATTGCCATAGAAAAG
Organism: Engystomops pustulosus; assembly: GCA_019512145.1. NCBI lineage: Eukaryota > Metazoa > Chordata > Amphibia > Anura > Leptodactylidae > Engystomops > Engystomops pustulosus. The sequence continues at coordinate 73,131,673 of CM033646.1, forward strand.
ATAGAGCTCAGTCCTGCGTCCATTTCACGTGCATTTTCTGCGTGTGAAAAACGCATTGAAATTGCATTAAAAACGCGCATGAAAAACTGAGACACTGAACAAACTCTGACTGAAAACTGATTGCACTCTGATGCAAAATGCGCGTTTTTCACTACCAAACACTGATCGCACCCTGATCAAACTCTGACGTGATCTGCAACCCAAGTGTGGAAGGGGCCTCACGGAAGCAGACATTTTAATGGAACTGTTTGACTTCCAGTATTATTGCTATAGTGATGAAAGCTAGTTACTAACAGAGGTCCAGACTCAAAAGTGTGACCTGGGCTTTAAAGGAACCTGGGCTTTAAAGAGCAGGCCCGTGCCTGTTTCGGAGCAGTGACCGCGCAGGCGCGGGCCTGCTCTTAGAAGCTGCACAGATATCGGCACAAACATCGATTGGTTGAAGAATAGGGGTGTGGACACAGGAATCTCTGCCCATAATCAATGAGTACGCTTAAAGGGAACCGTCAGTAAAAGTTAACCCCACAAAAAAATAAACATACTTTAAAAGTTGCTAATAAGGCAAGTGTTTGCAAAACAATTGACCTGACATCTATCCATTCCTAGGATATATTACACATTACAGGGCAGGGGCCCCATCCCTAAGCCCCAAATAATTCCCCTAGCCAGCGGGGACACTGACATGGAATTGTTTCCCATTCACATATGGTGGTTCTTCAAGATGCAAATAGTGATAAATAACATCTTAATACTTTAAATGAAGCATGAGCGGAAGTTCTGTTCGAAACTAAAGAGACCACATTGCGTATACAGCGCGGCTGTGAGTCTGCAGCAAATGACAGGTGCTATGTAGTCGCAGAAGAGAAAGAAGAGGAAAAATCAGGAGCAGAGAGCTGTATGTGTTTTATGTTGCTAGTTATTACGTGTGGGAGTGGGGCTAGTGGCTATTTTTGGTGTGGGAGAGGGGCTATTGCAAAGTGTGGGGCAAAGGACTTACATCATCACTAGAAGAGGCCCCCCCCAAGCATGCATTTATGCACTGATTATAAACATTATTACACTTAAAGATCTGTCTCCAGGACCCCTAAACTGCAAGCCCCGTATCAGCTGCTATGGCTGTTCCGGTTGGTAGTTACACCCCTGTGTGGGGGCTATTAGTGTGAGGGGGGCTATTTACGTGTGTGGGCAGGACCGGCCTATTACTAACTGAGGGTGTTTTTATGTGTGGGGGGCTAATTACTAGTCGTGTGGTATTATGTGTGGGGCGTTTACTGAGTGTGGGGTGGGCAATTATGCGTGTGTGGTGGGCTATTAATGAGTGTGTGGAGGGCCATTCTGGTGTATGGTCGGCATTAATAAGCGTGTAGTGGGCTATTACTCAGTGTGCGGACAGCTCTAATACTGTAGTGTGCTCTTCCTGAGTTTGTGGGGGCATTAATAATTTGAGCATAATAACGTGGGTTTCTCTCAAGCCAGACATTATTGGAGGGCAATAATCAGATGTTCAACTAAGGGGAGTTGAAGAGTATAAGGATAATAGGACATTAAGCGAAGTCCACAAGCAAGTGACTACATCAATGCTTTAGGTAATCCAATTTTAAACATTTGCGTTTTTCCATATTCATGTGAAGTCCTAGTCTTTTGCAAAGGACTAAGTGATTGTCATAAGCATGTGTCATTGCTGCTTCAGATCAGTCAGACATGATAATCCTGGATTCCTATGACTGCCCTGATTGCTCTGGCTTCAGTGTCCTTCAGCAGATGTCACAACCAGGAAGTACCCACCACCATCTAAGGATAGGAGAGCTGGCCGCCATGAGACAGATATCGTTGAAATTGTTGTAAAGGACTCTCTCCTGCTGACTAAGATTATTTTTGCCAGTAACTTAAGTTACTATTATGCACAGGAAGAAGAAGACTCACTAATGACTTTTAAAGACAAATATTACAATTGCACTAAGCACTATAGATTAGGAATGATTTTTTTAAAGTTTAGCTACATTGTAAGCTGTTTGTTAAGGAGAATTTGTATATTGTGATATTGATATGAAGTGCATCTAAAGGTTTGTAAATAAAAGGACATGCGAATAGCAGTGATATATACATGCTATCACAGGTTGTCTTATCTATTATGAATATGCCCTGTTGATGATCAGTATAAAAAAATAAATAAAGGTGCATGGAAAATGTGTTAAAAGATCTCCATTGAATTATAAATAAATAGAAAATTTGACAGCGTCGGGGCTGGTTTTACTACTTCACATGATATCCTGTCTAATCAACGGGCCCGTGGTTCTTAAGTGAAGAACGTTATTCTGTTGGATTTGCATCATTATATGTACAATAAAATACACAGAATTTAGGAGATAAATTGCTATTGTATGTCAATAAATATTACTTAAAGTAACAACGGAGTTTGTAACTTGGACGTGAACATCTGTGTTCTCCCTGATATATGACGGTATTGAGATTTCAGTACTGAAAAAATATAATTATATTTTGTCAAAGTTTGTAATTCTAGTTGTTGAGCTTTTGCTGTAAGAGGAGCTAAACTGTCTCTAGTGCCACCTATAGGCTGCACTCCATTTATTATAAACCTTGGGAAGTCCTCCACCATGAGTCACTTGTTTAAGGTTGGTTACTCGTGGGCGGCCCCTGAGTGCAAAATCTGGTGGGGGCCCCCCCGCAGTGAATGTATTCCAGACAGAAACAGCAATTGCCTACATACTGCCTCCCCGGACTCATATTACGCCTCACCAGTTATCACTATATACAAGTGCCCCAGAAATCAATATATACAGTGCCAAATATTCACCATATACAGCCTCAAGTATCATATATACAAGCTTCCCAGCCAATCATATATACAGCCTCCCGCAATCACTATACCCAGCTCCCCAGCCAATCACTATATACAGACCCCCCAGCAATACCTATATACAGCCCCAGTAAATCACGTATATGCATACCCAGCAGTAACTATTATACAGCCATCCTCCCCATCATTAAACTATTACAGCCCCAGTAATCACTATATGCATTCCAGCATATTAACATACAGCCCCTCACGCATCATAACTATATAAAAAATACCGTCCTCTATAATACCCATAATACAGTGCCCCCTATACTAAACATATACAGCCTCCTAAACTATATACAGCCCTTCTATAACTATATACAGTGCCCCTAACAATAACTATAGACTGCCCCCCTATAATAACTATAACCGACCCATCTGGAACGTAAAGAACTCCTACAGTAACTATATGCAGCCTTCCCCCCATAACTCTATACTAGCCCCCGAGAATAACTATATACAGCCCCCGATGAATAACTATATACAAGCCCCTGTAGTAAATATATACAGCCTCCCTATAATACCTAGATATAGTCCCCTATAATCAATATATACATCCCTCTAAATAACATATCCATTTTACCCAAAACACCCCTCTTAATATATACCACCCCCTATAATCACTATATACAGCACCCCCCCTAATAAACTATATACAGCCCCCTATAATAACTATATACAAACCCCTAAATTATATACACCCCCTATAATCACTATATACAGCCTCACTATAATAACTATAAACAGTCCCCTATAATAACTAGATACAGCCCCCTATAAAATATATACACCCCCTATAATAAACAACTATATACTAGCCCCTATAATAACTATATACAGTCCCGATGATACTGTAGACCCTATATAATTATTTACAGCCCACTATTATTCAACTATAAGCAAACACACTGTAGTAACTAAACAGCCTCCCCATAAAACATATACGCCTCCCTATAAACTATATACAGCCCCACTATAGAACTATCTACACCCCCGATAATAACTATATACAGTCCTAGGAAAAATAATAAAAAGGTGCTCATTTCCAGTGTTCCCCGATGCACACTGACCTCCTACCCTTCCCTCCGGTGTAAGGATAGTGTGATGTTAGGTGTACCAAATATGGGCGGCACCCTCCGTGGCATCTGCTTGTCTACGGAGCCACCTGCAGTGTTTGCCGCCATACTCTGTTATACATACCATCATCTATAGACCAGAGCAGTGACGTCGCGGGCAAATCTGCTGGATAGGCCAGGGTGTGATGAAGTAAAAGTAGTGGAAACAATGGGAAGGAGTAATCATTGACAGTCTACTTAATGATGTCATCAAGGTAAGCACTAATGATGTCAAGCGCAATGCTAAGAACAATGTTCTTTAACCCTTTCAGACCAGCCTGATGTTGTACTAGCCACGAAAAACAAAAAGGGCCACAGCGTCCTTAAGGGGTTTTAAAGCAAATAAAGAAAATTAGTTTTTCCTTCCAGGTGCTGTACTAGGTTGAGGATCATTAACTCCATATCTGCGACAGGAAAAGCGAACAAGATTACCACTTTCGTTCAGCTCGTTGCCGAATTTTTCCGTTTTGCCTCCGAATTCGGCCAGGATTTTGGCGCATGCAGAGATTGGATTTTGGCCCCAATTGAGTGAGACTTTCACGTGACGAAAATGGGGGGTGGGGTGCATAAGGGGGATCAAAAAAATGCGGAATTTTTAAAAATGAAGTGGAGCGCCGGCTATTGGACTCAACACGGGAACCTCACCTGGCCAGAACATGGAAAGAATGACAGATACATGCACCGAGGAAGAAGATGGTGAACTCCAGTGGACCTCGGCGCGCAAGCGCACACCTGCGTGGACATCGGGCGCATGAGCCTTACGAATCACCGAAAGACCCGATCCTTGTCGGAGAACGCGCAGACTTCTGTATGGGACCCTCCTTCTCCTTAGAAATGCCATAGAATTTGTTTATACAACCATCACACATAATACTACACATGAAAGATTACATCCCCCTGGAATGTTAGCTGCCACAAAGGCTCGAAAAAAACCGAATTACAAAATCAATGCCAAATAATTTTTCTCCCCCTTTCAGCCCGGAACCTACTTTTAAGGCGAGAGCAAGAAATTTTACTTATGCTTTTTGTTGGGCTGGATAGGAGATCCACTTTCTTATCCCACACTGATAATCATAAACTAGGATCCCATTTCTCATGGGTTGTTTTTTAAGATGCATATGGCCTTCAGATTCTTGCACTAAGGAGAAGATGCTCGTCGGGCCCCGACTGGTTGAGGCTTGCAGTGATAGTTGTGCAATCCCAGGTGGGAAGATAGCTGGTACTTAGTAGGATGCTTCAGCTTTATCCCGGATTGTCAGGTACACCATTGAGTAGGATGATACCCCTTTCCTCTCAGCGCTAACTAGATATTTGCTCCATTCTTCAGGAGGAGTGGGGCTCACCCTGCTTCTCGTCTGGCGCCTGTGCCGCTGCACAGACTCCGCAGAGTCTTATATGGATTAACTCCAGTTGCTTCTGGCTACTGCCTCAGCTAATTGCTCTCGAGGAACTTACCGATAGTCAGGGGTGGCTGCCTCCTCCAATACATCTAGCTCCAGAACACAGAGTGTAACACATGTGATGGCTGACACATATGAACATCACACAAAACACTTAACTCCTGCCTTACCAGGTACGGTTCTACACTGCAGTGTTCCCCTGGGGATCTGTGCAAGTGTAGTGACATGCTGTGGGGCCTAAGCAGACCCTAACAGTTTGATAAGCTACATGGTGGCGACGTATCGCAAACACAGCTCTGCCTTGCATCGTCGGGGTTGTGTTGCCTACCCCGGGGCAATGAAAGAGCCGCCCTCGGCTCGACTAACGGACTGATTCGGGAACAGAGGTAGATAGGGGCACTTTGTGCGGCAGGCTACATGTCTGTAGGACAAACCACCCATGGTCTGGAGCACGGGCCACCCGAGTTGGTTGTCGAGATAGACAGGACATGTGTGACAGTGGTGGTCGCTAGTAGCAGTCTTAAACCAAACTGTACAGTAGCAGAAAAGCGTGTGGATATTGTCAGGCTACTGTAATCACTCCTTACACCAGGGCCTTAATTTGTTATCTAAACATTCTTCACTAGCGACAAATCTATAGTGTATATATGACAGTAAATTGGATTTGTGACACAATGAGCCATTTACAATGTATAAGCCTACCGCCGACTGACATTCTTACCCTTGTATGAGTGGCATCAAGTGACCTAACTCTGAACACCCACGGTCCCCTAAGGACCCGCAGTATGGACTACCAAAATACAAAAACTTCTCGTTGAGGCTAGAAGATTGCGCGTCAGGGTTTTAATAGAGACGGGTCCGACACAGCAACACACAATCTGAAAAGCATAATAAAAGGTTAGTGCAAACTACTGGCCATTTAAATTGACAGTGTGCAAACATTTGATAAACTCTCTTGAGGCGTAGGGCGCCCATGGGTACACAGCTTATAACAGAACGTGCAACGCTACAGAGGTAGGCTACTCAGGGTAGCAGAATAAATGTCTCTTTTCACCTGGAAAGGAACGGCATAAATAGCGCATGCAGAGTCGGTACCTAAAAAGGGAAAGCCATTAAGGCAATATACAAAATAGTCAATAGCAGTTAGCAACTTTTCCGTGGAGTGTAAAAGGTCTCAAGAAGCAGTCTGTTAATAGCAAATTCCATCTTCTGGGTAACAGCCTTGATGTGGGGAAAAGTGCAATAAAAGAAGGCAAAGGGTTAATCCTCTAAGTGCTAGAGGAGACAGAGTGCTTTGTAGATCTCTGCCGTGGCAGAGAGAGAAAGGGTGCTATCATAAGCACCCCCAACATGACAGCGGACAGTTCAAGCGAGGTCTCTTGAATGAGATAAGTAAGTAGGGGAAGAGTCTCAGGACGTTTCTGGCACTTGCCGGAATAGGGGCGCTCAGCCCCAATGGGATAGCCATTTAATAATCATTACCAATAAGGCCCATACCTGAGGAGGGCTACAGCCCATCAGGAGGTTGGGTTAAGTTAGATGCCATCGCTGGTTTTCAGCAGGGACAGTGATCCGGAATCAGCAGGGGATCTGTGTATCCTCAGCGGAAGAGAGAGCCGGCTGGGGAAACCCGGTGCAGTTGCAGGTACTGCAAGGACTCGGCCACGCATCGTCTGACCTCAGTGGAGGGCCGCGGTCGCCCAGGCCCAGTGTTGCTGTTCAGCGGGGGGAATCAAAGAGCCAAGCCGACAAGGAGGGGTCCAGAAATAAATAAATGGGGACCCTGCTGGCATGCGTCGCGGCACCTTCAGTTCCCATTCGTCTGGGGCAGGGTCGTCACCCACTGCGTAACCGGCAGGTGCGAGGATGGCGGCGTCTCGATGGAAAGGACTCGGACAAGGCTCACCAGCCGGATACTTCTACCGACGGAGGGGGGGAGAGGAACCGCGGGATCCGGCAGCGCACCTGCAGGATAAAGGGTGGGGTGGCCCTGATCCAGGCCCATGCCGTGAGATGGCAAGGGGGCCTTATCACCGATATTGACCCATTGATGGGGCACATTCACATGGGTCACCACCTGGGACGCAACACGCTGAGGATGAAAGATGAGTTCGGAAGACTCCGGCCACTGGTCGTCCTCATAGAGTCATCATCAGATGGTTAGCGCGTATCATCCAGGGTCCGGGATCTGGAATCACACCAGCCGCCCATGCGTCTTCGGCGCCCCGAGTTCAGTCCTGCGGCCGAGAGAAAATTCTATTATACTCTCCGGCTCCAGGTATGGAGGCCTTCTCCGGCAAATTGCAGATCTTTTGACGGGACTGGCGGGCATAAAGACCTCACGTCAGGTTCTCCGTTGTAGTCATGGGCTGCGAAGCCATAACCCCGGCTGCTGATCGAGTTAGAGGCCAGCCGGTGGTGCCCGTTCAGCCTTTACCCAGGCGCCTTTTAGATCGGCCAGCCATGTAGCTCTGGTACTTTTTCGGGCGTGCTGAGTGTTCCGAGACAGCTCCTCGAGATGCGGCGGAGGGGCTCACATCGGGCCCTCGAGGCCTGCGAGGAAGGCGCTGGTGCTGGAGTAGGGCTCCCGGTTGCAGGCTCTGGTCTCAAAGATGGTGGGCAGGGCAGACGAACTGGAAGCCGAAAGACAAGGGGAACCACCGCAGAGCGTATGGTAGGCGGTTCGCGCCAGTAGAGTAGGCACGGTGCAGGTTGACACCAGCAGCAGGTAGGCCCAGGCGCTGGCCCCAACAGGAGTCGCGTGGCCTCCCAACGCTGGCGCCTCACGTGGTGCGGCCCGCGGGTTAACAGCATGACGTAGCCAGGAGAGGCAGGGGCCACAGCGGAACAGCCGGGTGGGTCGCCTGGCGCTCCATCACCGACTGCGAGTAAGTCCTCATGACGGAGGCCGGGTCAGTCCACGATGCAGCCAGTGTGCCCAGCGAAGGGGCCTCCGGACGGCTGAGCAGAGACCACAATTCGGTCGTGAAAGCTTCCAGCGAACTCGTTGTTCCAAGGAGGCACGGAATGGCCGAGGACCCCACAGCCTGTTACCTCACTGGCAAAGTCCACCCTAGGTCTGGTGTTTCGTTTGAAGGCGGGTGCAGGAAGTACGCTATCATTGCAGAGGGAGGAGTCCAAGTCGTTTCCCGCCAAGAGCATGTGGGGGATACCTATTTTACTGCACACAGGAGGAGGGCGGTTCGCGCCATTCGCGCGTGGTGGAGCTTGGGTGTCATTACTGCGATCTTCCCGCAAAGTGCAGATTTTTGGGGGTGGAATGGAAAACTTGCTGCGCACGGCCTTGAGGCAAAAATCTTAAGCGCGCTTGGCAGCGCCGGATGTAGCAGAGATGACAAAGTTCTTTGCAGTTTAACGCTTGAGCGCTGGAGCGTGCTCGAAGGTGGCAAGCAGTAATACAGTTCAATGCAGAAAACGCACAATCAATTGGGCCCCTAAACACGGATGGGCAAGCAGGTTAGGCAGTACAGTCTTTGAATAATAAGTACAAGTCTATAGGACCAGAATAAGGCCACAGAAGTATCTATCTGTCGTTGACGCCACTTGCAACATCCCCCACCGGAGGCCTAGCCCTTTTCTTGGGCTGAGTCAGCCGGGTCGGCCCGCAGTACCTGAGTGGCGGCGGTGCGGGTCTAGGCACGCTAGTGTCACGGTGCTTGGTATGGGGACCGGAGGTGTACTACAGCTGGCAGGTCCCAGAGGGTGTGTGGCCAGAAAATGATGAGGATGAGGCCTGCTATATCGCCGTTTCTCCCTGAGGACAACCTTGCGTGTCGTCTAGAGTTGAGTCTCGTCGTGGGGACAGGGTGCCGTGATATGGCAGCACAGCCGTAGTAGCAGAGGACCAGACGGAGGCAGGACGCTGAACAAAATCAACTTACAGCTCTTTATTGGAACCGACTGAACCGTTTAGCAACGTGCCTAAACAGGAATGGTGAGTGCTGGACGAGAAAGTAGTTGGAGGGAGCCACAGTGGATCATCAAGCTGGATGCAAAGGGCAGGCTGGGAGATAAGCTGTGTCCTAGTAGGATGCTTCAGCTTATCCTGATTGCCTTCAGGCTATCACAATTGAAGGTAGGATGATACCCTTTCTTAGCTAAAAGCCCTATTACGCCCATTCTTCGGACAGGTAGCTGGGCTCACCTGCTCTCGTTGGTGTGCTGGCTGCACAGAATCCTCAGGTCTGGATGGATTAACTCACAGTCTGCTTCTGAGCATGACTCAGCCTAACTGCACTTCTCTAAACGTTCCTGACCAGGTTTTTACTCACACTGGTCAGGTGGTGCTGCTCCTCCAATTAAATCTCAGACTCACAGAAACAGAGTGTAACACATTGATTGGTGACACATATGACATCACACAAACAATAAATCATGCATTACCAGGCAGGTTTACCACTGCAGGATTCCCCTGGTGATCTGGCTGCATGTAGTCGACATGCTGTGGGGCTAATCAGGACCCTACACAGGCTGCAAGCTAAAGAGTGGGACGATATTCACAACCCGCTCTGCCTTGCATCGGCGAGGTGTTTTGCCAGTTGACGTGTGGAACCTCCTCCCTCCTCCATACATGCATCTATGGAGCTCAGCCACAATGATCTTGGAGCTCTTCTTTACTTCTCTCCCCAAGACTCTTGGCAATTGCTTAGTTTGGCTTGATAGACAATATTATATGTATACATAAATAATGAGCTACTTGGGCAGTTCCTTAGACCTCATCATTCTCATGTACTCTGACATGCACTGTGAGCTGTGTGGTGTTATATAGACAGGTGTGTGCCTTTTCTAATCAAGTCAAATCAGTTTAATTAAACACAGCTGGACTCCAATGAAGGCGTAGTACACTTTCAAAAATGTATTATGATTATCATGGTAGATTATTATTATAAATATTTACACCTTTATCATCATTACTGCCTGTATCTTTGGTGGAGATGGATAACAAATGATAACAAAAGATGGCAAAAGAGTGAATATGATCCACTATTATAATCTTTGATATATCTATGGATACATTTGCCTAAAGCCGCCGATTCACAGTCTAGAATCTCATAGTCAATGGCTTAAAACTCATCTCAAGGTGCTGCTAAAATTCAATTCCCACCTCAGAATGGAATTCATGTTTCTATACGAGGGTTGGAGGGTACATATTTACATGTTTGGGCAAAAGGATAAAGGGGAGGGAGGAAGGCTGAGTTAACTATTCAGCTATGGACACATTGGGGGTCCATTTACTTCCTTGTCCCTGTTCAGAGATCCAGCGGGGCGTTCTCATACGATAGGATTCGGGTCTTCCGTAGATTCATAGTGTAGTGCACCCGAATGTCCAACCAGGTGTCGTTGTGGGTGAAGTCCACCGAGGTCCGCATGGACGTTCACCAACATTCCCGGTGCATGTGAGTGTTGATTTCCGACACAATTCGTTTTAAATCCGACGGCTTTTTCCGAATCCGTTGAGCGTTTTTTCCGACGGCCACGCCCACCGGATTATGTTGCGCGAGACAATTCGGCACGCAAAATAGAAAAATTTCAGAAACCAGCGTAAATGTGCCCCATTGTATACTTATGCCCAGAAATACAATCTCTTTTTTTTCTTCAATACTAAGCCATGACCACAATGTGAAGTTATGTAAAAGATAGAGCAGGGTCATGATCCAGACTAGTCATCATGGGGGAGAAGAAAAACCAAACAATTATTAATAATCGTACAGCGCCTTGCTAAACATGTCTACTACAAATACAAGTCGTGCTCAGAAGTTTACATACCACTGCAGAAATTTAGCTTTCTTTGCCTTTTTTCATACAATATGAATGATATCACTAATTAATGGTTAGTGGTTGGGTGAAGCCATTTGTTATCAAATTACTGTGTTTTATCTTTATAAATAATAATGACAACCAAAAGCATCTAAATGATCCTAATCAAAAGTTCACCTACCCTGGGGATTTTGGCCTGATAATATGTACAGGGGTTGACATAAATGGCTTTGAATGGCTACTAAGGAGTCATACATCTCACACTGATGACTGTTTGCTGTATCATGTGATGTGCCATAAAAGCTGAGCGAGTTTCTGGGATCCAGACAGATTCCGGGATATTCATAGAGCAGTGTAAGTTTCTTCTGGATTGCGTGAGTTTATGGGGAACTGGAGAAAGCAAAAGAATTGTCAATGGATCTATGGAAAAGGATTTGAACTGTATGGCCTGCACTCCCCAGAATACAGAATGGTCACATGGCCTCTTTGGTTCCTTCATTTTGTTGTATGTTACTCATGATATGTTATTACATGCTCTTTTGTTGTGACAATCATATTAGTCCACTGTGTTAGACTGCTCTCGCATTTACAAGTGCTACCGGCACCTTATGTCTTGATTGTCCCTTCTCTGTAGGTTATTGTTATGCACTTCAGCCTTGTCATCCTAAAGTTGTTGTATGATATATAATGTTTTAATAAGGAATTTTAAACATAAAAAAAAATCTCAATTAAAAAAAAAGTTTTATAATTTTGCTTTATATACAGGAAGAATTCTCATTTCAGAGAGATATTTATCATACGCCGATGGTCGTGCTCTGGCATATAATGAAGGTCCTGCCCCTTTGTCACAACCTGATGGCTTGGCTGCACAGTGTAGAATTCACGGCTTGGCGTATTACAATGTTATCAAACTGAACAGTTGCTGACAGTAGAGAGTACACAGGCGTGGGGCAGGAGCACCCTGTACTGGCCCGTTCTGCCACCGGCAATGCCTCCTCTAACAACCCTCCTTGGAGGTGGCATAAAGGCCATAATGGCCACAACCTGGTGGTTTTCAAGGCACTGGGATTTTTGCTGCCGCAGTGTAAACAGAAAAATTGCGATTACATGCCCCCCTGATAATCTCCCCCTGTTTTTCTATATTTTACACTAAATCTATCAAACATGTGATAAATGTGAGCAAATTTTACATTTAACTCTTCTCTCCTGATCTCTCTCTGGATCATACCACTGAGGCGGAATGAAGGCCCTTCAACTTATTTTTACCACAAACCTTTTAAAAAGCTGCCCATGTGGTAAATCTAGCATAAATCAGGTTGTCAAGCTAACCATATCCACAGAGCGAATACAGAAAATATATTTACACAAATAAACAGCAAAAACATTATTTTGAGCCTTTTTTAAGCTGGTGGAACGACGGTAAAGTAGATCAGGGTTTGATATATTTTATCCTGCATGATCAGCCCTTACCATTGCAGTAAATGTAGGTGTACGTAGGTCTACAGCTACAATGAATCACAACCCCAACTTGAGCGTATACTGGGCGGCTTGTAGTGGTACAAACATTGGTTGAGGGCTGGGTTGTATGAGGTAGCTCACTGTTTTTTTCATAGGACGCCTCTGTCTGTAAATTCATGACCATCGGGACTGTCAAGAACCGACTCTGCTTGAAAGTAATGCTTCGTTCTTAGTATTTGTAAGGTCTGTTTTTACTGTGAATCAATAACTTTCGCCCGAGCTTGTTTTATTTTATTTTTTCTTCCCTATTAATTCTGGCTTTGGCTGGACATGCCGGTTCTCCCCAGGCTGCAGAGAAGAACCGGGGAATCTGGGAGATTAACGCAGAGCAGGCCCTAAGCCTAAAGACACGGCTGCGTTTCTCATTATACCACAATCTCACACCGTATTGATGTAAAGTTGCCAGTTAAAAATCATAGCTAGAATAATGTTTTGAACCTCAGTGCCGCCTTACGCCAAGATGCAATTTGGGTTAGTCCAAATATAAAACCCTGACCAAGGCATTAAGAAGAGAATGTCACACACACACATATAGCTTGTGTCGTTCTTGTTAGGTGTAAATCCATACAAACATGGAAGTAGGCTTATCGATAGCCGGCTCCTTAGTTTGAGATGAACACAAGGGAATACCTAAAAAGCAGCTCCTGGAGGATTAATCAGCGAGACATTATTTCAGTCAGGTTCTCCTCTCTTCAGTCAAGGTATTTCTGTCCCTTGCAGGTTGGTGTGCCACTCTGTTACTGAGACTTGTTAGAAATACAAACATGGCGAGAAGAAAAACATTTTATGAGGGTTGTCGGCCAATCCAGGAACAAATACAAAGTCTTACAAAGAGGCACTTGAAAAGATTTGCGAAGAAAAAAACATCGATTGAAAAAACAGACCATGCACCTCCATCATCCGTTTGAAGGTGATGGTATTGTAGGGAATGCAGCTTCTCCGGTTTGCTCCTCCTACAAAAAATTAACTCCATTTTTTCCATAGTGTTCTAGTTATCTCTCTCGTACTTCCGGTTTTAACTTTTTCCTCACCCACTTAGAGCAACAGATATAGTGAAAATTGTGACATTAATATGATATGAGTATTGCAGTATTAGGGTAGGATTACGAAGGCAAATAACCTCGGGTTTAAAGTACCTTAGCCAGGGTGTCTGAAAAATAGTAAAAATAAACTATAATAGGTTTTTTTCACTGTGTTTACCCCGTAAAGAAAATGTTTGAAAAATAAAAAAAATTCAATAAAAAGTGATTCAAAAGGTCGTACAGCTACTAAAAATGGTCGCATTGAAAATGTCATCAAAAGTCACACAAATTGACACCCCCATAGCTCTGTACAATGAAATATGTGAAAAAGTTATTAGCACCAGAAGATGGCAAAATCAAAAAAAAATTTGTAAGGAGATTTTTAATTTTTGTAAATCTATGAAAACATTATAAAACCTATACAAATTTGCGTATCCCCTAGATCGACACGCCCCTAGAATTAAGTAGACCTGTCTCAGATGGGGGTTACAGGGAAAGCCGGTAAAATCGCGCTCACAAGAAGACGACGCAAATGCACGAAGAAATTCACCAATGTCCAATTTTACTGCATTTGGAATTTTTTTCCTGCTTCCAGTATGCGGATGTCGGAATAGTTAATACCACCAATTTGAAAGTGCCACTTTGTATGCAGGAAACAGCCATCACAGAGCTCTTTATTTGTAAAATAAAAAATAATTTACAGATTTGAAGAGAGGGTGGGGAGTGAAAAATGGAAAATTAAAGAACAAAAAAGGGCCAGGGTCATTAAGAGGTTAAATCCATTTAGTTTCCCACGTGTAAATCCATTGAACATGCCAGTGCTTCTATCCCATGGAGGAAGCAAGCGAACAATAATAGCTGAAAAAAATCATTAGGAAACAGTTACATGACGTCTAAAGCATGAGTATACACAGAGTGATACTGCGCATGACAGAGTGAGAGGGAGGTGTGGGACGGGAGCCCAGCATAAGTGAGAGGAGAGACACAGAAAAAGTTTTGTTAGAATCACAGACTGCGGTGAGAGGAGGAGGAGATCTTGCTACTCACTATTGAGTGCAGCAGGGACATCTGCCAATGCACACATCCAGCCTTAGCTTACACTGTCATATGTCCTCATCCTCTGATGAGCGGAGCAGCAGACTCCTAATCCCATGAAGCCGACCTCAGAAAACAAAGGGTAAATACAAGTACGATCATAGGGCTGATCAGCACCATGGCAGAAGAAGCAGCTATTGCAGTCTGAGGTAATATGAGGAAGAAAGCAAAGACGAAACTGCTTGGTCTAGGTAACAAAGAATAATAGGCAAAGTTGTTTTTTCGCATCCAAGGAACGAGCCATGATTTGTTGGAAAAAAAACATGTACAGTTACTCTTTAAGGGAGTTTTACCCACGCCCCTCCCACAATCTTTATGATCTTTCTTGTAGCATTGTATTTTATATTTGTTCATAAGTATCATTTTAATGTATGCTGCTGAGTGGTGCAGTTGGCGCACCCAGGGTGTGTCTCTTCAGCACCCAGAGCCACTTGACCTTATGATGCATGGATCTCCTCCTTTCCATCACAAATGAACAGGATCTTCTCTTGTGAGAAGGCATTCGCGGCAACACTGGAAGTGGAAGGAAGTAGTAATATGGAAGCAGGGTTATAGATTCCGAGAGCGCCGGCCCTGGACTGCCATAATACCTAATTCGCATTACAAACTAAAATGGAGAGATCTCAGACAGAAACAGCCAACAGGTTATGAAATAATTAAGCTATGTTGGAATAAACACCTCCGCCTTCCCCCTGCACCCGTGCATTTATCTACACCAGAGTATTAAGTCTTAGTGAGGCCCGTCGTAACCATTACAATCTGGAATTTCATGAGGGGTGTTGAATTACAGGGCCCTTCCTATTAAGAGATCTTGATACTGTGTAGTAACGAAGGATGGCGCAGTTGCACTCTTTAAGGTAACAGTTGCTTTAAAAACAGAAGTTATTGAAGGAACTCCTGTACCATGTAACAAAAAAAACAGACAATTCCTCGCTCCTAATCAGGGTCACGGCGGATCCCGCTCGACTGAAATAAAGATTGATAATTAGCAGGCCGGAGCATGAGGACGATTGAGCATGCGCAGAACGGCAGGATCGCCGGACGACGCGAGCCGCGGAGCTGCGCGACCCAAG
The DNA here is from genome assembly GCA_019512145.1 of Engystomops pustulosus. Taxonomy (NCBI): domain Eukaryota; kingdom Metazoa; phylum Chordata; class Amphibia; order Anura; family Leptodactylidae; genus Engystomops; species Engystomops pustulosus. Next base: position 73,147,534 of record CM033646.1, read on the forward strand.
AGGGTGAGTAGGAGGGGAGTAAAGTGGCTACCGGGGGGTGAGAGTAGCCGCCTCGTGTAACGATCAGAGGCGGCTACTCCACGCCCCAGTAGCACCCCATAAGTAAAATTTGAATATGTGTAATAAAGTTATCAAAAAGGTGGGGACGTAGAGATTAGCCTTTAAAGGGCTATGCTCACGTCCCATTGATCCACCTCACCACCCAATCTACCTTTTACAGGTAGATTGTGGGTGGTAGGTGCCCTTCTTTAAGGAAATCTACCATTGTTTTTTATGACCAAACATACATTGAGAATGCATTTAGCGAGACCGATACAGAAACATATGTGTATCTCCTGAAATGAGTGGTTTGCTTAAAAAAAAAACTATTATAAAATTTAGGACCTTGGGAAAGCTGGCTTCCGTACATAGACAACATTACTTTCCAAATACACAGGAGCTGCCTGAATCGTCCAGACGTATACTAATAAACCTGAGGGATCACTCATACAACAGTAGCTAAGGGATGGTGATGAGATTGATTACTTCTGCCTGTCAAGGACCAAACAGGGATGACGTTCTCGGCTTATGCTGGGAAGGGCAAGGCAAGAGATAAGTTAGATGAAAGTTACCTTCGTACGCAGGCTAGTCCCTAGTCGCATGGGAGGGGCCAATGAGGAGTGGGGCAGACATGTATGACGTTCTGAAGGGGGGGAAAACGAGGGGGGGAGGCGTTATAGGGGACCATGGTTTTTTAAAATTTTTATTTGAAATCAATGCCAAAGCAGTTTCATGAGGTTGGGGGTGGGGTGGGGGGTTTGTGAACACTCCTCTCTGGCCACTAACATTGGACTAGGGACACAGCTACAAGAAAGGATAAAGTTTGTCTTCAATTATCTTGGATTCAGAAAAAAGCAGTTCTACTATAAAATATTGGCAAGTTGTACAATACTCTACGGGGAGCCATAAAAAGGTTCCTTTAACCTGCAGGTTCCCATTAACACTGCAAAATGATGTGGCATTCAATGCTAGAAAGGATCGGAAAAAGAAGTGAGGATAGAGGCTGCCGGAGGACAGAAGACCGGACAGGATCGGCCACCCGCAGGGGAAGGGCAAAGGGCGGGGTCCGACCGGAGGACAGGCCGGCCAACGCAGGGGAAGGGCCGGAGCGGTCCCGAACAGGCGGAGACAGGCCGGCCAACGCAGGGGAAGGGCCGGAGGGTCCCGACACGGCGGACTTTACGGAGGCTTACGTTTTCTTCCATGGGATGGAGAGAATTTGCTTGGTGAAATACACTGGGAAATTGTGTAATGAGCACCCATCAGAAATGATTGGGATAGTTAGCAGAATTTGCATAGGAGGAGGGAATTCCTTTATATTTCTTTTGCCGAAAACACCTCTACTCCAAGTATGAGGAATACATCCAAGAGATGAAGAGTGCGGGTACTGAGACCATGGGTGAAAGAACGGGAAGGGATAATGTGTATCCAGAAGATGGGGGATACACATAAGATGATGAAGGGGAAAATACGAAGCCACAAACGAGGCATATGAAACCAGTCGCTATGGAGACCGTTATCTCCTCAAGTGGCAGTGACTGACAGTGAAGATTGTCATCAGGAGGTTCTGCAGCAGCCCAGGTCTTGCTTCCCAGGCTTGACACCGGTCTCTGGAGGTTGTGATGTGAACGTGGGTGTGTCTAGTGAGGGCGCCGGTCCCCAGAAACGTGAGTGGCCCCGGGGTGTGTCCGCGCCCCTCAACTGATTGCCGCCTGATTACTGACTGACGAGTGGTATAAGTTCCGCTAGCTCCCTGGCCCCTGCATGCTGAGGAGCCCCATCTAGGGGGGTTCCGGCCGCTCCTGACCGCCCGCTCCATGGCACTCTCCCTCCTGGCATCGGGCAGAGCGCAGGGGGGTCCACTGACGGCTCCTCCGTGCTCCGTCCTGAGCAATGTTCCCGGGTCAGCCAATCACAGGGCATGCAGTCACCCGATCGATCGTCATTGGAGAGGGGCGGAAGGAAGAGGGACGGGAAGTTTCTGGCCAATTGGGGTGAAAAGAAACGTGAATTTACGTCCAATCGGCGTTTTCGCAGCAAGCTATGCCTGTGACATCTGACCCAGTAGAAGGACAGAGGGCTCCTGAAGAGGGTTGGTGGCGCCAGAGAAAGCTCAGTGGGCGGGCCAGCCCGTGTGCAGCTGGGAGGAATGTGTTGCTGTGCATGCCGGAGCCACTCCCTCTTTCATAAGGACACCACCCAGTACTAGTTGCATAGTGTGTAGAGCATGATGTCAACACTAATGACAAAACACCGGCCTATAACAGCATGCTAGACCGATGACCTGACACTGGTATTGGTGCTGCTTCTTCTTCAGAACTTGACTCTTCTGCGGGCTTTGTGTATGTTTTACAATACAGCAGACTGGAGTCCAAGATTACGCGAGTGTAAACAGACAGATTTCTTATATGTACTAGGATAACAAAATAACACATTTGTAATTCACTGTTATTACAAAAATACAGAATGTCACAGATATAATTCGAAGCTGTCTCTCTCAGTCCTGGTTGTACACTATTTCAGTTGCCCCTGGTTTCCGGCCTGTGACTTGTGACTCTGACTCTTGGGGCCGGTAGTTGTGCCGCATCTGCCACATTGAGGTGAGATGAAAAAGGCGCGAATGCGGAGCCCTTTTAAGACTCCAGCAAAAATTTGCAACTCTAATGTGGACGATCTTGGACCGACTAATAAATCCCAATTATCACCGACACACTAATTTTAAGCTCAATGACCAGACTTGATTTTTCGAATTGCCACTGTGTCACGTGATTGGTTAGAACATTGGAACGCTATTAAATATCCAGGTGATTTGAGACTGTTTCGTGGACGCTGTACTGCATGTTAGTTGTAAATTTTAAGTGATAAGTTTTGCCGTTTCGTCTGAAAAAAATAAAAAATTTGGCCACAAAAGTGTAGTAAATTTCTTCATTTTCAAAGTTTTAAATGTTCTGCGTCCAGACAGGAAGTAAAAACTACCCAAAAAGCTTGATAATTAACATTTACAGAATGTCTGCTTTATGTTCAGATGATATTTTAGCGTCCTTCATTTTTCTAGGATGTTATGAAGGTAGAACTTAGGTGTGATTTTTTCTTTCATTAAAAATCGCCATAAAACTCACATTTTGAGGGACACTGTTCCTTACAAACTGGATTCCAAAGTGACTTATGTGAAAGCTAGTTCGGGGGAGGTGTCGTCATGCAGGAGGCGTGTATAATTAGCAGCCCGAAGCAATGGACATCTTGTCCCTGCGCTCTGACCTGATAATTATAAGTCATTTTTTCCAGGCAAGACCTTCCGATAAAGCAGACACTGCCGCGAAGTACAATAGGAATGCTGGACCACGCTCAAAGCGGGACTAGGACATCTAGTCATCTACATCTGAGAGAGAGTGCTAGGAGCGGCTTACTTTAGTAAGCATCTCCTAGTTTTCTTTTTATGGGTGACAGATCCTCTTTAAAGGGAACCTACCATCACAAATCTACCTATAAAGGTAGATTAGGTGGTAGGTGGATCAATGGGATGTGAGGATAGCCCTTTTAAGGGCTAATCCTCACGTCCCCACACTTTTTTGATAACTTTTATTACACATATATTCAAATTTACTTATGCGGCTACTGGGGCATGGAGTAGCCGCATAAGTAAATTTGAATATATGTGTAATAAAAGTTATCAAAAAAGCGTGGGGACGTTAGGATTAGCCCTTAAAGGGCTATGCTCACGTCCCATTGATCCACCTACCACCCAATCTACCTTTACAGGTAGATTTGTGGTGGTAGGTGCCCTTTAAGGAAATCTACCATTTGTTTTTATGCCAAACATACATTGAGAATGCTGTAGCGAGACCGATACAGAAACATATTGTGTATCTTCCTGAACTGAGTGGTTTTGCTAAAAAAAAAACTATTATAAAATTTAGGACCTTGGGAAAGCTGGCTTCCGTACATAGACACATTACTTCCAAATACACAGGAGCCGCCTGAACTGTCCAGACAGTACTAATTAACCTTGAGCTGGATCACTCATACACAGTAGCTAAGGGATGGTGATGAGATTGATTACTTCTGCCTGTCAAGGACAACACAGGGATGACGTATTCTCGGCTTATGCTGGGAAGGGCAAGGCAAGAGATAAGTTAGATGAAAGTTTACCTTTCTGTACGCAGAGCTATGTCCCTAGTCGCATGGGAGGGGCCAATGAGGAGTGGGGCAGACATGTATGACGTCCTGAAGGGGAAAGCGATGGGGGGAGGCGTTATAGGGGACATGGTTTTTTAAAAAATTTTATTTGAAATCAATGCCAAAGCAGTTTCATGAGGTTGGGGGGGGGGGGCAACCACTCCTCTCTGGCCACTCCCATGGGACTAGGGACACAGCTCTACAGAAAGGTAAAGTTTGATCTTACTTATCTTTTATTCAGAAAAAGCCAGTTCTACTATAAAACTATTTGGCAATGTGTACACTATTCTCTACGGGGAGCCATAAAAAGGGTTCCTTTAACCTGCAGGTTCCCTTTAACCTGCAAAATGATGTGGCATCAATGCTAGAAAGGATCAGAAAAGAAGTGATAGAGGCTGCCGGACAGACTGCCGGACAGGTCGGCCAACGCAGGGGAAGGGCCGGAGGGTCCCGACCGGCGGACAGGCCGGCCAACGCAGGGGAAGGGCCGGAGGGTCCCGACCGGCGGACTTTAGGAGGCTTACGTTTTCTTCCATGGGATGAGAATTTGCTCTGGTGAATACACTGGGATAACTGGTGTAATGAGCCACCCATCAGAAATGATTGGGATAGTGCGAAACTTTGCATTAGGAGGAGGGATATTCCTTTATATTTCTTTTGCCGAAAACACCTCTACTCCAAGTATGAGAGCTACATCCAAGAGATGAAGGTGACTGGCTACTGAGACCATAGGGTGAAAGAATCGGGAAGGGATAGTGTGTATCCAGAAGATTGGGGGATACACATAAGATGATGAAGGGGAAATACGAAGCCACAAACGAGGCATATGAAACCAGTCGCTATGGAGACCGTTATCTCCTCAAGTGGCAGTGACTGACAGTGAAGATTGTCAGGAGGTTCTGCAGCAGCCCAGGTCTCTGCTTCCCAGGCTGACACCGGTCTCTGGAGGCAGTTGTGATGTGAACGTGGGTGTGTTAGGTGAGGGCGCCGGTCCCCAGACACGTGAGTGGCCCCGGGTGTGTCCGCGCCCCCTCAGACTTGCATTTGTCAGCTGCTTACCTGGAGAGTAAAGTTCCGCTAGCTCCCTGGCCCCTGCATGCTGAGAGCCCCATCTAGGGGGTTCCGGCCGCTCCTGCCGCCCGCTCCATGGCAACTCTCCCTCCTCGGCCATCGGGCAGAGCCGGGGGTCACTGACGGCTCCTCCGTGCTCCGTCCTCGCCATGTTCCCGGTCAGCCAATCACAGGGCATGCAGTCACCCGCTCGATCAGTCATTGGAGATGGCGGAAGAGGGACGGGAAGTTCTGGCCAATTGGGTGAAAAGAACGTGAATTTACGTCCAATCGGCGTTTTCGCACGCAAGCTATGCCTGTGACATCTGACCAGTAGAAGGACAGAGGGCTCCTGAAGCAGGGTGGTGGCGCAGAGAAAACCTCAGTGGGCGGCAGCCCGTGTGCAGCTGGGAGGAATGTGTTGCTGTGCAATGCCGGAGCCACGTCCCTCTTCTCATAAGGACACCACCCAGTACTAGTTGCATAGTGTGTAGAGCATGATGTCACACACTAATGACAAACACCGGCTATACAGCACTGCTAGACCGATGACCTGACACTGGTATTGGTGCTGCTTCTTCTTCAGAACTTGACTCTTCTGCAGGGCTTTGTGTTTTTTTTTACAATACAGCAGACTGGAGTCCAAGATTAGCAGTGTAAACAGACAGATTTCTTATATGTACTTAGGATAACAAAATAACACATTTTGTAATTCACTGTTATTAACAAAAATACAGAATGTCACAGATATAATTCAAGCCTGTCTCTCTCAGTCCTGGTGTACACTATTTCAGTTGCCCCTGGTTTCCGGCCCTGTGACTTGTGACTTCTGACTTGGGGCCGGTAGTTGTGCCGCATCTGCCATGAGGTGAGATGAAAAGGCGGCAGAATGCGGAGCCCTTTAAAGAGCAGCAAAATTTGGCACTCTAATGTGGACGATTCGGGCCCCTGAATCGCCCTTCTGATAAATAAATCGCACCTGTCCCTGTAACCCCTTATCACCGACACTAATTTTCAGCTCAATGACCAGACTTGATTTTTCGAATCTGCCCTGTGTCACGATGATTGGTTAGAACTTTGGAACGCTTTAACATATCCAGGTGATTTTGAGACTGTTTTCTCGTGACGCATTGTACTGCATGTTAGTTGTAAATTTTAAGTGATAAGTTTTGCGTTTCATTCTGAAAAAAAATAAAAATTTGGCAAAAGTGTGTAAAATTTCTTCATTTTCAAAGTTTAAAATGTTCTGCTTTCCAGACAGGAAATAAAACTACCCAAAAAACTACATAACTAACATTTCCAGAATGTCTGCTTTATGTTAAGATGATATTTTATGCGTCCTCTCATTTTTCTAGGATGTTATGAGGCGTAGAACTTTAGGTGTGATTTTTCTCATTTTCATAAAAATCGCCAAAACTCACATTTTGAGGGACAACTCAGCTTCCAAGTGACTTTGAAAGGCCTAAATAATAGTAAAACCCCATAAATTACCCCACTATAGAAACTTCACCCCTCAACGTATGTAAAACAATTTCTATTAAGTCTATTAACCCTTTAAGTGTTTCACATGGGTTTAAACAATATGGACCTGCGATTTAGAAACTTTCGAATTTTTGGGGAAAATACATTAATGTATGCCAAAACTGACAGTTTCATAATGAATAAAATGATGAAACGCTCTGCAAAGTTTGATGTCCAATTAAATGGTGGTAAACTATCCTGGCGCAAGGCCGAGCATAGAATGGAAGCAGCGCCATTCACAGCAAATTTGTATTGTCACAATGTACAGGCTATAAAATTTACATTTTTTTTGTAATGTGAACATATGAGGGCTTATTATTTGCAGGGTGAGAAAGACTTGTAAAAAATAATTCATTTTTGGGGTCTATAGCTTATTCATGAGATTTTATTAAAGGAAACCTACCACTTCGGATAGGACTTATAAGCAGCACATGCCGTGCACCAGCTCAGGCTGAGCTGGTGCCGGCGCTTATCTTCGTTATGTTTTTAAACAGTTTTAAAGCATTTAACCCATTAGCGCTCTGCGCCGTAGCTGTACTGCGCTGAATCCCCCGAATAGCGCTCAGCGCAGTATAGCTACTGCGCAGAGACGATGCCGATTCAGCTCTGCACAGGAGCCGAACTGGCATAGGGGGTCGGGGGATGTCAGCGGTAATCTACCGCTGACATCCCCGGGTAACACCCGCGGTCGGAGTGGGCTGTTTAACCCGTTAAATGCCGCGGTCAACGTGACCGCGGCATTTAACATGCCTGGCGGGGCTTTACCCCACGATCGACCCCCCCCGTGACCATTTTCGGGGCGCGATTGCTGCTATGGCACTCTGGTCCCGATTGGGACCCCAGAGAAGCCTGAAGGCAGTGCCTAAGATGGCGTCTGTGACGTCATCTTAAACGCAAAGTGTCAGCCAATGCATCTGCATAGGCTGACACTGCTAATACCCTGCAATACATCAGTATTGCAGAGTATTATCATGAACAAGCAATCAGATGATGCTTGTTCATGTCCATGGGGATCAAGTAAAAATGTTAAAAAAAAAATGTTCGTCAATAAAAAATACTTATAAATACACAAAAAATGCCCATAAGCCCCAAAACATATAACGCTCAAAAAGGGCTAAATCATAACACAAACCCACATATATAGTATTCACCGCGTCCGTAACAACCCGTAGAATACAGTTAAATCACTATTAACCCATATGATGAACGCGTTTAAAAAAAAACCAGCCAAAAAGGATTATGGTTACCTATATATCCCACTAAAAAAATGCAATAAAAGTGATCAACAAAACCTATGTACTCCAGTCTGTAGCCAAAAACTTAACACAATGTTATGCCAATGAAGACGCAAAATGATAGATTTTTCCCACATTTAGGGATTTATTTGGCAAATTTAGTAAAACATAAGAAATAAATATTCATGTCTGGTATCCCCGTAATCGTTCGACCCATAGAATTAAAGATAACATTTTATAGGATATCGTGAACATAAATAAAAAAAAAAGTAAAAAAATCCAGATACAGAATTGATGCTTTCTACTCCATGACCTCAAAAAAAGTCCTAAATTTCAACAATAGGAGATACACACCCCAAAATGGTAACTTGAAAAAGCATTCCATCCCGCAAAAGAATGCCATTTCACATGGCCCCCAATAACGAAAAGCAAAATTATAGCAATGAGGAAACCGGGCAGCTGCAGGGTGCTCTCTCTTTCTGCGCCTCTCTGTGCCCCCATAACAAAAGTAACAGCCACATGTGGGGGATCTCGCCTCAGGAGAAATGTAGAAAAAAATTGTTATGGTGGGTTTCTCTTTTTATCTTTTAGAATGTAAATTAGGGCTAAATGAACGTATAACCGAAAATTTGGCACATTTCAATTTCACCCATTTTGATTCATTCTATGAGATCTCAGGGTTAACATTCTTGAAATGAGTGTCCTGATAGCTTGAGGGGTGCAGATTTGAAAAGGGGAGTTATATAGGGTGGTTTAATGCTAAATATGTAAAATTTAATTTCAAACTGTATTTATCCCCAAAATAGTCATTCTGAAAATACGGAATAAGCTATTCAATTGTAAGCCGCGTAACGTCAAAATAAATTTCCTAACATTTCAAAAATTATGAAATGTAAAGTAGACACTATGGGGAAATGTAATCTTTTTTTGTTGATAAACGCAAAACTTATCGCCAAAATTTACCGCTAAAATGAAGTACAAACATGTGGGGAAAAAACAATTTCAGAACGCTTTGATAAGTAACAGTGTTCAAAAGTTATAACCATTAAAGAGACGCAGGTCAGAATCAAAAAATGGGACTGAGTCCTTAGCTACAAAATGGCTGCGTCCAAACTTTCCTTTAAAATATTAAAGGGGGACAAAACAAATCAACTTTTTCCCCCTGCTGATCGTAATTGTGAAAGAGATTTTACTAGGGCTCAAACCCCCCATTGATCGGGGACTTCAAATTAAATCTTCATGGCTCCTGGGACCAGGGAGGAGAGATAAACACCAAGAACTAAACAACCGTCTCAGATGAACAGCATGCTCAGTTACCTACAGCCACGTCCTGCCAGGAAGGCAGAACCCAGCGAGACGAGGATCCGGAAGCCTCGGGGCACTCTCCGGACCCCGGGGCAGCAGCAGGAGGGATCGGATCCCCTGGGTGTTAGTGCCGGGTCTGGGCTGTGACATCACAGCCGGACACTGGCACCAGCGAGACCAGGTGTCCCGAAATCAGAAGAAGTACCCTTAACGACCGCCGTAAAAAGCCAATAGGGCGGTCATTAAGGGGTTAAGGACCTTGCCCTTTTTTGTTTTTTCATTTTTATTTTTCACTCCCCACAATCAAAAATCTATAACTTTTTTTTTTACAATTAAAGAGCTCTGTGATGGCTTGTTTTCTGCGTAACAAATAGCACTTCATAGTTATGGTATTTATTCTTTCATGCCGTGTACTGGAAGCGGGAAAAAAATTCCAAATGAAATTGGTGAAAAACTGCATTTGCGTCGTTTTCTTGTGGGCTTGCAATTTTACGGCTTTCACTGTGCGCCCCAAAAGACATGTCTACTTTATTCTTTGGGTTGGTGCGATCACGGGGATACTAAATTTGGATAGGTTTTATAATGTTTTCATACTTTTGCAAACATTACAAACTTGTGTAGAATTTTTTTTTTTTTTAATTTTGCCATCTTCTGGTGCTAATAACTTTTTTTATACTTCGGAGTACACCCTGCCGCAAAGGGAGTATACGTTTTATTATTTTTCATTATTATTTTTCCAATTATTAATTAAATGTGACTAATAGGGGCAAATACTGATAAAATGTGGTAGGGGTGGGGGGCATCTATATATATTTATTTGCAGCCACAATCCTTTTATACAGGGGGAAAGTGGTGGGCTGTATATATTATTTGGGGCCAGAATTGTTTTATACTGGGTGGGGTGAGGGGCTGTATATATTTATATGGAGCCAAGATTGTTTTATACTGGGGAGGGGGCTGTATATATTATATGGGGCCAGAATTGTTTTATACTGGGGTGGCTGTATATATTATATGGGGCCAGAATCGTTTTATACTGGGGGAGAGGGGGCAGCATTTTAATATTCGCATTAAATATGCTAGAATCGGCCCTGGTCGGTAGCCATCTTGTCTAACGCTCTGAAGCTGAGCTCTTCTCTGCTGATGCACACACTTATTTCCTGCTAGCCAGCAAAAAAACAGCAGCAGGGAGAGGAGAGCTAGCAGCAGGGAGAGGGGGAGGGAGGCATATCAAATCTGATAGTGTGACAGAGATGAAGCAGTGCTGACTGTGTCATTGGGGTACATTTACTAAGGGCTTTGCGACACACTTTAGTCAGACTGTTCACATTCTTCATGGCTAAAACGGCTTGCACAGGTATTTAAGAAGTGTGTGCGCTGTGATTGTGTCGCACGAAACCCTTTTGTGGCGCAGCTGCGCTGGCTTCCATGTGACACAAATTAGGGGGCTTGCCATCGGACTGATTCATACCGAGCGCCGTATTTAACTTTCAAATTTTGTTGCACGCCCTATGCACCACAAAAAAGATGGTTCCCCTGAGCGGGGAAGCGATACATTCAAGATTTCTGGCGCAAGAGCTTAGTAAATCGCTGCACGCAGCATTATAGAGGGGACAATGCACTTTCAGTGAACTCAAGTGACCTGGTATGTAAATGTGCCTCATGGATCTCATCTCTGATCTGTCTCATCTCTCCTTCTATTTGTCAGATCCTAGTACAATGGCAGATTTACTTACCCGGTCCCTGCGCGATCCCCTAGGTGCGTTGCCCGATGAGGAGGAACAGCTGCCGCGATTCACTTGTAGTGTGTGGGCGATATCCTGCATCTGACGCTTCCCCGCTTAGGTCCGTCGGAGTTCACCTTCTTCTTCCCGGTGTATGTAAGTGCATTGCTTGCGACACAATTTAAATGCTAAATTCCGCGGTTTGTCAGTATCAGTCGGATCGTCCGACGGCCTCGCCCCCGATTTGTGTCACATAAAAGCAGGCGCAATTGCGGCAATATCCGATTGCGTGTGCCAAAATCCCCTGTTCAATGCGGCACAAATCGGAAACCGTCGGGAAACCCTACGGAAATGCAGTCCGCAGACCCTTAGTAAATGTGTCTCAATGTTCAGAAGGTAAATGAAAGTGTATATAAACCTTGTACCCTGATAATCTAACCACATTGTCAGCACACAGAACAAGAGGGATCATAATGGGGCACATTTACTTACCCGGTCCCTCGGAGTCTCCGAAAGTGCATTGTCCGACGACAATGCACTGTGCCACGATTCACTAAGATTGTGCGCCCGATATCTTGCATCTGTCGCTTCCCTGTTTAGGTCCGCCAGAGTTCACCATCTTCTTCCCCGTGTTTGTAAGTGCATTGGTTGTGACACAATTTTAATCTTAAATCCCGCACTTAGTCCGAATCAATCGGATCCGATGGCCCCCCCGATTTCTATTGCATGAAAGCCGGAGACGCTGCGCTAAAAATGATCACGTTTGACACAACCCTTCTAAATACCTGCCAATGGGCGAAAATCCTGAAAACGTCGGGAAATCCGCGGACCCACCGACACTCTGGAATCTTACACTGATCATCACTGAGTAATAGTAGCTAAAACAGCAATAAAACCAAGACAAATTGTAAAGTAAGGGGTTAAAAATGATCTTTATTGTGTAAGCATCACTAGGGGATTGAAATTTGAGAATTTCTTTTGCAGGCAAACCCCTTTAACAACGATATTGATTCCCAGAACACATAAACACGTTACATGGACTGTAGCATCCCACATTAAAAAAGAAATGGGATGCTGTAGTGCCGGTGAGAGGACCTGGTGTCACACAAGTTCCCAGCAGCTTCTCACTACACCTTCAGTCACACACAGGTTACCTTAGCAGCTGTGACACAACACAGACCTCTGCGCGGCAGGAAAAATATCTATATATAATGGGGAAGTAGAGCTGTGTGGTAACCAGAGGCTGAACCATGCCATGGAGTTAGAACGAAAAACGAACGAAAACCCGACAGATTCGGAAAAACCGCCGCATTTAAAAAAAAAATCTGTCGCGGAGCTTGCACTTACCTTCACTCTGCCCGGCTCTAGGCTTGTGTTACAGTCCTGCCTGCAAGATATAAGACCGGATATGATATCATGGGTGACACATGCCGAAGAAAATCATAAAAGACAAGCAGGGGAAATGCAGGAAGGGATTAGGGGTCGTATAATGCTGGGTGGTCAGGAAACGTTACATCCCTACAAAAGCTAAGTTCTCAGAACAGGTGGAGGCAAAGACTTCACTCCTGGCAATATGCTATTTCTTTACAACGCACACCTTTAAGATGGAAAGACTATAATGTAATTCTACCCTCTAGTGGTAGACATCAAAGAGACAAAGAAGGGATGAAACTGTATGAAATCTTGGTGAGGACCATGTATTGTATCTTACAGGACAGGCAGGAGTTAAATACTTACCCCAGGGCTTGGAAGGCAGGTATGGAGCGAGCCCAGTGCATGGACAGGAAAAGCAGCCGAGATGCAGACTCACAGATATAGTGCACGTTCAGGTATTCTGGCATCGGGCTGGGCATCGTGAGCTGAATGAGAGAAGAAATATCAGAGAAGCTCTGGATAGAGACGGGTAGATATACACAACCTGCACTCATTATCTCTCTAGTTCAGGTCATTATGTGACTTGCATTATGTAGTGTTCCGCAGTCTCTGGGGGTCATTTACTAAGAGCCCGATTCGCGTTTTCCCGACGTGTTACCCAAACATTTCCGATATGCGGCGATTCTCCCTGTATTTCCCCGGGATTTTGGCACACACGATCGGATTGTGGCGCATCATCGCTGGCATGCACGCAATGGAAATCGGGGGGGCGTGGCCGAACGAAAACCCGACGGATTCGGAAAAACCGCCGCATTTAAAAAAAAAAATCTGTCGCGGAGCTTACGCTTACCTTCACTCAGCCCGGCTCGGTGAACTCCTGGCGTTCCGATGCTTTTCAGCACAGCAGCGCCACCTGGTGGACGGCGGAGGAACTACCTTAATAAATCCTGGCCGGACCCGAATCCACCGCAGAGAACACGCCGCTGGATCTTGAATGGACCGGGTAAGTAAATCTGCCCCTCTGTCTCTAATTCTCAGTTGCCTCAGAGCTTGTGGCTGGTTGCCTCTGATACACTGCAGAAGAAACTACTCTACACAGAAAGTAGATGAGAATCTGCTCCGTTACTCTGTCCTCTATCACAGAAAGGCATCAGCAGAATCATATAGGACAGTGGCGGCGAACCTATGGCACGGGTGCCAGATGTGGCACTCGGAGCCCGCTCTGTGGGCACCCAGGCCATTACCCAGCTATTTAGGACTCAGGATGTCCTCCTGCAGTCACAGGCAGCCCAGGATGTGCCACGTTCAGCGCTATTTTAAAGTGACTTGAAGTGCAAGAGGAACAAGGAGGTGTGGACAGAGCCGGATTATCATTGGAAGACCTTCCAAAGGCCTTTGATTCATGCTGTTAAGTGGACCTTAAAGGGAAGATACAATGATAATCCCAATATCTCCTGCTTCCTACTGTATTGGTGTCCTCAGGATGTGAACAGGGGAAGAGGAGAGGAGCTTGAATTGAAGAAGGAAACACTTTCTTCTGATACTGTATGTCACAAAATGTCTTATATTCACTTTAAGGCTTACACAAAAGTATGAGGGACGTATATAGGACCGACATATATACGCCCCCCCCCCACAGCAATGGGCACACGGCGCCCTACAGGAGCGGTATGATGCAGCACACATGTCCTATCTTTCTTCGGAATATGGCATCGTGCGCTGTGAGAGTTTGCAACACATTTAATACAGAGAATTGTGTGGCACGCTCTATGTTAAAAGTGCACCAAAAAAAAAAAATGGTGCACACTTCCCAAGAAGTGCAGGGGGTGCCAGATAATCGGAGACCATGTGCCAATATTCAGTTATCTGGCGCCCCCTGCACACTCATGAGGCAACCTGCACTTACTACAAACTGCACTACTTTTCTTCTCCTCTGACCTTAAAAGTGACATGTGTGTCCGAGAGCAGCGGTCCTTCCACCTCAAGAATAGGTGTGGCCTGATCCCGACTGATGACATGAATGTTCCCTCCCGCCGCTGATTCCAGACCATCCGCCAAGTTCTGGCCGACGTCCGTTGTGTTCAGTGCTTTCGCTAAGGTGTCAAATGCCCTGAAAGAGAGAAATTTAATTATTTACAGGGATAAGAGATATCACATCACCTTGTACCCTGCATCAGCTGTTCCATCACTTGTACCTATACACTGGCTCCAGTGTGTTGACAACAGGGAGCTGCAGCATGGTTTTTAGCTATTCAGTGTATAGTGGAGGCAGCTGACACATTGTGGATCCCCCCCAGCAATGGCACGGACTATCCACAGAACAGGTCATCACTATGAGAATGAATGGTGAAAAACTGATTTCATGCATTATAAACCAAACATACCTTGAGAATGCTGTAGTTACACTGATGCAGAAACATATCTTGGTTAATCCCTATACTGAGTGGTTTTGCTGAAAAAACAATTATAAAATTCAGGACCTTGGGAAAGCTGGGTCAGGCTGGCTGATATAAACACATTACACACGGGAACTTGTAATTACAAATGGAGGTTAGTCAAGACATGACTAATCAGCCTGAGCTGGATCACTCATACACAGCAGCAGGTGCAGCAATTGACTATTCTGCCTGCAGACACAACCCAGGGATTACATTATCCTCTCCTGTAGTGAATAAAAATTAGTGCTAGGAGAAGCGCTACAAGCGACCATACAATCGACAGAGCTGCATTATCATAAGGTTATATCTGTTTTATCAGCAAAACCACTCAGTACAGGGATTAAACAAGATATGTTTCTGCATCAGTGTAGCTACAGCATTCTCAAGGTATGTTTGCTTCATAATGCATCAAATCAAATGGTAAGTTTCCTTTAAGTCATCAAGTATCGAAATTCTGGAGCACTCACCGGGTGATCTCACTGGAGAATTGGTCCTCTTGTTGGGCATCCGATGTGTCCCCGTTATTCAGTGACTCGGTCAGGTTAGCGAGCGAGGTCACCACGTTTGCCAGGGTTCCCAGCCCGCTCTGACTCGTCTCCGTCTGCAAGTTATATGACAAAATCGTGAATTGTTATAAACCAGCTACAAAGTGGTGAAATGAACAGTGAACATGCCGGTGCCTCACCTTGGAATCTGCAGACAGGACCACCGTGCCGTCCTCTCGGATCAGAGGCTGCTGGATATTCACCAACATCCCTGGATCTAGAAGTCCAGCTTGTCTGCAGAAGAGAAGTATCAATACAGGATCAGAAAGTGCCAATAGGACGAGCTCAGACAATGCACATGATCCAATCAACATGAATGTCCCAGCCAACCCCAAAAAGGAAGAATAGGAGATGCAAAGGTCAAACTCATGCATCTCCTTCTTGTTGGTTCTGACCTTGAACTGCATCAAAAATGGGAAAATAAATGTTTCCTTTTATCTCTTAGTGTCACCGCCACCTACATGTCACCTGATGAGATCATTATGGATGAGAGCTCAGTGCTACCACGGGAGAGGTAACAATGCTCCAAAGAACATTAATACAATAAATAAACAGGTCACACAACATTGTTGCAATATAGCAAAGATTTGTAACAGGTGAAAGCCGCCCCAAGTTGTGTCTGTAAACCGGAGGATACGCACCTCCCTCCTTCTTTGTCGGTGACAAATGTAGGTGTTGCTATGAGAGGACTCCTCAGGTCCTTCCGAATGTAGATTTTCTCTGTTGATGCCGCACAGTTTGAGGGTTTCTCCCGCTGAATGTCATAGGGCTTCCTCTCACTCTGCACCGCTGACATACACAAGAACAACAAGAGTATATTAGTGTACAAAGAACCTAACACTCAGATGAACAGCAGAACAAAAATTACGAAAAAAAATGATTTCTCATTTGAGGACGCCATACAGCTCAAGGATCCAATGGACAGAAAAGGTGACAGCTTACTGAAAAAGGCATGGGAAGCTGCCATGCTAAATTTGAAGGTAGACATAGCCACAACATCTATTTCCCACACTTTTTTCTTTTGGTTATCTGAATTGGAGAACCATATTAAAACCGGCACCTCAAGAGAAATGCTACTTGATACTATACCCATTCTAAAATCTGCTACAGCCTTCATTGCGGATGCCTCGGCTGAGGGAGTTGGTCTTCGGGTCTCAGAAGATGCTTTATCGAATTCAGTCAGACTTGCAATTTGGTTGAGACAGTGGGGTGGTGATTGCAGATCTAAAGCTAAGTTGTGTAGTCTTCCTTTCCAGGGTTAATATGTGTTTGGTGCAGAGTTAGACGCATTCCTTGAAAAAGCTGCAGATCGTAAGAAAGGCTTCCCTGAAACAAGAATGGGTCAAAAGAAACAATCCTTTTGTGGCCCCAAAGATCCTTACAGAGGAAAGGGTAAACAAGGTAGATGGAGTTATCCCATAGGTGGAAGAAGAAGAGGGTTCCTACTCAGTTCTAGCAACTCAGTATCTACCTTTAGAAAACAATGACGCCAGAGTGGGAGGAAGGCTACTTCAATTCCGTCATTATTGGACCCAAATAACCTCAAATCCATGGGTCTTAGGGATTCTGTTAGACGGATACAAGTTAGAGCTAAACGCTCTTCCTTCCAACAACTTTGTGGTGACAAAGCAATCATCCCAGCCATTAACCCTTATGGCAAGAGGTTTTGAAACTAAAGGAAATTGATGTGATAACTCCGGTTCCCAAAGAGTCACAGAGAAAAGGACATTATTCTCCTCTATTTCTCTTAACAAAACCAAATGGAACATTCCGTCTAATCTTCAACCTGAAGAATCTGAACAGGCATATTCTTTGCAGAAGATTCAAAATGGAGACTATTTGCTCAGCCATCCTCTTAATCCAGTCAAATGCATTCTTATGTGCCATCGACTTTAAAGGCCCATACTACCGCGTACCAATCTTTCCACCATCCCAAAAATTCCTCAGATTTGCAGTAGTCACTCTGGAGGGAAACACAGCTTGTTTTCAATACAAAGCTCTCCCGTTCGGGATTTCATTTGCCCCAAAGACATTTTCAAAAATAATGGTAGAAGTAGTGGCATTTTTAAGATCCAAGAAAGTGTCGTGATTCCATATCTGGACCACCTACTGATAATTAGTCAAACAGAACAGGAACCTATACAACACAGGAATCTAACGATTACTACTCTGCAACAACTGGGATGGTACATAAACTGGTAAAAATCAAATCTTACCCCCAGTAAAGAGACAATATTCCTAGGCACACTTCTAAACACATCTCTACAGATGTCTTTTCTTCCTCCCGAAAAGATGTGCAGACTTTCAACACCATCATTATTGTACAATAAGAGAAGCCATGAGAATTTTGGGGCAGATGACGGCCTGTATCCAATCTGTCCAATGGAGTCAGAGCCATACTCGGAGATTCCAGTGCTGGATTTTGGACGTTTGGGACAACCCACTCCATTTAGACCAAAGAGTCCATCTACCTCCCAGAGTCAGAATGTTCCTAAATTGGTGGACAGAACTACGCATTTAGTGAAAGGAGTACCCTGACATCCAGTGGCGTAACTAGGAGAGCTTGGGCCCCATAGCAGATTTCTGCATGGGTCCCCCTTCCCCTTAAAAAAAAAATATATATACATATTGGTACAGACACGTTTATACAATTGCACACATTTACGCACTTATGTACAAACTTTTATATTATCTACACACAGATAAACTTCTAAAATCATTCACTCACTTTTATATACACTTATAAGCACACATTTCTGCACTTAGATATACATTTATACACTAATACATACAGATTACACAAAATTATACAGTATATACACACATACCATGCATACACATGCAATTTGCAAACATACTGTATAGTGCATACACGTTACATATATTATATATACATCTTATACATACAGGACAAAAAGGAACGTTTATCCAGCAACCAGGCTTGATTGTCATGCAATAAAACTTCTGTTTATTTCACCATAATAATAAAAAAGTTTAAAAAAGGTACCATGTTACAGACATTTGACGCGTTTCGAACTCCCAAGTGTTCTTAGTCATAGTCTTGGGAGTTCGAAACGCGTCAGATGTCTGTAACATGGTACCTTTTTTAAACTTTTTTATTATTATGATGAAATAAACAGAAGTTTTATTGCATGACAATCAAGTCTAGTTGCTGGATAAACGTTCCTTTTTGTCCAAGATGTACTGATCCGGCTCAGCAAATCTGTGCACCGGCACCTGATGTATGACCACAGAAGGGTGAGCTGATTTACTATTTTTTCCTTTGTTTGTATCATATACATACAGTATACACTCACAGTGATTTATCATACGCGGCCGCTGCTCCAGCGCAGCAGGCATGCATCAAGAGCCTTCGGCCTCCTGATATCCTGCGGGATGCTGGGCAGTGTCTATCTGTATGCCTGGCATACAAATGAATGCAGCCAGCAAAGTTTCACATATGAAAGTTCACCAGTAGCGGTAAGTTCACAGGCGCGGGGACAGGAACGCCCCACGTCGGCCCACTCCCCGCCGTGCCCCTCCACCCCCACTTGCATGAAGGTGGCAAATTGGCGCATTAGGGTGCAAAGGTCCTGATAAATACCCCCCATACTGTGTATACATACAGCACTTATACACACATACAGTATATACAGCATCTACGCATACACATACAGCATATATACACATACAGCATCTACGCATATACATACAGCATATATACACATACAGCATCTACGCATATACATACAGCATATATACACATACAGCATCTACGCATATACATACAGCATATATACACATACAGCATCTACGCATACACATACAGCATATATACACATACAGCATCTAAAAAAACGGGGGGGGGCGGGCATACACATCCAGCATATTACACATACAGCTCTACGCATACACAACCAGCTAATACATATACCGCATCTACGCCATACACATACAGCATCGATACAATACAGCTTACGCATACACATACAGCATATATACACATAAGATCTCCGCATCCACATACAGCATTAGATGACACAGACAGCCATCTTAGGCATCTACATACAGCATATAGACACAGACAGAATCTACGCATATACATCAGCCATATATGACACATTACAGCATCTACGCATATACCTAAGCAATATACAAATACAGCAGCTACGCATAACCCATACAGCATATCTTCACATACAACATCGACGCATACACATAACAGCATACCTACTACCGGAACATAAGATATATAACACATACAGCATCTACGCATATACATGGCCAGCATATTCACCATACAGCAGCCTACGGCATACAGATACAGCATATATACACATACAGGCATCTACGCAACAAATACAGCATATATCAGATACAGCCATCATACGCATACACATACAGCATATAACAATACGAAGCACCTACACACCTTAACAGCATCTCACATAGCTACAGCATACACGCAAACACATACAGATATACACATACAGCATCTACGCATATACACTACAGCATCTCTACACATACAGCATTCTCGCGCATAACATACAGAATATACACAACTACGCATCACCTACAGCATACTACACATACACAGAACGCATACCATACAGCTATATACACTACAGCATCTTACGCATATACATACAGCATATATACAAAACAGCATCGCAATACTACGCATACCAACACCTACCGCAGATATCTACACATACAGCACTGACGCATAACTACAGCATAATACACATACAGCTATACGCATCGACACACAGCATATATACACTACAGATCTACGCATAGACATCAATAGCATCATATACGAACTAATAAACGCATCTAGAAACGCCACTCACAGACTTACACATACCGATAGATCTACGAAATACACAGCGCATATACAATACAATACAGCATTCGAATACTCATACAGCATCTACGCATATCACATACACAATATCTACACAGCTACGCATCTACGAAACATACAGCAACGATAAGCCAACAGATATTACACATACAGCATCTTGCACACATACCCAATACCATACACATCTATCCATCACACATAAGCATATATCCAATAAGCATCTACGCATACCACAGACAGCATGATATACACATAACAAAGTACACATGCATATACACATACAACAGCATACAGCATATATACATTACGCAATACTATATACAGATATCTAGTCACACTTAGACATACAGCATATATACAACATACGCGCAATCTACGGCATACTACAGACATTGCATCACGCATCACAGACAGCCATATACATTACAGCATATATGACACATACAGCATTACGCATAACATAAAGCAATTACACATACAGCATTCTACGCATACACATACAGCATATATACACATACAGCATCTACGCTTACACTATAACAGCATACTAATATACAGATCTACGAACAAAGACCGCATAATACACTAAGCACTACGATACCTACAGCAATATACACATACAGCATCTACGCAATACACGACAGCATATATACACATACAGCATCTACGCATACTACATACAGCATATCGCATGACACATACAGCATACCATACGCATCTACGCAACAACAGCATATACCACACAGTTACGCATATACATACAGCATATATACACATACAGCATCTACGCAGATACGCATAACAGACAGAATATACACATACAACATCTACGCTACAATTCAAGCTATATACACATACAGACATATTACACATACAGCATCTACGATACACATACAGCATATATACACATACAGTATCTACGCATACAACTACAGCATTATCACTCAGATATCGCATACACCTCAGAATATTACACAACAGCATCTACGCATACACAGACAGCATATATAACAACAGCATTCGCATACACATACACTATATCCCCTCAACAGCTCTACGCATATACATACGATCTTATACACATACAGTCTACGCTATACATACAGCATATATGACACATACCGCATCTACGCATACACATACCGCCTATATACACATACAGCATCTACGCATACACATACAGCATATATACACATACAGCATCTATGCATATACATACAGCAATATATACATATCAGCATTACTACGCATCTACGATACACATCCAATATATCACAATACAGAATCTACGCATACACATACAGATATATACAATACAGCAATCTACAGTATATACAGACAGATATATACACATACGCATCACGCATATACATACAGCATCAGCATACATTGACAGCTAGATACATACAGCATACAGCATGATATACACATAACACAGATCTACTACATATACACACATACAGCATAGATATCACATACAGATCTACGCATACACATACAGCCTATATACACTACAGCATCTACGAATACAATACAGCATATATACCATAATACAGCATCTACATAAGAATACACATCACACATAGCAGTAGATATCAC
The DNA here is from genome assembly GCA_019512145.1 of Engystomops pustulosus. NCBI lineage: Eukaryota > Metazoa > Chordata > Amphibia > Anura > Leptodactylidae > Engystomops > Engystomops pustulosus. The sequence goes on from CM033646.1 coordinate 73,169,410, forward strand.
ATACAAATCATACGCATACACATACAGCATATATACACATACAGCATATATTCACATACAGCATCTACGCTACACATACAGCATATATACACATACAGGTATACAGCATATTACGTAATATACAGGCAGTCCCCGGGTTACATACAAGATAGGGTCTGTAGGTTTTTTTAGTTGAGTTGTATGTAAGCGGAACTGTATTTTATTATTGTAATCCCAGCCAGAACTTTTTTGGTCTCGGGGACAATGGATTTTAATGTGGGTTGATAAGAATCGATTAACAATAAGCTCATTACAGACACCTGTGATAACTGTTACATCTTGTTTATTAGCCTAAGGACAAAGTACAAGAAAATACCAATATCAGAGGTCGATGTAACTATGGGTCATATGTAAGTCGAGTGTTCTTAAGTAGGGGACAGCATGTACAATACAGCATAATAACCTACAGTATATACAGCATCCACGCATACACATACAGCATATATACACATATATACATACACACCATATACACTCATACAGAATATACATAAATATTCATGCAGCAGACACACAGACAGCATATACATACATATATACACACACATATACATACACACATATACATACACATATATACACACATATACATGCACAGATCAAATTTCTAACTTACCTTATGGTCCTGGTGGGCGGTGGTTTCGGGAGGGGAGGGCTCCCCTCCTGTTCGGGCAGTAGTGATGTCCTGCCCTGGGGGTGAGGGGGGGCTGTAAATTGGGCGGCGGGTGGCTGATGGAGGCGGGCGTGAGGCTGTGGCGGCAGGCACGTGGGCGGAAGTGCTGGCGCGCGGGAGGACATACCCGATGGTGGGCAAGTGGAGGGGGCGGGGCTGCGGGGTAGAGATGCCGGTGGGCGGGCAGGTGATCGTGGAGGCTTGCGCGCGATTGGGTAGGATGACATGGAGGTGGGCAGGGGATTGTGGAGGCGGCCAGGTGGTTGGGTAGGAGGACGTGGAGGCGGGCAGACGGGAGGGGGAATATGCCGGCAGAGGTACATTATGTTGCCGACTGTCAGGGGGTGCGAGAGAGTGGGCGGCTATATGTTTGGCACAGCAGGCGTTACTGCTGTGCTGTTCAGCACAGGCCCCGTAGCTATTGTTACGCCACTGCTGACATCCATGGTCAGTCAAAGTGATCCAGACAGATGCCAGTCTGTCCGGTTGGGGTGCAAGTTTGGGAGACAAAATTCTTCAAGGTCAATGGACTGTTATGTTCAAATTACTGTGAACTAAGAGCAGTGTGGAAACCTTGAAGAACAGTACCCCAAAACTCGAATGTCATCATATAAAAATCTATACGGAAAATACTACGACAGTAGCCTACTTGAAACATCAAGGAGGCACAAGAAACAAAGAGCTCCTATATCTATCGAAAAAAAAAAATTCTCCTGGGTGGAAAAACATGTCCTCTCTTTGAGGGCAGTTCACTTAAAAGGAGAGGAGAACAAGGTAGCGGATTTCTTGAACTGGAATCACCTGGATCAGAAAGAATGGTGTCTGAATGAATAAAGTGTTCCAAGACATAACTCTGGGGTCATCTGATGATAGATCTATTTGCGACCAGAACCAACTCCAAAGTGAAAAATTTCTACTCTCTGGACAGAACTGGATCAAACCTTCTGATGGATGCATTCAATCAAGTCTGGAATGCTCCTCTGATGTATGCCTTCCCTCCTATTCCAGTGGTTTCCAGAGTAAAACAAAAGATTTGAGCGGACAGGGCTACTGTAATCTTAATAGTACCATATTGGCCAAAAAAAAAGTGGTTCCCGGCTTTAAAAGAGATGGCTCTAACAGACCAGATACTTCTACCCATCAGGAAGGATCTACTGTTTCAGGGCCCTATTTATCACCCAAACCCGCGATCCCTCAACCTCTCAGCTTGGATCCTGAGAGGGCATTATTGAAAATACGAGGTCTTTAACTACCATGAAAGCAAGTCGCAAGCCAGTCACCTTTGCGATTTATAACAAAATATGGAGAAAATTTATGACACTTTGTGGTTCAGGTCATCCTAACCAAACGTCTCCAAATATTTCCCAGGTCCTAGACTTCCTACAGTCTGGATTTGACAAAGGGATAAAGACCAGTACCCTCAAAAATTTAAGCACTAAGTGCTTTCTTTGACCAACCCTTGGCCGACAACAGATGGATCAGCAGGTTTGTGAAAGCCACGTCTAGATTGAGACCAAATTATGTACAGAAGATCCCATCATGGGACCTTTGTTTAGTGCTTAACCATCTCACTGGTCCCCATTCGAACCAATGGAAGATGCTAGCATGAGGGATCTAACCCTAAAATTAACCTTCTTGATAGCAATAACATCCGCTATAAGGTTAGGGGAGATACAGCCATTATCAGCTAGGGAGCCATACTTAGGAATTTCTGATGATAGAGTGATGTTACCGTTTGATAAAACCTTTGTTCCTAAGGTCTCTTCAGAGTTCCATCGAAATCAGGAAATCATACTTACATCATTTTGCCAGGATCCAAAATCTCAAAAAGAAGCTGGTTGGCATTCTTTGGATGTGAAAAGAACTTTGCTGCATTACATAAAAAGCATGGAATCGTGGCGTCAAGATTCCAACATTCTTCTCCAGTTCGGCAACAAAAACAAGGGAAAGAAAGCATCCAAAGCCTCTATCGCCATATGGATTCAGCTAGTTATCAAGGGAGCATATGCATCCTAAAATCTGACTGTTCCTGGACGGGTCAGAGCCCATTCAATCAGAGCCATGGCCACCACATGGGCAGAAAAAAGGGGCGCTTCCATTGAAGAGATATTCAGGGCAGCCACCTGCTCTAATCAATTGACCTTTGCAAAACATTATAGACTGAACATTCAAAATACCAGAGAACTAGCCTTTGGTAGAAAGGTCTTGCAAGGTGTAGTCCCTCCCTAAGGAATTATTTGATTGATCTCCAGGTGGGGTTGTCATGGTGGACGACATGGAAAAAGGGAATTATTCTCACTGTTAATTCGGTTTCCATTAGTCCACCATGATGGCCCATGTATTTTTCCCCTTTAAAAATTCTTACTATGATAGTAAATTGTAGTAATTATGGTGTATGTGAAATTAACATGCAATAAAAGGGTTGCATCCACTGCCAGTATAATTATTTGGTAGTCACTGGAGTGTGAGTGCATGGGGGGAGTGGAATTTAACCTCTCTGCTTCCTGTCCCTACAGAGGTCAAGGGGTCATCCTCCAGCTGGGGTCATCATGGTGGACTAATGGAAACCGAATTAATGGTGAGAACAATTCCCTTTTTTTATGTTATGGTGAGCGGGGATCCCCCTTGAAATAGTTTATAAAATCTCATGAATTGGGCATAAAACTTTGCAGAGCGTTTCATCATTTTAGTCATTATAAAAGTGTAATTTTTGGCCTAAATGAATGTATTTTCCAAAAAAAGTAAAAAAAAAAAAAAAAGTCTAAATCGCACTTCCATTTTGTTTTAACCCATTTGAAAAACTTAAAGGGTTAATAGACTTAATAGAAGTTGGTTTACATACATTGACGGGTGTTGTTTATATAGTGAGGTAATTTATGGGGTTTTAGTATTATTTAGGCTTTTCAAAATCACTTGAAAGCAGAGTTGTCCCTCAAAATGTGAGTTTTGGCGATTGACATAAAAATTTGAAAAATCGCACCTAAAGTTCTAAGCCTCATAACATCCGAGAAAAGTGAGAGGACAGATAAAATATCATTCTAACATAAAGCAGACATTCCGGAAATGTTAGTTATCTAGCTTTTGCAGTAGTTTTACTACCTGTCTGGAATGCAGAACATTTCAAACTTTGAAAATGAAGATTTTTTCTGAAATGTTCATTTTTTTCCAGAATGAAACGCAAAACTTATCACTTATCAAGTACAATGTGTCTCAAGAAAACAATCTCAAAATCACCTGGATATGTTAAAGTGTTCCAAAGTTATAACCAATTATCGTGAGACATGTCAGATTCGAAAAATCGAGTCCGGTCATTGAACTGAAAACAAGCGTCGGTGATAAGGGGTTAAAAACTGACCAAAAACGCCATGCTTCCCATTCAGGAGCTATAACTCCTCCAAGGTTCTGGGCCTGATCCCAGGCCCTTCTATGGGTGTGTCTGCACCTATTATAATCAGAGCACCATTTGTGCCAATTGTCTTTGCTTGGGAAATGCAGGAAGGATCATTAAGTGTAGACTATTCATCACCATTAGGTCCACACAAGGTAACTAACTTACTGCGTGTTGATACTTGTAGTCCTACCCTTGTATTTGGTACTCTGCTAACGTTATATATATCTTTTGTGTGTACTGTTTGTCTGGTGTGTCCTTAAGGCAATTAAATATATAATTTAACCTGCGTTACTCTTTTATCTCTATCCACGATCTCTTTCTCCATGTCTCTGTTAAATACATGTTACCGGTTGGTATCTTACCTCATATAAACCAGTTATGGACCGAGCTTATATCAAATGGGAGCTGGTTGCTAACTACTTGCACCATATCTGGAGGTTGTGTGGATAGCCCTTAATCACTTCCTCTCCTGTGGCTCCCATCCTCACAAGGATTCCATCCCAGCCTTTATCTAGTCAATTCATTAATCATTCTAAAATCATCTTTTATTTTATGCAAATGAGGCTGGTCACCTGGGAGTGATGTCACTGCTGTTAGCCCTACCCCTGCTTGTATTTAGGTGTAATGTATAGTAAATTACTGCTAGTTATCTGCTGACATCAGCTACACAAGTATCTGACAAGTTCTGCTATATACATGGCTGCATTAAGCTGTTGTATGTCTCCTTTACACACACACAGGCTGCAGGGGGCATGGCCGCCAAAACCAGTAAGCGCATAGTGGAGCCATTACAGCATTATGCATCACACCATTATACAGGATGTCATTCAAGCACTGGGGGTGTGGTTGCGCCTCCCATTCATGAATAAGCTGGACAGCTGAATATGATAATGAGTCATTGGACCTCTCTCAGGTCATTTAACCCCTTCATACTCTGCAACGGATATATCCGCCACAGAGCTATGAAGGGTGTGTGAAGAGGGCTCACCAGCTGAGCCCTCTCCATACAGAGATGGGCTTTGCTGCATATTGCAGCAAAGACCAATCGCTTCCACCTGCGGTTGGTGCTTGCACCGATCGCGGGTGTTAACTTCTTCTTTGCCGGCGGCAAGAACTGAAAGCATGGCGGTGCATGGGCGCATGTTTCCTCCGATCGTTGTGACTTAAAGTTGTCCACACAACTTCCGGATATGGCACAACAATAAATCACAGCCCTGTACTGTAGGAGCTGCCACCAGCTTTTCTTAAATATAAGCCTGGTCCGTAGCGGGATTATGTAGGGTGAGGAACCAACCCGGTAGCATGTATATAAGCGAAACTCAATGTGGGGATTCGTGATCGAGATAAAAGAGCAATGCAGGTTAAATATTATATTTAATTGCCTTAAGGGCACACTAGACAAAACAATATATACAGTTGGGATGTATACGGTTACACAGAGTACAAAATACAAGGTAGCACTACAGCAGTTCAGTAAGTTAGTTACCTTGAGTGTGTGGCCCTAATGGGGATGGATAGTCCACACTTTAAGATCCTCCCTGCGCTTGTTGTTGTTAAAATTTCCCCTACGTGAAAGACATTGCTGCCTGAGTGATACCTGAATATATCAGGTGTGGACACACCTCTGCCAACCCAACAGGAGGAGTCATGGGTCCCTCCTACCTGGTACTACAACCAGTGCCCTGGAGAAGCCATAGCTTCTCAAGGGGAAGTTGTAGGGTCATGGTTCTGGTATCATTGGATCCAGGTGAGTCCCTGGATCGCATTGATACCAAACCTGACCCATTTGCTATGGTCCTATCCAGAGATATTGATATCTCTGGAACAGATTATTCTAGAGCGCCGAAAAATGGATTATTAGGATTCCCTGAAAATAAAGAATCCAAAAAAGTATTTGTTCTTCTGGTGATTTGGACCATAACTTCATAACTGTCCCTATTCAACTTAGTGCTGGTTGAAGTTTATGACCCTTTGTCTGTATAGAGTGGGGGGATGCCTGGAGTCGATCTGTCTGCAGAGTTCTATTGAAGTATGGACACATGCTGTGTGAATGTACACAACCTAGCTCAATTAGGCCAATTAAGCTGAGGCTTGGGGAAAGGTGGTGAATTTACGTACAAAAAGGCCGCCTCTCCTCCAGTCACATTTATCACAGCCACCCCCTCTGGGACAGGAACAACCCGGTATCTGTCAACAACACAGCGTTCCTCACAGAATTCCAGTCTGTCTTAGAGGAACCAACCACATTTTCTACTGAGACCGCCTTGTTGAAAATGCATTGAGTGGACTTGTCTGTTGGCAACTACTCTGGCTTCCGAGCTTTCTTGGAATGAAGCGGCCTTGGCCACCACCTTTAAGATAGGACTGTCAAGCTGTATTAAAGACTCGCTGTTTACACGGGGTCTGCCATCTTCCCTGAGTGACCTCATTTCCCTGACACCACCCGATTCTCAGAGCAGCACCTAGAACAAACGTAGATCAAGATCCCTTGTCTGCCCCGTTTGGCTCCAGTTTTTCAAAGACCACCACAACTGCCCTCCTTGTCTGCTGCAGAGGAGGCCATGCAGGTGGATAAAGCTTGTCTGACACCACAAGAGCACTCCAGACGACAACAGGAGAATCACACATACATAGAATCCGGGAGAAGCATCCCTAGATAAGAACAAAGCTTCTCCACGTCTGCATATCCCTGTTCTACTCAGCCCTGGGACAAGTAGCTAGTTTCAAGCTTCAATCTTCCAGGCTTCCAGCTCTGTAGGAAACTTCGTGGATGCTGCCCTGGTCTCCTAGCATCAACTTCCTGTGGTCTATCTTGAGAAGCCGCTGGCCATCTCATTCATCAGTGGGCAGATACTCTGCGATCTGGTCGGGTCCCGAACCGAGCCTCTATGTCTGCAAGTCGGGGCATTGCACAAAGAGAGACTGTCGTTTTATGTGGTACCCTGGTCCACGGCTTCCATCCTTCTGGGTCTTCTGTGGTTGCGGCAGCATGCACCCATGCTCAAATGTCAAACTGGGGAAGTTCTTCCTTGAGGACCGGAATGCCAGTCACTCTGTCTATTGGCACTTCATCCTGTGTCCACCATTTCTTCTGCAGTGTCCTCCAAGGCTCTGGTGGGTCTTCATGCTTCTTATATGGACTTTACGGTTCTCTTCTCAGAGAAGCAAGCTGAGACTCTGGCAAGACAGGAGACCCTCAGTTACCTTTGCTGTGAGAATGCAATCTCACTTTCAGCTCTCCAGGTAGGGCCTCTCCTACTGCTTCTGGCCTGCAGACTAAATCAGACCCTAACGAGGCCTGTGACCTGCACCTGTGGGCTATACAAAAGCCCAGGACCGAAGCCCGGGTGGAGTAGGAGTCCCACTACCAGCCTTCCCCTACTCCATAATAAGCAGGCCCAGTACGGACATTACCAATGTGTCTGTGTTAGCTAGGCCAACACAGACAAAACAGACTATTCCTGCTTATCATGTCTGCATTAACCCTTGGGTTACTGCAGACAAACCCAGGGCTTTTACCACCAGCATTTCATCTGCCTGTAAGACAGATAGCGGTTTTCCCACACAACACCTCTCACTTTCTCACACTGCCCTATCGGCACATCTCCTCCATAGGGTCAGGTGTACTCACTGTCTCTGCCTGAAACCGTGTCTATGACAGAAGGGAATCTAATAGCCGTCTAAAAAAAAATTTATTGTGAAGTACCGCTACCCACTGCCTTTGATCACAGATCTCTTCGACTGCCTACATGGAGCCAAGGTCTTTACCAAATTAGACCTACGTGGGGCATATAACCTTATTCGAATTGGCGACGAATGGAAGACCGCCTTTTATACTTGTGATGGACACTTCGAGTATATCGTCTTATCATTTGGACTCATATCATTTGTAATGCACCAGCCGTGTTCCAGGAGTTTTTCAGAGACTTAATATATACCTGTGTCTTGGTTTAACTGGAAGATATCCTGGTATTCTGGAAAGAGTTCATCATCCAGTCTGTATCTATACAGATCACAAGAACCTTTGTAAATCTGGTACACGGACTAACTAGCCTCACATCCCAAATGTGACATGCATAAAGATAGCCAAAAAAATATACATGAGATATTATGTCAAATAAATTCTTACTTTATTAGTTTAACATAGCACTATCAATAAAAACATTTAAAAGCATATGGCCACATGTGCCATACCGCAATGCATAAATACGTTTAATACACATAGTATGCTACCTACCCCCTATTGGTCCAATCATGACCTACACTGGTGTGTATGAATGCAAGATGATCAAAGCCTGCTAGGACTACTGCTATATACAATATGAATGGCTAATCTAAAAAATAAAGTGGCAAGTGCCTGTTAGTAGGATGAACATTCATCTTATGCCATAAGCAATCAATCACAGAGTCCATAAAGCATAAAAATGATATCACAGTGTTTTGGTTGGGGGAAGGAAGATCACGCGTTTCACCTCTAAGGGCTTCCTCAGGGGTATGAATTGTACAGGTGCTGAGCGTTATTTGTACCCTAAAAGTAAGTGGCGTGAAAGGGCACACCTGCGTAGATCTCGTGTGTAATGTTGATCTGGCGTGTAATGCTGTGGCTGGAGAGGGGTGCACCACGCATGCGCCCACCCAGATCTCGCGCGGTCGGCATAATCCTCCGCCTCCTGCTTGTGCTGGCCGTGCGTCACCAGGCAGACACACCCACGGCACGCCCCCACCCTCGTCACCGCCCATAAGGTAGAGACGAAAATACAATATGACTGGTAAGTTCAACTGATAGAGTCAATAGCCATATGTTGCGGTGTGCATGGAACTGCATGGCGTTTGTAAATATACGACAGAATCTTATGTGTCCATGTCCTATACTGTACAACTGGAACATACAAAAACTGTCACTACAATGTGAAGAGTATAATAGAGAACAAATGCTGAGTAAAAGTATGCACTATTGGGTATAAAATATACCAATATGCCAATTTGTGGTAACCCCAGCATAATTCAAAATGAGGAGCAGGTAGGTATGTAACGATAAGCATAAAATGGCACAGCAAAATTTCAACCTGATTACAAATACAATATCAAACAGGTTATAGCCTTATTCATGTACTGCTGTAAGGCAAATAAAAAATAATGTAAAAAGATGAAAAAGACCTGAAGTCCATAAGGATCACATCTTGTGTGTTGGTCCAAAAATGTTGTTATGTGCCAAATGTGCCTTTCTTCTTTTGCAGTGTGATCTCCGATGTGACTCATCCCATGATGAGTGATCCTGTGTCGACTTAGACCGTGCATGAAAATAGGGAATCTTCTTATTCTCAGGTGAGTGATGCCGATAAATGAAGTCAACTTGTTATTTCTATGTGCTGCTGTTGGAATGTTATCCAGTAATTAGATAAGGTGCAGGTAAAACTAGTGAAACAATGAAAAAACAAAACCATTAGCGCAAGTGAATAAACCTAAGTGTTAAGTTTGAATCATAACAGCATAAGAAAATTAGCGACCACCTTAGTGGTAAAACTAAAATACTCAACAGGCAGAGACGATAAATGATATCTAAAACTAAAGTACTCAACAAACAGAGACGATAAATGATATCTTGATATGAATATGGATTTTGTCCCTACCCTTAAATGTAGGCCAAATTCATACCTGTTTGTAAAAACCGGTGAACAGCCATTCTTCATTGAGTCCTATAGGTGCCATTGTGTTCAGCTCGTAAATCCATCTTGATTCCTTTTGAAGAAGTAGTGGCGAGGGGTTCCCACCTCTGATGTTAATATTGATTTTTTTTCAAGGCCATATATTTTTATGCCCTTACATTGGCTGTTGTGATGATTTAGGAAATGCATTGCCACCAATGATTGGTTCTTATCCTGTCTTCTGGCCGTGTTAATGGTAGACAGATGTTGCTGGATCCGCTTTTTCAGTGGTTGCGTCGTTTGCCCCACATAGAAAAGTACACTTGATCAAATAGATGACATTTCTGGTCTTACAGTTGATGTAATTTTTTGACCTGTATGAATACTTGCTTGTTGGATTGGTAAAAGAATCTGTGTTGGCCATGTATTGACAGATGTTGCATGCGCCACAGGGGAATGTTCCCCTAATTTGGTGACCACCAGTTGTGCTGATCACTGATTGTATGAAGTGGCTCCTGGTGAGATGATCTTTTAAATTTTTGGCTCTTAACGTGGGTTTTGTGTCAATGTAATCTTTGAGTTTGGGTTCACTTTGCAGTATATTCCAATTTGTGCCCAAAATTTTGTGAATGTCTTGCCATTGGTTGTTAAAGGTTGTAATAAGTCTTACTGTGTAGTCTGTTTTCAATTTTTGATGGGTATGAGCAATGTGTTTCTATTTCTCCCTTTTACTCGCATATAGGCTTGTGATATGACTTTTTCCTCTTGCTCTCAGTCTAGAAGTAAGTTCTTTAGCATGCACTTTATAATCTTTGGGATCACTGCAATTTTTTAGTCTTACAAATTGACTGTATGGTATTCCTTTTTTTTGGTGGTGAGGATGAAACTGCAGGATGTTATTCGTAGCTGTTTTTTTTCTAAATAACGAAGTCACAATTTTCTTTTGGTGAATAGATAGTTTAAGGTCCAGGAATTCGACTGACGTTTCAGAGATGCAAGGAGACAATTTCACATTGATTGCATTCGTATTAAGTTAGTCAATAAAGACTAGACATTCATCCATGGAACCCTGCCACAGAAAGACAATATCATCAATGTACCTATACCATTTGATGATTCTGAGGTGGTATGCTGATGTTGGGTGCACGTGTGTCTCCTCCCACCACCCTAAAAAAGGGTTAGCGTAGGAGGGGGCACAACGTGCACCCATGGCTGTGCCGGACACTTGTCTATAGGTCTTATTGCATACAATAGTACTTTTTAAAGAAATGGGGAATTGTTATAGAAAGAAATAAATAAATATTGTGTCACACATCTAAAAAGTAATTGATATAAGACATGAGAAAAGAGATGTGCAAGAAAGACACTAAGAATTTTATTGAATACGACATTAAAACAAACTTAAAAAACCCGGTGAAGGGTACAAACCACACAACAATCCCCAGTACAATATAGGTAAATAGACATCAAGGTAAGTAGTTAAACATTAAAGTGCACAGTATATATATCACAAATTAATCCGGACCAAGAAAATATACATTAAATATACATGAAATATACATAAGTAGCTAGCATAAGAAATGGCGCATATAACAGGTCCAGAGCAAAATAAAGTGCAGTGCATAGAGGTACAAATAGCTACATTACCATAAATAAACGATTGGATCTGGGGAAGGATGAACGCCCCACGCGTATCGCCCGGCTTGCGGGCTTCGTCAGGGGATACTGACATTTGTATGGTGGCATGTTTATATATGCCGGGCGCGTCGTCGCGACCCAGCCCCATCCGCTCCATAATGATGTAATATCCGGTCACGTGGACCGGAAGTATTCGTATGCGTTTCACCTAACCGGAAGTACCCAAGGAAACCAGGAAGCTTGCGTTCCATTATATCCAGGGCCAATGAGGCGCTTGTTAGACTCCTGCCATGAACCGCAAAGGTATGTTTACAACAGCGCATCCATGTGAAGTAGTACACGTAAAAACTTGGTGAACAGATAAAATAAGTAAATAAATAATGCACACTGCCTTGGTACATATGTGAAAAGTGAAAATAAGAATGATATATATGTTTTGGAGACCTCGGCGAAAATATGAAAAATATTAATTCAAAGCATCGACGCAGATAAAGAAGTATATGAAAAGAAAAACAAACTGGAAAAGAAGGATATGTCAGAGCGATGGTAAGATGTTTAATCATATTGCGACACCTATGTATTGCACTCATGATCTAATAAGAGTGTCGCACATGACATAGTATCGACGATGACATGAAAAATAATTAAACTAGACAAACTCTATAGTTGGTAGACTAAGGCACAAAGTCAGATCGCGAAAAACAGTATGGAGCTGAGATTACATAAAAAACTGTGATGGATGAAAAAAACTGTGGCCACAGTGTAAAAACTACCCTTCAACGGGTATGAGTATCAGCGAAGGCATCAGTATATGCCATAAAATGTGTATTCAGATCATGTGTATAACGATATATCATGCTGACTACTGCCGTTATATAGATTGTCAATAGAAGCACAAGCATACAAAAATAAATAATAACAAGGCTGCTCAGGTAAACAGCCAGACGGCTTCAATACTGAGGACATATAAATCCGTGGAAGCAGAAAACGCCGGCGACATATACAAGGACGTGCTCAATGTAGCAAAACTCCAAGGTTGTCGAGATATGTCGCTATGCGACAGCGATTTATAATGTCTAGTATCTGCAGCTGCTAACCAATATGTTTGTTACGTAAACCAAATATCGCAGAAAACACTTTTTAATAATGTAGAAACGGCGATCTACATAGAGAATGTGCCAACTTTAAGGAGATCACATATCCAAGTATCAAATCTGAAGTGAAACAGTGGTGCATATAAAGTGCACTGTGCACATAGTAATAATGTGATCATAGATAAGGTAAGACCGGCTGGTATTAGAACAATATATCAACCGGAAAGTTGTATCAGAAATGAGATGGAGATAAGACGAGGCTCATCGTGTAAACGTAAAAAAGCAACAATCCACAAGAGAGGTAGTTAGTCAAACATATCAAGACATCAAACCGAAAGTGTATATGCTGGTACTATAGTCATAGATAGGACAAGGCCAATTAGTAATAATTCAATAAAACGAGAAGGCAGGCTTTGGCAGGGGCAAAATGGAGGGAGAGCTAGGCCGCGGCAAGGCGGCCGGGGCACATACAAGCGAAACTACAAAATGCTAAATATATAATGATACATAACAGACAATGATATATAAAATCAACGAACGATCACATTCATAGAGCATAATAGAACCCAACACAAAACTAAACAAAGACCAAACACCAAGAACATGTTAATATGTACTGTGTTAATTAATCCAAATGAAAAATATGGACTCAGAGATCATCTAGAAATACGTGTTTTACACAGGGGGGGAAGGCTCAGAGCACCAGGTTATGGTTCCAGGTAAGCGGACTGTAGTGGAGAGTCTTCTCAGGGCCAGGTTCCGTCTGTAGATAGTAGAGTACTCAATAAAGCAAGAGCTTTTTCATCAAGATACAGTAGAATCTGTGACTTGGAAAGAAAAAAAGAAAAAGAAAAATCAATGTGGAAAAATCAAATGCAGAAAGTGATCGTGAAGAACAAAGATTAGGGGACCCGTAAAACACAAACCATCGGGGGGCCAATGGTGGTGAAAAAGGTGTGATACATGTATAAAATGTGAGCTATGTTTAGATGTGGTGACCAATGATTAGTTGAATAGGGGTTGCAAAGGTGAAGTAACAAAAATGAACATATGTGAGAATGTAGTGTTGACTACATTCGAGGAAAAGATATTAAATGTGGACATGAATGAAAGTGTGGTGTTGACTCAGAGAAACAATAATGATGTCATGAATGATGACCTACTATAAGTACAGGGAACATATACGTGTAACCATGAACCTAGGTTTTATAGTGGCCTGTGAAAAGCAACTCCTCATTCAGTCCCCTAGGGGAGACCGTGTCCAATGTAAATATCCACCTGGACTCACTGCGTAATAGAAGGGGAACAATGTCTCCTCCTCTGTTGTTAAGTGTCACCTTCTCCAGTCCGACAATCCGAAGGCCCCGTGGGCTCCCCCCATGGTGCTGTAAAAAATGAAGTGCAACCGAGGTTAATTTTTTACCTTTTTGTTGGTCAGACTGTGCCAGACGAATTGTAGATAAATGCTGTTGGCACCTCTTTCGAAGCTCTTGTGATGTCTGTCCCACGTACAATTTGTGGCAAGGGCAGATCAGAACATAAATGATTCCTCTTGTTTTGCAGTTGATGTAACTCCTGATTTTATATTTTCTCTCACATGTTATGTCTTCAAAGAACATGGTGTGGGAAACAAAGGGACAAATGGAGCACTCCCCACACGGAAACGAACCATAGAGGCGTACGCCCCGTCCCAGGGGGGCCGATGGTCGTTGAAAATGGCTGTTCATCAAAGCGTCTTTGAGATTCCTCGATCGTCTGGCTGTAATATGTGGTTTTTCCGTGAGAAATGGGGCAAGTCTATTGTCACTTTTGAGAATACCCCAATTTTTCTCAAGAATTCCATATATCTCCGTCCACTGGTTGTTATAGGTTGTAATCAACCTAGGTCTGGAGTCTAATGGTCGGGTTTTAGTTTGAAGTAATTGTTGACAGAGGGTAACCTCTGTTCTTGAAGCGGGAAGTTAGATCAAGTGCATGCTGTCTGAAGTCTTTTTCATTACTGCAATTACGTTTGACACGAAAAAATTGACCGGAAGGTATGCCATTTTTGAGGTGGAACGGGTGGAAACTGGAGAAGTGTAATAGGCTGTTGGAGGCCGTTGTCTTGCGATAAAGGGAGGTTGTGAGTTTAGGATGTTCATAGGTAATGTTGATATCCAAGAAATCTACTGTGACCTCCGAAATGTGTGCAGTTAATTTGATGTTCCAGGGGTTAGTGTTGAGTTGACAAATGAATTTGTTACAATCCTCGTGGCTACCTGTCCAAAGGAAGAGAATATCATCAATGTAGCGTTACCACCCCGCTACCCAAAACTTAAAGGCTTCGAGGTGGTAAACCGTATTCTCCTCCCACCACCCCATAAATAAATTTGCATACGAGGGGGCACATTTCGCCCCCATTGCCGTGCCCGACACCTGTTTATAGAAGACACGATCGAACAAAAAATAATTCTGGTGTAGAACCAGATATAGTAAATCCAACAAAAAATAATCGTGCCTCCTATCCATTGACCATTGTTTGTCAAGAAAGTAGGCAATGGCATCCATGCCTACCTGGTGTCCAATGATTGTATAAAGGGCTTCCACGTCAAGGGTGACTAGCAGGACCGGAGTGGAGGTTTCAAAGTCTTCAATTCTCTGGATAAGATGTGTAGTGTCCCGGACATACGAAGGTAAGTCGGCAACTAGGGGCTGAAGGAAAAAATCAAGGTAAGTACACAACCTTTCGTTCAGACCCCCAATCCCCGAGACAATTGGACGCCCCGGGGGCCTAGTGAGGGATTTGTGTACCTTTGGCAACATGTAAAATGTCGGCACAATGGGCTTATTCGTCGTCAGGTAGGTGGCTTCACTTTTGTTCAAAATACCAACCCGAAGTGCTGCTTCCAAAAGTCAATCGATCTTACCTTTAAAGATGTAAGTGGGGTCTGAGGGTAAGATAGCATAGAAACGGGGATCATTCAGTTGTCGTCTGGCCTCCTCCAGATATAGTTCTAAGGGCCAGATGACGATATTCCCGCCCTTGTCCGCTACCTTAACTAGGAAGGACTTCTGTTGTTTGAGGTTATTAAGGGCAAGGCGCTCTGGCTTAGATAGATTTTCAAATTTATTATTGTCTGGTTTTAAAGCCCTGATGTCACGTAGGGTAGTCTCGTAAAAAAATTGTTCATCCTTCCCCAGATCCAATCGTTTATTTATGGTAATGTAGCTATTTGTACCTCTATGCACTGCACTTTATTTTGCTCTGGACCTGTTATATGCGCCATTTCTTATGCTAGCTACTTATGTATATTTCATGTATATTTAATGTATATTTTCTTGGTCCGGATTAATTTGTGATATATATACTGTGCACTTTAATGTTTAACTACTTACCTTGATGTTTATTTACCTATATTGTACTGGGGATTGTTGTGTGGTTTGTACCCTTCACCGGGTTTTTTAAGTTTGTTTTAATGTCGTATTCAATAAAATTCTTAGTGTCTTTCTTGCACATCTCTCATATCTTGTTGAATACAAAGTAATTGTGATTAAGCACAAAGAAAAGGAGTTCCAGAATAAAAGAATCATTACGATCCGAACTTGTTTGTCTATCCAAGTAATAGGTGACTGCTTGTATCCCTATGTTGTGTGCTATGTTCGTATATAGCGACTCTACGTCCATCGTAACTAGGAGAGTTCCTGGTTCCACTTCAATGTTTTCTAGCTGTTCAATTAGATGCATTGAGTCTCTAACGTACGATTCTAGTTTGAGTACGAAAGGCTGTAGGAAGAAATCAAGATAAATGCATGCACGTTCACATAGTCCTCCGATCCCAGCTACAATGGGCCTACCTGGTGGTTGGGTTGTAGATTTGTGGCTCTTTGGGACCAGAAAGAATGTGGGTGTAATCGGTGTATTGACAGTGAGATATGTAACTTCCTTCTTAGTGATGATATCTTGAAGTTCTGCCTCAGCAATCAGACGATCAATTTTTCATTTGAAAGTATCTGTTGGGTCCGCGGGGAGCCTAGAATAGAATTTTCTGTTGTTCAGTTGTTTTTTCGGCTTATATCACATAGTCCTCCATTGCCCAAAGAACCACATTACCTCCTTTGTCCGCCTCTCTGATTATGAAGGTCTTGTTAAGGCTAAGAGATTTTAATGCCTCATTTTGTTCTTTAGAGATATTGTTAGCTGGGACTTTATCCACCTTCAGATTTTTTAAGTCATGAAGCACTGTGTGAAAGAACACATTTACTGCAGAGGCCCAAAGAGGGAGTAGATTGAGAGGGAAGACGGCTGGGAAATTTCTTACCTACTTGTGTAGATGGATCGTCTTTATTTTCTATTAACAGTTCCAACAGATCTACAAATATTCTTCTTTCTGTCTCTGGAAGATTGTCCATCAAAGATGGCTGTTGATGTAGAATTTTAAAGGTAAGTTGTCTACAAAATAAGTATAGGTCTTTAGCAAAAGTAAATTTGTCTAAGGTTTGCATCGGAGAAAAGGTTAAACCGTTCTGTAATACTGATATTTCAGCTCCTGTCAATTAATGTGAAGAAAGGTTAATGCTTTGCAATGTGTTATTGTTGGTGCCTACCTGTTTATCTATCTCCGATATTGACGATTTGTTCGTTTGTGTCCCGGTGAGACGTCCCTTTTGCGAGTGTTGGCTCTGTCTGGGCCTGTATCCACATCGCTGGCATCCGTGGATAAAAAATCACTTGATGCAGATTCAGAAGTGGCCTCTGCTGTGTTTTGTTTGACTTGGTGATTACTGCTTATAGGTAGGATATCTTCTCATCCCTCGTTTGTTACCCTTATGTGTCCATTTATATTGCTTTGTAAGTTGGTAATCCTCTCTGTTGAATTTAGTTCTTTTACCCTATTTGATCTCATTTTCATATTTTTCCAGAATGTCTTTCATTTTACTCTGAAAAGGGATCACTTGATTTTGTGCATGAAATTGCACAACTTTAATTTTGTCTTTGGCTTGTTCTAAAAGGGCCCGATCGTGTGTAAGTAGCATTTGTATCAGTATTATTGAACACTGTGTTAAGCCTTGTTCCCATGTAGTTTTGAATGTGTCCTCTACTTCTCAAGAAGGAAAGATTTGGACTCTCAATCCTCTAGGCATGATGCCTTGTTTTATGTACTTTTCTAGACTATTGATGTTCTACCATTATATAGGATCACAAGAACCTCCTATACATTCACAACAAACCCATTGGTCCCTCTTCTTCACTTGTTTTAATTTTCTGATTCATTTCCGTGCAGCAGAGAAGTATGTCAAGCTGATGCCCTCTCTCGGGCCTCTGATGTAACTGGGGAAGAAACCGCTCTTGGACATATTGTTCCTCCTGAACGCTTGTTGTTGCCGCTCCTGTGGATCTATGGCAGATTCCTCCTGGCAAGACCAATGTCCGACCTGCTCTTCGGAAGAGGATATTTATTTGGAGACAATACTCTTGTGTGGCTGTGCACCCTGGGGTGCAGCGATCTGTCCCTCTCATCTCTCGTTTCTACTGGTGGCCAGGTCTGGTCAAAGATAAACAAGATTTTGTGAGTTCCTGTCCTTCCTATGTCCAGCCAGCAGGTCTGCACATGCCACTGTCTATACCCAGATGCCCATGGACTCACGTAGCCATGGACTTTGTTACGGATCCTCTGCCTGGTGTGCCGTCAGCTTCTCGTCTTGCCAGCTTGTTCTTTCTCTACATCTTCCAGCTTCATGGACTTCCTCAGCACATTGTCTCGAGGTCTAGTTTGTTTCTGGCCAGGTTCTGGCATTCCTTGTGCAACCAACCACAAGTTAAGCTGGACTTCTCCTCTGCCTATCCTCCACAGACGAACTGGCAAGTGGATAGCATCAACCAGACTCTGGGCTGCTATCTACGGCACTTTGTCTACACTGGTGGACTGGTACACCCTGTTACCTTGGGTGGAATTCTCCTATAACTCTCTGGACTCTGCCAATGCCGCTCCCTTCTTTATTGTTTTTGGACGACATCCACACCCACTTCTCCCTCTGTCTGTGCCTTCTGATGTTCCTACCGTGGAAGAGCTGGTACAAGACTCCCATCATGCGGATCCCAACCTCCTTCCAAGTCTCTCTTTTAAAGCCTGTCATCCTGAATCTCTTCTCTCAGCATGTACCTCCTCCTCCTGAGGCTGATTTCAACAATGTCTTTGAGGTAAAGGAGTTCGTGGTCATGAAGTCGGTTAGAAGGAAGTGGTTCTTCCTTATCAACTGGAAGGGGTTCGGGCCCGAGAGTCTGAAGACAACATTCTGGTCCCCGGTGTTCTTCAGAGGTTCATTCAGGCCAAGAAGAGGAGGAGGCTTAAGGGGGCTATGGTCAATGGTGCCCCTGTGACCCATGTCTCGGGTCACTGGTGCACCTGTGTGACTTCATGCAGCCCATCATGTCACTCACTGGTGACCGGCTCCTGTCTGAGCTGGTGAACCTACTGAACCAGTGCAAGCGATGACGTAAGCTGACACCAGGGAACGAAGTCTGTGGCACCTGGTTCACCGGAGCCCGCTGCAAAGCAGGTTGGACTTGCTGCGCGACTTTGCTTGCAGTGGTGGCGAAGGCGAACAGAATCGGCCGGCAGGATCAGAGTCGGGGACAAAGCTGAAGGTCAAGTCAGGCGGTAGGGAATCGAGGTCAGGAACGGAAGCAGAGGTCACAATGGATAATACTCAAGAATCGCAAAATAGGAAGCTTTCTTTAGGGCTGTGAGGCACAAAGATCCGGCAGGGGTCACAGGTTACCGGCTGGCCAGCGGCAATTAGCGGCGCACTGGCTCTTTAAATCTCATAGAGCCAGCGTGCCCTAGAAGGCAGTGACAAGCACTCCGCACCACAGGAAATGCCGCTGGAACGCACCTCCCCCTTTTTGATATTGATATGAGATTTTTGATACATTTATCAATATCCCACACCATTCTCTACCGTTTCTTCCTGGCAGGACAAGCCGTTGGCATTGCAATGATTGCTAACTTTCTTGTGCTGTATTGTGAATTAGATAGTTTTGGGTTGAATTGAGCATCTTCTAGGAACCCTTCCTCCTTTGCTACTACTATCATGCCTACTAGGCTTTCATCCTCCCCTTTTTCTGGGAAGCTGCAGATTGGCATGGAAGACACCTCTGGAGTTTTGTCAGCCATCTTCTTCAGCTTCAGTAATGTTTTATCTGTCTGACACAGACTGGACAAGGTTTCAGGCAGCACTGCAGAGTTGGCTGTTAACACTCCATCTCTAAAATCTAGTATCCAATGGGGGATGTCAGCCAGGGTCACCACTAGGAATTTCTGGGCTACTGACGGACAAATTTTGTGAGCCCCCCACTTCCCCAGGCCCTTTAGTTTTCCATGTTGAAACATAAATGTGTACCCATAACGAGACAAAGGTGCTCCAGGCTGTATATGTGTTAATGGAACCTGGAGCCCCTAAGGCTCATTTGGATAATTGTTAAAGCCCTTTAAAAGAACATATCCTGCCACTGGGGGCACACACCAGTATGTCAATAGGCTTAGTTTACAATCCTTCATCCTAGTGATAGATGCCCTTTAAATATAAAAGCAAAAATTACATGCATTGCAGCTCTATTTTCGGTGTTATAAATAACGAAACAGGGGAAGAGTGGGTGCGATGGAGAGGAGGCATTACATACAGTATATAATATACCATTCTATACATCGCCAATAATAAATGTCCCATACCAAATCATACCAGAAAGAGTGCAGGGGAGTAGCGGCGCCCCCCTACTCTCATGTGATTTTGGGGGGATCCCGGGCCCCTCTATAGTCAGGGCTCCTTGAACAAATCCCCAAACCCCGCCTGATGGCAGCTGTGATGTCAGCTGTTGAACCACCTCCTACTGGACTGCACAAACGAGGGGGCTAAACATCTAGCCCTCTGGCTGTGAGTCACTACAGCAATGTGGGTAGAATCCCCTTTCCTGTTCTGCTGGAAAGGTGTGTGGGAAAAGATTCCATGCCTGCACACTGTGTCCAACCTGCCCAACAGTATAAAATTAACCTGTTAGCTCTCTGCATCTGATATATAACACGCTGAGCTCTGTAACTTTGTGTTCAGTGTCCGATATATCGGATGCAGGCGTTTACAGCTTCTTTGACATCACCCTTTTCTCGCAAGGAGCAGTGCGTAGGAGTAGCATTAGTGTGGCAGAGTTTGTAGTGCAGGGGAAGTAATAGAGCAGAGGAGCAAACGTGCATCATCCAAAAACCTTTTGCTATCCACACACATCTAACCCGCATCATCCAATTGTACGCGGAAGGAAACGCACCTAGTCGGTCCAGACGGGATATACACTTAAATAGCAGAAACAACTCTTTACAGTTAATAATGGAACATAATCTCATGTCTGAAGTTCAAACCTTTAGGGAACCTTGTGTCGAGTCGGGAAGATTCAATAGGCCTCACAATCTTGTAATGGTTGTATTTGTTCAATCACCATAGTATATAGTGAAGCTAATCTACCATGGTGTACCTCAATAAAATGACATGATACTCCAGATAAATTTCTTTTATCTTTTTTGTTCTGTTGTATTCATTTTAAACCAATTAGTAATGTCTCTTATATGTTCTAGAAATCTCTGTTTGAATTTTCAAAAAGGTACACCCAATATATGATTTTTGACAGGCTGAACATTCCAGTTAAAAAAACTGTTAATCACAAACTTTTGGTTGTTCTCAGAATTAAAGAACTGTTTAGCCGGTGTCACAAAATTACAGGTTTTACAAGGATATGTCCCATATTTAAACCCTTCTGCTGTAACCATCTTTGTTTGCCTTTCTCTTTAGATCTAAACATGCTTGATAATACACGGTTACCTATGGTTTTTGTCTTCCATGCCACTACTCTGCAACCATTACTCAGAATTTTTCACAAAGTTTCATCCTCAAACAAAATGAAGTAGACAGCCTGTCCAAGTCACTGATTTCTGGAGGTGACACGTATAGGACAAGCAGTTGACCATGGCATCAAATCATTATACAGCTTTAGCAAAATGCCACAATTAATTAAAACATAACTTTTAATAGAGGTAAGTAAAAGTAACCACGCTCAAATCCGTGGTCCCGTCAAAACACACTTAATATGAGAAACACCTAGTGAAACAAACAACCACATGAACGGACAATTGTATGCCGTACCATAACCAAAAAATATTTACAAAAGCAGCATAAGAGAGGGCCACATGCAATAGTGCAGATTTGCCAGTGTTGGGAGTAAAGAAAAGGTTGGATCTTACCCGTCTTCTTCCAGGGGTAGCTGCAATGGGTACTGCTTAGTCCACTGATGACCTGTTCGTCCCTACTGTAGCTGATAGCCTGATCCCCTTTGTATTCTCCCAGCCCTTACAAGGGAGGTCCCAAATTTTCCCCCAGACCAGCTGTTATGCCCTAACTCTAAATTGCATATCTTCATTATTTCCCAAACAAAATGGGTACATATCTGTATTATCTGTGTGTTTTGATGGAGTTGGTCTGAAAACTGTAAGGTCACAATAGGGGAATCATTATTATTTAATGTGTTCCTATGTGATTTTCTCTTACTATCCAACATATCCTCTTGTTTTTGTTTGCCATTATATGTTTAGTTCTCTTGAGCATCCAGTGGGGATACTTTCTATCTCTCAGTCTATGTTGCATTTGATTGGCCTCTTGTTCATAATTATTCTGCAGAGGACCGTTCCTCCTCGCCCTTTTTAACATCCCTACTGGGATAGCCCTAATGGAGTGTTTCGGGTGAGAACTATTGGCATGGAGGATCATGCATTTTTTACGATATGTTGAAGTAACTGTTATCGTATTTGTATGTGAGGTTTGTAACATCAAGGAACACAATACTTTCCAAACCCATGCTCAATGTAAATTTAAGATTTAATGTGCTATTATTAATGTAGTCCAAGAACACTGGTACAGCAGATACATCGTACCCCCCCCCCCCTCCCGTATCATTAGGATATCGTCGATGTATCGGCCGTACCAGCGTATAGAGGAAACAAAGGGATTGCTGAAAGTGTAAATAAATTGTTCCTCCCAAAAAGCCATGGCCAAGTTCGCCAATGAGAAGAGAACTTCGCCCCCATTGATACCCCTTGGTTTGGAGGCAAAACAATTGGTCAAATGTCGTCAGATACCATGTGGTCTCTTTCAAGGAAAGTTTACAATCAGTGCTGCAATCACTGTATTTGTCCAAGTGAAATGTGAGTGCATCCATGGCAACAGAGTGGGGAATAGATGTACACAACATCACAACTGACCCACATTAAGTTAGTTGATCATTTATTGTTTCTCATACTCCGCAGAACATCAGCCAAGTCCTAGAGGGAAGCATTTCACTAGGGGCTGTAGATGTATGTCCAGCCACTGGCAAAGATGTTCATTCAAGGACCCAATCAAGCTGTCTGAAAGTCAGAATATTTCTAGTTGCCCATGGCAACCAATCACAGCTCGGCTTTCATTTTACCAGTGCTCATGAATATTTTAAAGGGGATCTGTGATTGGTTGCCATGGGCAACTAGAAATATTCTGACTTTTAGACAGCTTGATAAATATGCCCCAATAGGTCTCATAGGGGGCATAGTGGATCTTTGGCAGTACATGGAATATAGGAATAATGGGGTTTTTGTTTTTTACCGTAATTAATTCCCTCTGTTTTTCAGTGAGTATTCCCAATGCAATGCCATCATCCACCAGAGCATTCAACTCCTTTGTAAAATTGTTGTAGGATTAGAGGGGAGTTTTGTTTTGGTGCACCCACTGCTGGACCAGGGCTACCACCTCTACAATTTCTACACCAGCACTACCCTGTTCAAGTGCCATGCTTCCAGAAATACTGCGGCATGCGGCACTGTACGCAGAAATCAGAGAGGTCTCCCTAAGTCGCTGCTTGTGCAAAAACGTAAAAAGCACGATTGCAGGGCACTATGCAGCAACTCTGTAATGTGTGTAAAGTACAAGGACAAAAGGGAGGTCCTTGTATTTACCACAATACATGGGCATACCACCACCCCTCTCCCAGTACAAGGAACCAGTACAGAAACCCCCAAACCGGACTTTTAGATTATAACAAGTACATGGGAGAGGTGGACTTGTCGGACCTGGTGCTTCAGCCATACAGCGCCATGCGGAAGTTGAGGGTGTGGTACAAGAAGATGGTCATGCACATCATGCGGATAGCACTATATAATGCTTATGTGCTACATCGATGTGCAGGCCAGAGGGGAACTTTCCTGGAATTTTTGGAGGTGGTAATAAAGTACTTTCTTTTTGGAGACATGGAAGGGGAGAGTGCCAGCACTTCTGGAAGCGAGGCCACATCACGTATTGTACCAGAGCAGCACTTTCCAGGAAAAGTTCCCCAAACTTCCAAGAAGGGAAGGACACAGAAGAGGTGCAGGGTGTGCTCCAAAAAAGTAATTCGGAAGGACACTATTTATCATTGTGAGACATTATGAAAGATTGCTTCCGAAGATTCCGATGTATACATCCCTGGATTTTTGGATTACCATGTTGTTACCCTGATGTACTATGCACAGCTTATACATCATGCCGCATGCTTTTCCTTCTCTTCTAAGCCCTGTCATGTGCCCAGCCTGTAGATTACTGCCCCATATGGGGTATTGCTGCACCCGGAAAAACATGCATTATGATTTTTGGGGTGTTTGTCTCCGGTGGCAGGAGCTGGGCACAAGATGACATAATGGATATTTTTTACTATGCACTATCCATTATGCATCTTTTGGGGTCCACCTGTGGGGTTAAAATTCTAACTATACCGCTAGATTAATTCATGGTGGGGTGTAGTTTACAAAATAGGGTCAGTTCTTAGGGGTTTCTATTGTACTAGCCCCTATTGGCATCTACAAATGCTTCATAATGCCAAAAAGAAATGAAAAAGTACAATGCCTGTGATCCAAATGCAAGTTATTCCCTTTTGAGCCCTGCCGTGTCTCCAACGGGGCAATCCGGAGGGGCGTGGACTGATGCCGAGCTAAGCGGATGTGCTCTGGAGTGCTCCCGGGCCCCTACACCCAATCACCCTCCCTAGGCAGCCATCCTCAGTCCGATCCTCCTCCACCTTGCCCGCCCGTGCTCCACATACCTGCCGCTCCATCCAGGCTCCGTCTTGTGGCGGTTATCGGCTGCACATTGCCATACCACTGCCTGGGCCTGCCAAGCTGCCGTGTGTATCGTGTGGAGGCCAGCGCCTCGTGGATCTCCGGGCCAGCGATCCTCTGCCGGCACGGCCCCTGGTCATTCGAGGGTGTCTCTCCCGAAGCCCGGACCTTTGCTCACCAGCGCCAGGAGCCCCATGGCCTCCCTCTATTCGCAGCTGCGTCGCACCGGGGGCGCCATCTTGTAGCACCCTCTTCCGTGCTGCCTCCGGCTGCGCTGCATTAACTGCATCATCCCCGGACTGCTCCACATGAGGCGGTAGGAACAAACCCTGCGTTGCTCAGCTTGTTTCAGGGGAACCCAAGCTGTGCATCCCATCTGACACCATCTACAGTCCACTACAGGCCCTGTGAGCCCCTCTGTTTCTGGGCCTTATTGTATATTAACCTGCCTCCAAGCGGAGCTGTGCCTAGGGGCAGCTGCTGGACCATTCCAAGTGTGCACTGAACTTTATCTCTCCCATATACTGGTGTCCTGGGTGCCCCATTTGCCCTACCATCAGCCCCGTCCGCCCTGACTGTCACCATGAGTAATAGGAGGAAGACGGCCAAACTGCCCAGAGCGGCGTCCAGTGCATCTAAGCCTCCTTCAGATGAAGAATCCATCCCAGAGGATCCCCCGCGTCCCTGGAGACGCTAGATTCTCAGGAGTGTTCCACATCCCATCCTGTCCTGGCGCAAATACAATCAAAAGTTGCAAAAAAAATTCTCTCGCACACATTCTCACTCTCCTCAGGGGTCCCCAAACTCCTCTCCTTCCCTCTTTGATGGCTCCCAGAGGTACTGGCGGCCATAAACATGTGCCAGTCTAAACTTGTTACCAGAGTGGATGAGCTGAGGCAGGACTTTGTTACACTGAGACACGACGTCCATAAAGCCAAAGAATGCATTACAGAATCAGAGCGCAGAGGTCAAGGATGTCCAGAGGCCTATGCCAACACAGATTAGTGAACTCCAGCGCCAAATGTCTGCATCCATCCACAGAACTAACAATCTGGAAAACCATCAGCGACGCAACAACGTCCAGGTGGTCGGACTCCACGAAAAGGTTGAGGGGTCGGACCCAGTATCCTTTTTTGAAAATTGTCTCAAAGATATGCTCCCAGCAGATACCTTCTCTCCGTTCATTACCAAAAAAAGGGCCCACCATGTGCCATCTCGCCCTGGCACACCAGGGACAATCCAAGAACCAGGGCGGTTCGTGCAAAGGGTGAAATCCTGTATGCTAATAATAGAGTGTCCTTCTATCCTGATTTCTCTGTGTCAATAAGAAAACAGCGGGATCAGTTCACAGATGTCCGTGCTCCCCTCCGAGACAAGAGATATAATTATTCCATGATATATCCATCAAGGCTTCATATTGTATATGGTCAAAAGACTCCATTCTTCACCTGTCCAGTTGAAGCCGTTCATTGGGTTGATGATGCCCCTCGGGCAGCTGCTGGGAGGCCCTCACCTCCTGAATGAAAATGGGCTGATATCCTTTGTGGTTGACATTTATGCTAATTAGATCCTGTCACATGACTGGCAGTGAGAGGGCTTTATGTCCCTTATGGGTTCTTTACTAGCGCCTTTTACGCTTTTACACTACTCCTGTTTCTGTTACTGATCTGCTTCTTCTATGGTCAACTCAGCCTGCTGTATGTTATATAGTCTTGACTCCTCTTCCTTCCCCCCCCCTTTTTTTCTTTCTTCGTCCTCTTCTGTTCTCCCTACATTTGGCTGCCTAACGATCACCTGTTAGTATATACACAATGATAGGTTGGGGTCCCGGGACTATGTGGTTCTGCACTGTGTCCCATCAGGGTTTGCTTTCACAATAGCGTCTGTTTACGTCCCCCCGCCCTTTGACCCAGCTATCCTGCATCTAGTGTCTGACTGACAGCCATGCCTCCTGGTCCGGTAATCTGCATTGGAGATTTTAATGTGGTCCCTAACCCCTCCTTAGACTGCACCAGTGGCCTAGATACGGGCTCAGCCCGCCTAAATATTTGGCTTCTATCTCTGGACTTAACTGCCATATGGCGCAGTAAACACCCTCAGGAGAGAGAACATTCTTTTTATTCCTCGGTACACAGACGTTTTTCTCGTATTGACTTGGCTGATTGCACAAGAGGAAGGGCTGTCAGCTACATTGGTTACTGCTGAAAAAGAATACCTTGAACAGCCTACTCTGGAGAGAAAGAGAGCTTGGGCGCAGGCACAAAGGAATCATTTTGCTGCGATAAAAGAACCTACCAGTTAGTGCTTGCTAGCAAACTTCTGGCATATCTCTCACAGACTGAGCGACCTTCTGCCTCTGTCCCTTCCATCCTTGATAGTAGCGGAGCCCTGGTCACAGAACCCCGAGCTATAAACATGGTTTTTCGCGACTTTTATTCTTGAATTTACAGCTCGAGGTTGTCTGCCTCTTGAGATGACCCAATTCCTTGACAGTCTTCCACTGTGGAGGCTTACACAGGTGCAGTCATCTGAGCTTGATTCCCCTATCTTGGCGGAGGAGGTGGAACTGGCCATACAGTCGCTCTCCCCTCCCCCTCGTAAGACACCTGGTCTTGGCGGGTTGGGAGGTGAGTGGTATAGGGACAAATGTGAGACCTTGGTTCCCCTTCTCCTAAGCCTGTTCTCTGACGCACTTGAAGGTGGCACCCTCCCCGACTCCATGCGCGAGGCTCTCATTGTGGTTCTGCCTAAGCCAGACAAGGAGCCCCTGCTTCCAGACTTATATCGCCCAATTTCCCTTTTAAATTATGATATTAAAAGATTGGCAAAAATACTAGCCACAAGACTCAATAAGGTAATACTTTATGCCTGGAAGGGGAACCAACATAAACATACAAAGACTGCACTTAAACATTGTGGAGGCGGAGGGCTCATCGGATCCCGGGTTCATACTATCCTTAGATAACTGCAAAGCCTTTGACTCTGTTGAATGGCCATATTTGTGGGCCCTTGTGCCTAGATAGGGTAAAGGCCCCTGGTTTACCCGTGTTCCTCCATGCGCTCCCGTGGGCCCCGCTTTCCTGCACTCACCTGTCCCGGCTCCTGGTCTCCATCAGACTGCTGTGCGTGCGCGGGCGTCCCCGCCTCCTAAGGTGAAAATTTACAGGGCCAGCTGAACACTTTCACTTTAGAATCCGGCACCTCCCTTCCTGCCTCGCCAGATCTTTGTGCCTCAAAGCCTGTGAGAAAGCTTCGTAGCGATAATTCCAGCGTTCTTGTGTGTTCCTGCTCCTGAGTCCTGTGTTGCCGCGTTACCCAAGTTCCTCTGTGTTGCTGTGCTTGTGTGCCCTTTCCCTTCTGCTTGGACCTCCCGTTGCTGACCCCGGATTTGGACTTGACCTTGCATCTCTGCATCAATTCGTTGGTCAGCTCCTTTCTGCAGATGCATTTGGATTTACGGAATTAAGGGAAAGACACACTACGGCAAATTTCCACTATAAGCAATTATGGCATGCCTTTAGGGCCCAGTTCGGTTCTCTCAGCCAGAACAGTGAAATTTTCCAAGCTGGAGACTCTGTTGAGCACCCTGGATCTCCCTAAACCATTCACCCAGGTCTATACTTTACTACAGGAACAAAGGTCCAGACCATTTGACAAGGCCCTTGAGTGCTGGAGATGCAACATCCCTGACCTGTAGGATGACGATTGGAGGGAGGTTGAACTATCCTATTTTACATCTGTGGTGAGTGCGAGGGACTGATCCAGTCCAAATTTCTCCACCGGGTATACTTTACGCCTCCAAAATTATTATACATGGGAGCAATGCCTAATGATTTGTGTTTCCACTATCAGGCTGAGGCCAGATCCTTCCTGCACTGTGTCTGGACCTGCCCTATGATTAATAATTTCTGGTCTGAAGTCCTGGAGTTCTCGGCATCATGAATGAGGTTATTAACAGCCACTACGGGAAAATCTTTTTTAGGTTCACTCTATTCTATGCATGGAAAGTGGTGATGACGACATGGAAGGATCGGGACCCCCTCCCCTTAAAACAGTGGATATTACTCATTAACAGTGTGATTCCTCAATACCGCTCATTATACGTCAACACGAAGTGCCCCCAGAAATTTGAGTGTATCTGGTCCAAATGGTGTGGGAATTCTCATACTGTTTTATAATTCTCTCTGGTCTTAGTTTATTTATATAACGAAGGAGAATGAGTGCATTGGTGTGTGTGTGTGTTTGTGTGAGTGCCTGATTGTCCAAGCGTCAAAGTTAATTTATGTTTCAACAAGAGGACTGGCTACGATATTTTGCTTTCCCTCCTGAAACTTGTATTGTATACCACATGTTACTAATGGGAAATGTAGCACTCTGACTGTTACTTTAAGATGTTATTTACTACTCCTGTGATGTGGTGAAGAATAAGCAGTAGCCTGCGGTCTTGTTACTCAGTTTTGTTTAATGTACTTGTGCAAAACTCTGAAAAATTGAAAAATAAAAACTTGTTTTGAGGTGTAAAAACTCATTTTTGATGTGTTTTTCTCCAGTGGCATGAGTTGGGCAAAATGATTTTGTCACTACAATTGCATATTTGATAAATAGCAATACAATTTTTACTCTGCACCACTCACTTTGTTTTACATTTGAGCCAGTATCTTAGGGGTTAAGACGCTCATACAAACCTACATACATTCTTTGAGGGGTGCCCTTTCCAAAATGGGTCACTACTTGGGGGTTTCTATTGTACTGGTACCTCAGGGGCAACCCCAACACCAATCTAGTGAAAACGGAACTCCAAAACCTAAATTTTGCTCCTATGTTCCTGAGCCCTCCCGTGCCTCCATCCTGCAGATTATTGCCACCTATGGGGTAATGCCCTAACCGGGGGAACCTGCAGAAGTTGCTACTAAAACTTGAAACCTTCTCACATCCTTAAACAAAATAATGGAAACCTAAAATTATGGAAATAAAAAGAGGACCAATGGAAAAAGGTTGCTTCAGAAAAAATTGTGGTTTTCCTTTTTGTCCAAAGAGTAGAACATTTGAAACTTTGAAATATGTCATTTTTTTCAAAATTTTCCTAAATTGTTGTCCCCCCAAAAAGAAACTGATCACTGAAATGACACTACTAACATAAACTAAAATGTCTCATGAGAAAACAGTCTTAAAATCACAGAGATATCTTAAAGCATTCAAAAGGAAGAGACACTAGTCAAATTAAAAAGGACTGAGCCTTAATGTACAAACAGGCTGCGTCCATAAGGGTCTAATATCCTCCTGAGAAATAATTAATTTCATTAATTTGTGCGAATAAACAGATAAAATATCGTTCCACTTGATCACAAATTCCTCCGAACAAATGTATGATGGGATCTTCTTAATACGAAGTCCTCGGGGTATCATATTCTTACTGCAATAACTCTCTAAGGTTGAGCAATCCCCCCAGATAACACTTTCCTGGGTTAAATCCTCTAAATTTTTACTTTTTTGTTTGACATCAAAGCTTTTGGGATCTTGTATTACGTCATCACTGAACACCTGTGCACCCTTGACCATACGGTCAGTGTTCACATTGCAGGCTCCTGTGGCCATTATGTGGACCCAAGGTGTGGATACCCAATAGTGCAGTTCAAGGAAAGACATTGCTTGCAATGGCTATATATTTATCCGGGTCGAGAGCAACGTACCACACAACAGTAATAGAGAAAAGGCACAAAATAACAATAGCCAGTGCCACAAAATTACAGGTTTCAGCCTGTCACAAATAATATATTGGATGTACCTTCGCAAATTCAAACAGAGATTTCTAGAACATATAAGAGACATTACTAATTGGTTTAAAATTAATACAACAGAACAAAAAGACAAAAAAAGAAATTTATCCAGAGTATCGCGTCATTTTATTGAGGTACACCATGGTAGATTAGCTTCACTATAAACTATGGTGATTGAACAAATACAACCATTAGCGAGATGAGGCTATAGATCCAAGGTCTTACGAGATTGTGAGGCCTATTGGATCTTCCCAACTCAACACAAGGTTCCCTAAAGGTTTGAACTACAGACATGAGATTATGTTCCATTATTAACCCCAAAGAGTTGGGGGGCGTGGCTTGATGCCGATCTAAGCAGACGCACGACCTGTAAGCTCCCGGGCCCTTGTACCCCATCACCCTCCGTTGGCAGCCATCCTATAGGTCATACCCCTCCTCTCCACCCACACTGTGCCTCGGTTACCTGCTGCAGACACCGGCACCGTCTTGCAACAGATACCGGCGCCGTTCCACGCCTCCCGCCATCCAGCTCCGGCGGCCCACCATGTGAGTCGCGCGGCAACCTGGGCTGCTCCTGCCGGCCCTGTGACTTCCCGACTGTGCGGCCCCGGTCCCCCATAGCTGGCTCCATATATATCCTCCACAGGCCCCGGGACCTTTCCTGTTTCTAGGACTTGCCATATATTAACCCTTCCTGGACAGGACTGTGTCCTTTTGAGGTAGCACCGAAACCCTCACAGTGTGTCTAGATTTTATCTTTGCCAACTACCTGTGCCCGGTGATACTTTGTGGCACCCTGATGTTTTCTTGTGGGGACTCTAACCGCTGTACTGCTGCTACCAATGCTGTTTACCTCCTAATTGGATAACTCTCTTCTTCTCCTTTCCTCCTCCCTTCCCCTCTCCCTCCCCCCTCTCCCCTTTTCCTCCCATCCTACTCCTTCCTCCTTCCTCCTTTCCCTCCTCCCTCCTTCCCCCCCCTTTTTTCGCACCTTCTTCAACTTTCTCTATAATGTGGCTGCCTAACACGCTCCTGATATTACATATGCAATGATGGGTTGGGGTCCCGGGACAAACAGTGTTGGTTTTTCTTAAGTTGCGATTTAGTTAGGTTTTGTACAAAAAAAGGTCCCTAGGGACCTCCCTGAGACCCATTGGTTAGGTTTTGGGTATATGTCTGCACTACTGCCGTTAGTGTGTTAGACAGGGGGTTTATTGTTGTATCTGGGGATTGTTTAATTGTTCTACTTGTCATGCTTTTGGTTGTTTGTCCATCTATGTCTTTGTGGTATAAAAGTATGTATGTCTGGCTCCCCACGTCTCCTTCCCCTTATCCATTTCCCTTCCGCTAATATGACTTCCCTCAAAGTTATGAGTTAGAATTGTATTTGATTGTATGCATTCAAGAAACCCGTCTGACAGGCCAGAATGTCCTCTCCCTGAAGCAGGCATGGGTGGCCTGAAGTTACCATTCCTCTTACTCGGTTTATGCCAGGGGAGTATCCATACTTGTAACTAAAACTCTCCCTATTGAGGTTCTGACCACTTTGTGTGTCGCCTTTGTGTGTCGCTTGACCACTTTGGCCGGTACGTGGTCCTACATTGTGCCCTGTGGGGATTCCTCTTCACAGTGGCGACAATCTATATCCCTCCCCCCTTTGACCCAGCTGTCTTGCACTTAATATCTGGTAAACTGGCTGCCATGCCCTCAGGTCCGGTAATCTGTATTGGAGATTTAATGCAGTCCCCAATCTCTCCTTAGACCGCACAAGCGGCCAAGACACGGCCTCCGCCCACCTAAGTCAATGGCTCCTGTCTCTGAATCTAACTGATATCTGGCGTAGCAAACACCCCCAGGAGAGAGAATATTCCTTTTACTCAGCGGTACATAAAAGTTTTTCCTGTATTGATCTAGCCTTTGTATCCTCAGTTATGCTATCCCACGTTGACCATGTGTCCTACTGCCCACGCAGCACCTCCGATTACTCTGCTATGCTGGTTGTTTTCCTTGTTAGGTCCTCCTAGTGACTCCCGACTGTGGCACCTGCACCCAGCCTGGCTTCAATCTCCTGCAGTCCAGAGTACTGTTATGGCAGCGCACAGCGAATTCTGGGACACACACTCAGCCCACCCTGACCCTCTCCTAGTGTGGGACTCCTACAAATCCTCATTGAGGAGTGCATTTATCTCAGGAATAGCGGAACATAGAAAGGCGCTATTTGCGCATGAGTCAGGACTGTCGGCCTTACTGGTTACAGCAGAAAAAGAATACCTTGAGCACCCCACGCCAGAGAAAAAGAGAGCTTGGGCACAAGTACAAAGGAACCATCTGGCTGCTATAAAAGAATGCACCAGCAAGCGCTTACTTGCTAGAGAGGCGTCCATATTCTATTTTGGGGATAAGAACGGGAAGCTCCTAGCGTATCTTTCAAGAGCAGAACGACCCTGTGCTTCGGTGCCTTCTATCACGGATGCCATTGGAGCCTTGGTTACGGAGCCCCGATCCATAAACTCGGTGTTCAGAGAATTACTCTTCTCTTTATAGTTCCAGGCTATCCACCTCTCCCGCTGAGATGACCCAATTCCTTGACAACCTTCCACTTTGGAGGCTCACAACAGCACAGTCGGCCGAATTTGACGCCCCCATCTTGGCGGAGGAGGTGGAACTGGCCATCCAATCGCTTCCCCTTGGTAAGACACCGGGCCTTGGTGGATTACGGGGGGAATGGTACAGAGACAACTGCGAAACCCTGGTCCCTCATCTCTTGCGCCTGTATTCGGAAGCGCTGAAGAGCGGGTCTCTCTCTAAGTCCATGAGAGAAGCTCTTATTGTTGTCCTACCTAAGCCAGGCAAAGATCCCCTGTTTCCCGACTCATACCGCCCAATCTCCCTGCTAAATTCTGACATAAAAATACTAGCCACTAGGCTTAATAGGGTTATTTTATCCTTGATCCATCCGGACCAAACCGGCTTCATGCCCGGTAGGGGAACGGACATCAATATACAAAGACTATATTTAAACATTGCAGAGGCAGAGGGCTCCTCGGACCCTGGGTTCATACTATCCTTAGATAACTGCAAGGCATTCGACTCAGTCGAATGGCCCTACCTATATAACGAGCCTGAAGCTAAGGTCAGAACCAACCTCAACATTTCCTCTCGCTTTCCTATGGCCAGGGGCACCAGACAGGGATGCCTGCTATCTCCTCTCCTATTCGCAATCGCCATGGAACCTCTCGCAGTGGCAATTCGCCTTTTTGAGGATATTAAGGGCATTGAAAGAGGTACTATCACTGAAAAAGTGTACCTATATGCGGATGACACACCTATGTATCTCAGTGATGCGGGCCCCTCTCTGGTATCACTCCTATCTCTGATTAACCAATATGAGAAGTTCTCGGGCCTCAGTCCGCTTTCCCCTTTCTGCTAAGGGTATGGTGTCCTCCTCCCTCCCAGTCCCGGTCCAGGTAGTGTCCTCATTTAAATACCTAGGGGCCAGGTCTCGGGCAAGATAAAGGCTTATACTGAACTAAATATCGATCCCCTGATAACCGCTACTGAGTTGCGCCTGAAGGCCTGATCTACCCTTCCCTTATGTCTACATGGCCATATAAATATCTTCAAGATGATCTACCCCGCCAAATTTCTATACCTATTCCATGCCTGCCCTATAATCCTCCCCAAGATCTTATTTAAACAAATGGATAGTATTCTCAGGGCCCCACGCCTGCCTCCAGGCCCCTAAGACCCGGGGTGGGCTGGTGGCTTCTGACCTATACTTATACTATCTGGCCTGCCAGCTGGTGTACGCCCAATGGTGGATAAACATAGATAGGGGCAACGCCGCCACAGCACTCGCTGGGGCCTTGGTAGATTCCTACGAAGCCCTCACAAATTTACTGTACAGGTACAAATCTCCCTCTACTATCCCGATTCCCATGCGTACGGTCGCAGTGTGCTGGCGTAGGGCGCAACTTCTAGTAGGGGTGGTTGATTCCTCCCCTGTCTCACCCAGGACCCCCCTATGGCTCAATCCTTGGCTGTCCCACTTCCTCTCCCTCCCGGGTTGGACAATGTGGGGGGCAGCGGGAGTGAAGTTTGTTGGTCAGCCCTTGTCGGCTGATGCTACTACTCAGTTTTGGGGAGATAAAAGATATATATGCTGTACTTGATACCGCTAGCTTTCAGTATACACAACTACGACATGCGTTTAGGGCTCAGTTTGGTTCCCTGAGCCTGACAATGGGATTCTCCAAATTAGAGACTTGAATTCCCTCGCCTAATGTCCCTCTCTGTATGTCTCCTAGGCATCATCAATGAAACTGTCCATGGCTATTATGATAAAATCTTCTTCAGGTTTGTCCTATACTATGCCCTGAAAGTGGCGGTGATGTCCTGGAAGGACCAAGACCCTCCCCCTCAACTATCGTTCTCTGTATGTTAACAGGAAGTGTCCCCAGAAGTTTGACCTCATTTGGTCCAGATGGTGTGTGAATCCCCATACTGCTATATAAATCCCTTAGGTCAGTGATGGCGAACCTTTGAGAGACCGAGTGCCCAAACTGCAAACCAAAGCCAACATTTCTATCACGAGGTGCCAACACAGAAATTTAGCCCAATGGGTCCACAATACCACCTAACAATAAGACAAATAATACTGCCATATGATGATGCCACCTTTGCAACCACATAAATAGTATCATTCTGGTAATAAAGACTATAGAAACTAGAGACTAAAGGCCAATGTTACCAATAATATTGCTATACAATGCTATACAAATATAGCGATGAATATCATATTACTGCCATTCAGTGAGGAATATTACCGCCATATACTGAGTAACATTACCCCCATACAGTGACAGTGAGTAGATGCAGGGACTAGGGGAGTGTGATAAGTTAGCTTGCTCATGGACCAAATATTGCCATCTTTACCCCCTTTTTGTTTTTGCATTTCCATTTTTTACTCCCCACCGTGAAAGAGCTCTGTGTAAAAAATTGCAATTCATAGTGATGGTATTTAATATCCAATTCCCTGTACTGGGAAGTGGTAAAAAATTCCAAATGCAGTAAAATTTGTAAAAAAAATGCCTTTGTGACATATTCTTGTGTGCTTGGATTTTACAGTTTCCACTGTGCACCCCAAACGACATGTCTACTTTTTTCTGTAGGTCAGTACGATCACAGGTACAATATATTTACATGGGTTTAATAATGTTTGTATACATTTACAAAAATTAAAACCTCATGTACTAAAAAAAAAAAAAAAGTCATTTTGCCATCTTCTGGTGTGAATTTTTTGGGCGCTTTTTCATACTTTGGTGTACGGAGCTGTGTGTGGAGTAATTTTTTGTGATATGAGATGCGCTTTCAGTGCTACCATTTTGAGGACTGTACAACCATTTGGCCACTTTTCATAACATTTTATTACATGTTGCAAAATGGCAAAAAAGTGGCATTTTGGGAGGTGGTTTGTAGGGCAAAGTGGTTGTTGTGAGGTGGAGGCACAGTTGGATTTGGGATCACCCATAAGACTGCTGTCTGTGGCCACATATACACTTGCCTCAGCCCTCATCACCTGCACCACACTGCCAGTGATGCAGCTTAGCACCCGGTTACATTGTACATAGGGTGCTTACTGTGGGGTTGTCCTGGCTTCACTGGACGCCTTGTGCAGGTGATGAGCACTTCAGATACATGCAATGTGGCCACAGACAGCAGTCAAACAGGGGGATTTGGGACACTAAACCACAAATATGTATAGCTGGTTTAGTGTCACCTGCCAGGACCTCTGTAAGTGTGCACAACTCTGTGTGAGCAGCCCCAGCAGCTCCTGACCTGATCAATGCTCTGCTCTGCTGCTGTCAGCTCTGTTCTGTGAGCTGCCTTACTCCGTTCTCTTCCACTGTTTCCCGGGCTGAAGAGGAGGAGGGGCGGGCACTGACACTGATCGGCTGCTCTTGTCTCACTAAGGCATCACTAGTGAGAGCAGAGCCGATCAGCTTCAGGCTGCCGGAGCTCCGACTTTGATGAGACCGAGGAGATGGTACGCGTGCCTGCAGAGAGGGCTCTGCGTGCCCTCTCTGGCACGCGTGCCATAGGTTCGCCACCGCTGCCTTAGGTTTTTAGGTAACACCATAATTAATGAGATATGTGTCTTGATACGTATGTATGAGTGTGTGATTGTCTGACGTCGCAGTTAATGATTGTTCAATCAATCGAACTGGCTACAACATCTTGGCAGGGCTCATACCAGTGGACTTGTGAGGATCTAATTGGTATTCTTATGGGACTTGTAAAAAAGCCCAATATTAGGCAATAATGGGGCACAGACATATTGTACCACAGCCAATGTTCCGCATGGCGATGTGTAAGATGCGCTTTGAAGCCAACCATAAGTTTTTGCATTATGCTGACAATGCACAGTGCTCACCCTGAGATCATCCCAGATATGATCACTTATGGAAGTATACACCCTGAGAGGCACCTATCTATTGACAAGGCTCTGGTACATTTCAAAGGGAGACTTCATTTCTGCCAGTACCAGCCAAGGTATGGCGCATAAATATATATATACTTTCAAACAGCTTGTACAAGTTCAGAATGTAAGGACTCCAGAACAGTGCCCCCAGAATGCCCGACCTTCCTGTAAAAGTAGAGTCGGATTTGGTGCACCCACTACTGGACCAGGGCTACTACCGCTATGTAGACAATTTTTACACCAGCACTACATTGTCCAAGAGTCTCACTTCCATAAAAACTGCGGCATGCGGAACTGTAAGAAGAAATCAGAGAGTTCTTCCGAAGTTGCTGCTAGGGGAAAACTTAAAAGCCAGGCTCTGTAGGGGCTCTGTATTGTGTGTTAACTACAAGGACAAACAAGAGGTCTTGTATTAACAATACATGGGCGCAATAGCACCCTTACCCCTGTACGAGGTAGCAGTACAGTAGCCCCCAAGCCTGACTGCATTTTGGACTACAATAGGGTACATGGGAGGGGGTTGACTGCTGAATGGTGCTTGTGCCATATAACGCCATGCGGAAATCGAGGGTGTGGTACAAGAAGCCGGCCGAGCACATCATGCAGCACATATGTGCAACATCAATGTGTAGGCCAGAGGGGAACTTTCCTGGAGTTTCAAGAGGTGATTATGAAGCATTTGATTTTTAGAGACCAGGAAGGGGGGAATAGCAGTACTGTAAGTGAGGCCACACTTTCCTGGAGAAGTTCCCCAAACTGCCAGAAAGGGAAGGACACAAAAAAGGTGCAGGGTATGCTCCAAAAGGGGTATAAAGGAGGCAAACCAGTGTGACACAGGCCCCCATAAACATGGATTATGTATGAAGGATTGTTTTAGGATTTATCACACCTCCCTGGATATATCATTTTTTTCATTTTACTGTTGTACTCTCAGCAGCTCATACATCATGCCGCACCTTCCCTTCCGAGCCCTACCATGTCCCCACCCTGTAGATTATTGCCTCATATGGGGTGTAAAAGATATGCAGGTGCTGAACCAAAAATATAGGACATGAGTCAAGGACAAAACAGTCTCTCAGCAGATTAAACAAAAATGATGTTTGAATCATGAGATGAATAGACATTTTACAATATAGCTTCTGAGTGGACAACATAACCCCCCCTCCCAAGACAAAAATGGTGTCCGCTTGGTCCAAAATGGCTGCTGTAGAGAAATATATCTCTTAAAGGGGTATTGCTGTACCCAGGAGATCTTGCATCATGATTTTGGGGTGGTTGTCTCCAGTGGCATGATCTGGGCACAAGATGACATGGATATTTTTTTACTATCCACTATACATTGTGCATTATATTTGGGGTCCACCTGTAGGGTTGAAATGATCACTACACCCCTAGATCAATTCATGGAGGGGTTAAGTTTCCAAATAAGGTCAGTTTTCAGGGGTGTTTTACTGAACTGGTCCCTAAGGCATCTACAAATTCTTCATGATGCAAAAAAAAAAAATATTAAAATGTGCTCCAAATGCCATTTTTTTCTGAGCCCTGCCATGTGCCCATCCTGTAGATTATTGCCACAAACGGGGTATTGCCATACCCGGGAGAACCCACATAATTCATCTTGACATGTTTGTCCCCAGTGGCATGAGTTGGGCATAATAAATTTGACACTACAATGGCATATTTGAGAAAATGCAATGCAATTTTTACTTGGCACCATTCACTTTGTATTACATATTGGCCTGCATCTTGGGAGTTAAAATTATCATTTTCACCCTAGATAAGTTGTGGAGTGCCCTTTCCAAAAATGGGGTCATGTATCGGAGGGTTCTATGGTACTGGTACCTCAGGGGCACCCCAAAACCTGTCTAGTGAAAAGAGCTCCAAAAGCTCTGCACCATTTACTTTGTATTACAGTTTGGCCAGCATCTCAGAGGTTAAAATGCTCACCACAACACTAGACATGGCACTCCAAATTCAAAACCGTGAAAACAGCGGTCCAAAAGCTAAATTTTGTTCTCTTCTGAGCCCTGCTGTGTGCCCAACCTTTATATTATTGCCAGAAATTGGGTATTACAGCACCCAGGACAACCTACAGAATAATTTTTGGGGTGTTTGTATGTAGTGGCATGAGTTGGGAAAAATGCATTTAGCACTAAAATGGAACTTTTGAGAAAACAAATTGTAATTTTTACTTTGCACCATTCACTTACACCCAGCATGTTGGGCGTTAAAACACTCACCAAAACCCTAGATCAATTCTTTATGGGGTGTAGTTTACAAAATGGTGTCAATTCTCAGGGGTTTCTATTGTACTCGTACCTCAAAGGCTGTGTGGACACGACAGGACACTCCAAATCCTAACTTGTGAAAATGGAGCTCCAAAAGTTACATTTAGCTTCTTCCGTTCTCAGCCCTACCGTGTGCCCAGCCTGTTCATTATTGCCACATATGGGATATTGCCGTACTTGGGACAATCCACAGAATGATTTTTGGGGTGTTTGTCTAAAATGGCACGAGTTGGACACACTGGGGGTCATTTACTAAGGGCCCAATTTGCGTTTTCCCGACGTGTGACCCGAATATTTCCGATTTGCGCCGATTTCCCCTGTATTGCCCCGGGATTTTGGCGCACGCGATCGGATTGTGGCGCATCGGCGCTGGCATGCATGTGACGGAAATCGGGGGGCGTGGCCGAACGAAAACCCGGCGGATTTGGAAAAACCGCGCATTTAAAAAATAAATAGTTAACATGCTTCCCAAATGTTGATTTGAATAGTTTCAGATGTTAGGTTCATAAAATGGTGTTACTTGAGGAGGTTTACAGTACATAAGCCTCTATAGGGCGCTTCCAAACTAAATTGGTCACCAAAAATATAGCTATTTTTTCAAATTTCTTGAGAACTTGCTACTAAAACTATAAACCTTCTAACAGACATAAAAAAGAGAACGTAAACAAAAATTATGGAAATAGAAAGAAGACAAATGGCAAAAGGTTTCTACAAAAGAAGTTTGTGGTATGACTTGAAACTTAGAAAATTTTTATTTTTTTTCACATTTTTGCTAAATTTAGTCCCCAAAAAACTGATCAGCAAAATTAAAGTACTATCAAACTACAATGTCTTAAACAAACAAACAATCTCAAAATCACTGTTAACCCCTTAAGGATGTAGCCTGTTTGTACGTTAAGGCTCGGTCCTTTTTTTTAGAAATTTGACCAGTGTCTCTTCCTGCGGTAATAGATAGAGGTTTGTGAGCATGTAGCTCGTATGTACGTCATCAGAGAAGTAATATATTTTTACTGTGATTTTAATTATATTTTATTTTACTTGTTTTTTTTTTAATCAAAATTAATAAAAAAAAGTGAAAAATCCAGTAACGGGCGCCAAACGGGATTTTTTCAAATACGAGGTACATGCACAAAAACCTCTATCTGCAACATACCCAGTGGTCGGGAGACTGTGGGTCCACCAAGGGCAGCCCTGCGAATTTGGTCTACAAAAGCATTACAAGTTGGTTGTGGCTTATGACAGGTGAGCATATAGTTGCACTTAACTACTGGATTGGCATTACTTAAACCTGCTACTCTATTTTTGTGCTCTCTACCTTCTTTTTTTCTATATTATAAATTTTCCTGTGGTAAGAACTTTTCATATGTGGCAATAATCTACAGGCTGGGCACAAGGCAGATGATATATATGACATGATGTATAAGCTGTGTGAGCTGTGTGTATCAGGGTACAATTCTACATCCAGGGACGTGTGATATATCCTAAAACACTCCTTCATACATAACCCTGGTTTCCCGGGCATGTGTCACACTGGTAGATGGTTTGTTTTTTATGCCCCTTTTGGAGCACACCCTGCACCTCTTCTGTGTCCTTTCCTTGCTGGCTGTTTGGGGGACTTCTCCTTGAAAGTGCCCTGGTACAATCCGTGTGGCCTCGCTTCCAGACGTACTAGCACTACCCCCTTCCTGGTCTCTAAAAATCAACTTCTTGACTACCACCTCTTGAAATTCCAGGAAAGTTCCCCTCTGGCCGGCACATCGATGCAGCAGGTAAAAATTATACAATGCCATCTGCGTGATGTGAATGGCCCACTTCTTGTACCACACCCTCAACTTCCGCAAGGCACTATATGGCTGAAGTACCTGGTCCACCCCTCCCATGTACTTATTGTAATTCAAAATACAGTCTTGTTTGGGGGCTTCTGCACTTGTACCTCATACATGGGCAGGGGTGGTGCTGTGCCCATGTATTGTTGTTAGTACAAGGACGTCCCTCTTGTCCTTGTACCTAACACACAATACCGAGTCGCTGCTTAGTGCTTGGCTCTCGTGCCTTCTGAGCTTTTCCCCTAGCAGTGACTTTGGGAGACCTCTCAGATTTTTCCTAACAGTTCTGCATGCCGCAGATTGTCTGGAAGCGAGGCACTTGAACAGGGTAATACTCGTATAAAAATTATCCAGGTAGAGGTGGTAGCTCTGGTCCAATAGTGGGTGCACCAAATCCCAAACTATCTTTCCAGCAATTCCTAGGAAGGGGGGGCATTCAGGGGGCACTATCCTAGAGTCCTTCCCTTCATATACCCTGAACCTAAAAGTGTACCCTGATGCACTCTCACACAGCTTATACATCTTCATGCCATACCTTGCCCTCTTACTGGGCAGGTACTGGCGGAACTGAAGTCTCCCTTTGAAATGTACCAGGGACTTGTCCACTGATATGTGCCTCTTTGACGTATACACATCCATAAATTGGGCACTCAGGTAGTATAATATGGGTCAGACCTTATACAACCTATCATAACTGGGGTCATCTCTGGGTGGGCACTGAAAATTGACAGTAAAATGCAGAAACCCATGGATGGCTTCAAAAGTGCATCCTATTCATTGCCATGCGGAACATCGGGGTGTGGTACAGTTTGTCTGTGCTCCAATAGTCCCTGAAAGCGGTCCCATAAGAAGTACTATGCCCCAATCCTTCTCCATCTCTGCTGCACTAACAGGGGTCCACCTGTGGGGTTGCGCATAAAAAGAAATGGGGTTTTGAGCAATGAATTGTGCAGCATAGAGATTGGTCTGGGAAACCAATTAGTTACTCACTAAAAAAGAACTTCAAAAAGTCCACTGGTCCGAGCCCTGCCGTGTCTCTTTGTACCCCAGGACTGGCCATAAAATCAGGGACCTGAGGGGCATAGTTAATGGGGGTCACCCATGTGGGGTCAGAAGTCTCGGGCACTCCGGCAGAAGTCCCGGGCACTCCTCAGAGTCGCTTTGTGAGGACGAGGTAGACAGATAAAACGGGACACTCGTATCAGAGGCCATATAATTATAGACCTCCAAATCAGTACATGTCTTCTAGGACATGATGGGGGGGATAGTATACAACCTACACTACACTTTCTCCTCCACACAACGCTTTTCTCCTCCACACGATTCGCACTTAAAAGTGCAGTTTGGGGGGGGGAAGGAAAAACAGACGATGGTGGGATGCATGATGGGTGTAGTAGTTTTATGCACACTCTACAGGACAGATCACAAGACACTCTGCTCTCCAACACTACCAAACGCAGAATGGCAGCGTTAGGGAGAGCGGAGGGTCAGGGAGCGGTAATCCGTTATCATGACAGCCTTGGGTCTTCTGAAGGGTCTTCCGAAGTTTTTTTTAAAAAAAAAAAATTATAAATAACCCTGTAAAGGAAAATAGCGCCCAAAGTCGAAAATGCCACTTTTTTGCCATTTTGAAAAATATATTAAAAAAAAAAAAAAATCAATAAAAGTGATCAAAAGGTTGTACAGTCCTAAAAATGGTAGCATTGAAAGTTTCATGCAAAGTCGCAAAAAAAGATACTACCCACAGCTCCATACACCAAAGAATAATAAAGTTATTAGCGCCAGAAGATGGCAAAATTTTCACCAATTTCACTGCATTTGGAATTTTTTTCCCCTTCCCAGTACATGGTATGGAATAATAAATACCATCACTATGCAGTGCAATTTGTTAAGCAGAAAACAAGCAGTCACTGAGCTCTTTACATGTAAAAAAAAAAAAAGTTATAGATTTTTGACTGTGGGTAGTGAAAAATAAAATTAGAAAAAACAAAAAAAGGGCGAGGTCCTTAAAGGGTTAAAAACATGAACATTAGTTGATATCAACTTATCAACGTTTTGTAACATATAAAGTCAATATTTACTTATCTGTAAGGTGCAAGCAGCTTCTGTGTGCAGCATCCCCAAAATTCTTCCTGCAGCCTGCTGGCTAAGAATCTGTAAGAGGGGCACACTTAAGGTGGCTGTATCTCTGGTTCTGTGGTACCCAAAAAATCACTTCTTTTTTCCCATGAAAGAGGAGAATCTTCTCTTTTATATTAATCTAAATTTGTCACAAAGCAAATGCTACAGCCCTCTGAAGTGAGAATGTATCACAAACATCCTTCGCTATACATATGCAACATTCCCCACTGGGGCCTAGCCTTTTCTTGGGGCCTGGAGACAGCGGGGACCCAGAATACCAGAGTGGCTGGCGGTTGTGGCCTAGGCACGCTGATGTCACGGTGCTTGGTATGGGGACCAGAGGGCTGTCCTACAGCCTGGAAAGGTTTTCATCAGGTGGTGTTTGCAAAAAATATGGAGGGAGGCTGATGTACTGGTACAGTGAATTGGGATTACTGGAGTGGTCATGGAAAGGGTCCTCGGGAATAGTGCACCAGCCTGGTAGTAGATGCAGGCTGGG
Source organism: Engystomops pustulosus (assembly GCA_019512145.1). Lineage (NCBI taxonomy): Eukaryota > Metazoa > Chordata > Amphibia > Anura > Leptodactylidae > Engystomops > Engystomops pustulosus. Next base: position 73,213,019 of record CM033646.1, read on the forward strand.
AGGAAGCTGTGTCCAAGCAGTGAAAGCTGCAGCTCTGGATTTGAGTCTCCTGACTCAGGTCCTGGGATTAGGTTAAGTGTTAGCACTGGAGGTGTACTGAACATCGTCTCTTTCTTCACTCAGACCATGTGGTTTGGACTGCTGGTAAAAGAGCTGGTGGTAAAGAGCATGTGCTCAAAAACAAGACCTTGTGGTAAGACCTTTTGGCTCTTCCCTGCCCAAGGGTTTTATGCTCCTGGTCAGGTGGTAGCACCTCTCCAATCCCACTCCAATTTACAATACAGCCAACAATTGGTCAATAACTTACATCCACTTAACCATTGCCTGTTCAGGCAGGATCTACAGCTGCTATTATGCAATGTCCAGGGTCTAGAACCTTCATGGAGGATTCGCAACTCCTCCTGTCAGCTCCTAACCTGGAGAGGGCTTGTTCGCAACTACTCCCTTGCCTATGTATTGGCAGGGGTGTTGCACTTACATGCCCCACCTTGTTGCATACAAAACACTTGCGGGTATTAAATGCTGGTTTGCTTGAAGGGACATTGGCTTAACCTCCAGTGTTTCTGTAACAGTGGCACAAAATTGTTAGTGTAGCTATCCACTATCTTTGCTGCCTGCGCTGCATCTTTGGGCTCTTAGTCCATGACAAATTATTCCATGTACAGAGGACAAATATGCAATTCTGATCTTTTACCATCAAGCACAAATTGTAGAGTCCAGAATTTTTAGCAATATACCTCTAGAGATATTTCTGAATTAAGTCTTGTGTGATAGCCTCATAACACACAGGGCTATGCCTTTTAGTCCTAGGGTGGGTACAGTGTCCATTGCTCATGGGGCAGTTGGAATTGCTGGTAGACTTTCCCAAATCGTCTGAGAAAAGTGTCTAGGTCACCATCCTTTTCCATCATCAAAAAGTAATCCAAACGGAATTTAAAGTGCACTGTCCTATTGGAATCCTGGTTTGGTGTGGAAGAACTGGACATCTGGATTCCTGCTAGCTTTAGCCGGTACTTTACACCTGCCGCTCTGCATGCTCACCCTGGCTTTCTGTGAACACTCTCTTAGCAAATTCTCGCTCAGCCTGGTGTTCCTTTAATGCACACTCCATTTGCAGGTTAGTGTCACAACTGCCCATCTGTTGAAGAATAAAGGGTAGAGGAGAATCCATACCATACTGGGAACTTCAAAGTCCAGTCAGTTCCACAGCCAGACTGTCTGCTGAATCAGATGGTGGTGTTGCTACCTCAGACGGCTGTTGCTGGTTATCACCTTCCAACAGTGTTTGGATCAGCTCCACTTTTGATCGACCCTCTACCTCAAGCCCACTGAGCTTACATAAGCTTAACCTTCTTATGACTACAATATGCATCTGCCATCTTAGCAGGTGCTTGCCAAATAAAATAGAGAGGGGGGGGGCAAGGAGACAAACTGTTTGCACATACATATAGGTCTGGATAAGCAATTGTATGCACGTACAGCCTTCATGTAGACTGACATACTCTTCTATAAAGGAAAATAGCTCTCATAGCGTGAGGAATAATTTATTATACCAAACCATTAATGTTCTAAATAAAAATCAAATTGCACCGCTGCTAACCAATTCTGTCAGGATCATGGACTTCAGGATTCAGGAAGGGGTCCTGTCAGGTCACACTTGACCATCTTCTTGACAGCTCCCCACCCTCCAAAACTTGAAATTTTAGCTGCCACCACTCGTATATATACATATATAAGACTGATGATACACCTTGCATAGAACAAGCTCAAATAAACACTCACTTATTAAAGGAAAACCCACCACCACAGATCTTCCCATTAAGGTATTCCTGGTGGCAGGTTCCTCTAATCTATAGTAGTATAGCACTTTTTAGGGCTAATTTTTTATGTGCCCAAATCTTTTATCATTTTTAATGCCCCCTAATATGCAAATTAGCTTCTTGAGTTCCACCTAACAATCCAGCTTCAGTGACGAGGAGCTGCGCGCTGAGCTGAATTGGCAGGTGGAATTATTATGTATTAGGATGTATTATTCTGGCACATGGGGAAGCAGAAATAAGGAATCAATCTATCCACTAGGGATGACCAAAGTATGACCATTTCTTTTTTTTTTTTGAGATCTTTATTAAGTTTTTGACAATAAAAACATTTATAGCAGGACACAGACCAATCGACAATTTCCAAGTACAGTAGATGAAGTGTAATTTTAAAATATCACCAATGCGTCAACATTGTTTTTTCCATTAAACTATTTTGAGCTTTTATTATCTTGGTCCTGTGAGAAATATACCTTAAACCAAATATCCCTCCCTCGCCCACCCCCTGAGAATCCGCTGGGTACCCAAACAAACACAAAAAGAAAAGAAAAAAAAAAGATAAGGGGAAAAAAAAAAGGGGGAAAATCCATCCATCCCTCCCCCTCCTCCCCCACTCCTGCTCCCCAAGGATTAGTTTCTCAGCACCATTTATCCCAATATTTATTTCTCCTAGGCCCCCGTGACATGTTCTTAACACGGATGTCTTCATATTTTTTAATTTGGCAAGAAAGATGGTACCAACTTTCCATTTTTGGATATTCATTGGAGCCCCATTTCCGGGCTATACAAATTAGTGCAATATTCATTAGTTTAATAATCAAATTTCCATATTGTCGCTTTACTAGACCCTGGTCCAAGAGACCAAAAATAGCCGTAGTAAGAGTTGGTTCCAGGGATATCTTAAGGGTTGTCGAGATCTTCTTAAAGATCTCTTCCAAGTAAGTTCTAATACCTGGACATAACCAGGCCAAATGAATAAAGTCTGCCTCTGCGGCTTGACATTTCCAACAGTTCGAGTTCTCCCTAATCCTCATTCTGTGTAAGTCCAGTGGTGTGTAGTATAGTTGGTGCAAAAAGAAAAATTGTTTAAGCTTATGGTTCCAATTACTGGAGCCTTTCCTAGTGTTCCTGTGTGTTACGCTCCATTCATTTTTGTTCATCTTCCCTATTACTTTTTCCCATTTATTGCGTGAGTTGTGTTTCATATGTGCTGAATAATAATTTCTTAGGTATTTATATATTTTAGAAATAATTTCATTACAATCGTTTGTGTTACGAATAAGCTCAAGACATTTGTGTCTTACTAAAGAGAATTTGCTATATTGTGGTTTACTTTTTATTATATGTGATAGTTGGTTGTAACGCAACCAGTTCCCTTCTTTTAAGCCGTATCTGGAACATAGTGCAGAGAAGGACATCATTTGGCCGTCAATCATGATTTGAGAGAGGTATCTAATCCTTGATCTCCACCAAAAGATTTTATCTGGGAGATTTTATCTCTAAAAAACGAGTTAAGCCACAATCGAGTTTCCTGTATAAATCCTTGAAGACCGAGTGTTTCCTTGAAGCCCTTCCAAGCCTTCACCAATGTCTTCACTACTGTCCAGTTATTGTAGGGTTTTTCTTTTAAAAGAGAGCTTTCTAGTAGTTCTAGGACAGTGATGGCGAACCTTTTAGAGACCAAGTGCCCAAACTACAAACCAAAGTCTACACTATCATTGCAGAGTGCCAACCCGGCTATTGAGCCTATAATTACCGACAATCCCCCTCTATAAGGGACATATAATACTGCCACATGATGACCATTACCAGTACAACAAGATAAATACCACCATACTGATAATATACAGACCACTAAAGAAAGTCCAACATCAGCAATTATATCACAAAGCAGGAGCAAATACAGTGGGGAATACTACCCCCATCCAGTGAGGATCACTACCCCCATCCAGTGAGGAGCACTACCCCCATCCAGTGAGGAGCGCACCAGGTACAAGTGCATGTTAGTATGTGGGATTTTTCTGTGCTTTCAGCGAGTGAACCCAACTTGAAGAATCATTTCATACATAGATTTTTTAATGCAAGATATTTATTAAATAAGTATTTTATGGTGTTATTGGTTGCATTTTTTTAATTTTGTTTCATTATCTAGAGGAATTTCCAAATTATATTTCCTTTGAGATGCTGAAAGAGAAAAATGATGGAAATAGCTATATCTATAGTAAAATATGCCGTGTTGTCATTAGAAAATGACACCAACCTATAACACGACACTACAAATACCACAGATAAAATGCTGTGTTTATTAGTAGCCAAATATTGCATTATTACAAAAAGTTAGTTGTTTTTAGGAAATAAAGCAGCAACTGAAAACTCTTATTGGGTTGGGGCAAATAGTATGGTATTGAAGCAAGATTTTTCTGTGGCTTTCTGCTCCGGCGGTGAAGGAAAGTTGGGAGGAGTTCGACCATTGTAACAGTTGAATCCAATAAAAGGAATGTGCAGCATGTGGATAGGACTTATCATTTCCACTATGCTGAAATTGTAAAATACTGGGGATTAGCAACCACCTATTATGCTGTGGCTGGCCCATAGCGATTACACCTTGAAACTATGTGGTTCTTTTAATAACCCGGTTAAAGGGAACCTGTCATTAGGATTTTGAACGGTTGACACAGGCATTTTAATATTCATTCCTTTTATAATTAACATTACTGGTTTCACTCAGTTTTATACAATTCACAATATTTTAGTACAACGGATTACAATTACTCTCGCTCTCGATTAGTATTCTCCTGGCCTAGGATCTAGATGCTGCCGATAGGGATCATAATATACTGATGATGAACTGTGGAACACTGACAATGATGGTTATAATGCTTAGCATAACATAGTACATCTTTTCTAATCATACCCCCAAGTAGCGGTTAGTAGGTTAGTAGTGGTATACAAACCAGCAATTGTATGGTGGGTTACAGGGCCCAGGTATTATGGAGCTCGCTCCAATTCTTGTCTCCAGTCTGCTTTTAGTAGAATTATATAACAAGAAATAGCATTGTCCAACACCTATTTAGTTATAGTATACAATCAAGCCTTTACAGACGTATAATATCAGGTGGTGATACTGACCCTTCAGATTGTATTTCTCACTCAATTGTGTGGTTCAGATCAATAGTAAATATAGCGTTGTTAAAGATTGCGTAATTTAGGCGCTTGCAGCCCATCTGTGTTATCCACACTCCCTGGTGGTGGTGATTGGCAGTGAGTTTTGTTAGAAAGAGTTAGTAGGAGCCAGGCTGGGATATCCACAATCTGCCACTGGCGTTAATAGTCAATAAGAATGCGTGTTGAAAAGGGTTTAGTAAGGATAGGGTTAATCACAATCCAATGAGTTAGTACAAGGGGCGTTTTTGCTCAGTTATAATAGATTAGTAACAGTAATATTGCTCACAATCCAATATATTAGCAGTTGCCCGGCTATGATATCCAATCTCAGCAGGGGGCAGTATAAGGCAATGCAATATATATTAGCTTAGATTAATAAGTGCAATAATGCTCACAGTTGCAGAGTTAATCCAGAAGAGGGCGCCCACAGCCTGTTAGACTTCCAAACATTGTTTGCTGCTGACTCGTCCCTTGAATCCTTAGCCTTCGGTCACCACAAGCCTGGCTCCATTCTCTACCTCAGCTGCCACTGTAGAAGAAGTTGTTGGTCGCCGATTTGGGGGATGATTATACCCAGTCAGTGCTCCTCGTCGCGTTTCTCTCCCGGCTCAAACGCCCTGGTAACGTGCCATGTCAGCACGTCATGGTTTGATGTCAGCGCGCCCGCCCCCTTGATGTCAGCGCGCCCGCCCCCTTGATGTCAGCGCGCCCGCCCCCTTGATGTCAGCGCGCCCGCCCCTTGATGTCAGCGCGCCCGCCCCCTTGATGTCAGCGCGCCCGCCCCCCTGGATGTCAGCGCGCCCGCCCCTTGATGTCAGCGCGCCCGCCCCTTGATGTCAGCGCGCCCGCCCCCTTGATGTCAGCGCGCCCGCCCTTGGATGTCAGCGCGCCCGCCCTGAGTCAGCGCGCTTGATGTCAGCGCGCCCGACCCCTTGATTTCAGCCGCCCGCCCTTAACGCCATTGATGTCCAGCGCGCCCGCCCTAGATCATGATTTATAATCAGGCTGAGGTACCCTGGCATTATCTAATCTGATATGTAATAGCAGGGCTGGATACCCTGGCATTATTAATCACATTTATAATCAGGGCTGAGGGTACCCTGACATTATTAACAGATTATAATCAGGGCTGGGTACCCGGGCATATTAATCTATATGTAATCAGGGCTGAGGTACCCTGGCATTAAAGCAGATAGTAGAATCAGGGCTGAGTTACCCTGGCATGTATTAATCAGATTTATAACAGGGCGAGGTACCCTGGCATTATTAATCTGATATGTAATCAGGGCTGAGGTAACCCTGGCTATAATCAGATTTGTAACAGGGCTCAGGCCCCTGGCATATTAATCAGATATGTAATCAGGGCTCAGGTACCCTGGCATATAATCAGATTATATATCAGGGCTGAGGTAAACCTGGCATTATTATCTGATATGTAATCAGGGCTGAAGGTACCCTGGCATTATATCAGATTATAATCAGGGCTGAGGTACTCTGGCATTATTATCTGATATGTCTCAGGGTCAGGTACCCGTGGCATTAATCAGATTATATCAGGGCTCGGTAACCTGCATATTAATCAGATTTATAATCAGGGCTAGGTACCCCTGGCATTTCTAATCTGATATGTAATCAGGGCTCAGTAACCCTGGCATTATAATCAGATTGTAATCAGGCTCAGGTACCCTGCCTTACTAAGTCATGATTATTATCGATATTAATCAGGGCTGAGTACCTGGCATTATTAATCTAATTTATAATAAGGGCTGAGGTACCCTGGCATTATTAATCGAATTTTAATGAATCAGGGCTGAGTACCCGGCATTATTAATCAGATATATATCAGGGCTGAGGTACCCTGTCATCTATTAATCAGATTTTAATCAGGGCTGAGGTACCCTGGCATTATTAATTGATATGTCATCAGGGCTGAGTACCCTGGCCATTATTAATCATGTAATAATCAGGCTGAGGTAACCTGCCATTATTAATCAGAAGTTATCAAATCAGGGCTGAGGTACCCTGTCATTATTAATTAGATATTAATCAGGGCTGAGTCTGATTATTATCAATATGTAAGCAGGGCGAGGTACCCTGGCATTATTAATCAGATATGTAACATGGCTGAGGTGACCCTGCATATTAATCAGATTGAATCAGGCTGAGGTACCTGGCATTACAGATCAGGCATATGGCATGTAATCAGGCTGAGTACCCTGGCAAATAATCAGATTTGTAATCAGGGCTGAGTTACCCTGGCATTTAATCAGATTTATAATCAGGGCTGAGGTACCCTGGCATTATTAGCAAAATTCATAGATCAGGGCTGAGGTACCCTGGCATTATTATAGATATGGTAATCAGGGCGAGTTACCCTGGCATTATAAGCAATGTAATCAGGGCTCAGGTACCCTGGCATTATTAATACTGATCTGTAATGAGGCCAGGTACCTGGCTTATTAATCAGATTTACTAATCCAGGCGAGGTTACCCTGGCATTTTTTAATCAGATATATAATCAGTGCTGAGATCCCCTGGCATTATTCAGATTTATAGTCAGGGCTGAGGTACCCTGGCATTACTACAGATGTAATCAGGCGAGAGGTACCCTGGCATTATTATCAGTATGTAATCAGGCTGAGTACCCTGGCATTATTAATCAATTATAATCAGGCTGAGATACCCTGGCATTATAATCAATTTATAATCAGGCTGTAGTACCTGGCATTAATCGATATGTAATCAGGGCTGAGGTACCCCGGCCATTTACAGATTGTATCAGGGCTAGGTACCCTGGCATTATTAATCGATATGTAATCAGGGCAGGTACCCTGTCAGTATTACTGCAAACTTTTATAATCAGGGCTGAGTAACTGCTTATTAATCGATTTTATCAGGGCTGGGTACCCTGGCACTTATCATTAACGGCATATGTAATCAGGGCTGAGGTACCGGGCATTATTTATCAGATATTCTAATCAGGCTCAGTACCCTGGCATTATATATCAGATATGTAATCAGGGCTGAGGTACCCTGGCATTATAATCAGATTGTATATCAATGGCTGAGGGGTAACCCTGCATTACTATGAGATATGTATCGAGGGCTGAGTTCCCTGGCATATTATCATCAGATATTAATCAGGGCTGAGGTACCTTGACATAGTCAATCATTCGTAATCTAGGGCTGAGGTACATGGATCATTATATCAGACTATGTAATCAATGCTGAGTACCACTGGCATATTAATCAATTTAGAATCAGGGCTGAGATACCCTGGCTTATTAATCAAGATTTATAATAGGGCTGAGGTACCCTGGATTTTAACTCAGATTGGTACTAAGGTGCTGAGTACCACCATGTTATAATAGATTTATATCCCAGGGCTGAGGTACCCATGGCATTATATCTGCAGGGCTGCTGGAATATATGTGGGGGGCAGGGCTCACTATATACTATGCATGAGCAGGAGCTGGTAGTCTATATACTGGGGTGGATGACTGGATAATCGCATGGTCGCGGGCTGAGGACTATATAACTGCAGGGCGCTGGTAGGCTATAATACTGCAAGGGCACGGCTGATATATTGGGGGGAGGGATGGGTGGATATATACTGCAGGTCCGTTGCATCCCAGGTGCGTTGTCGACAAGATTGCGTCTGCTGCATTTCACAACTGCTCGGGCGCTCGAGTTCACTGCATCCGTCGCTCAACCCGCCGGGTCAGTCGGAGTTCCCTTTTTATCCTAGTGCTGTGCTTGAAGTGCGTGCCTTGCGACACTTTGTAAATATTTACAATTTGTTCTTGTCTGTAATCCGTTCAGGTTCCGATGCCACGCCCCCCCCATTTCTGTCGGCGTGCAAGCAGCGCCGATCATGCGTGGGCAATTGGAGCCAAAACGTCGGAAATACCCCAATGAAAATGAGCTCCGTGGACCCTTAGTTAAATGAGGCCCACTTGCCTATTAATACCTAGTAACGCATCCCACCAACAGACATGTTATAAGACAGCTCCACCCTTACCGAGTGTTATTTATTTGTTTTTTGTTTACATTTTGAATTTTTGTAAGTTACTAGAAATTTGTCTGTTTTCTTCACAATTTATTCTTGTTTTTCATTAATTATGAAATAGATTTTTGTTATTTAGGTACACGACTAACTGATGTGCACGCAAAGAAGTAATGGTAAGTTTTTTTAATTTATTTGTATACAAATCACAAGCCGTTCCGGGGCGGCTACCCCTTTCTTTCTTTCCTTCTCGGCCTAGCCGTTGTGGATTGAGGGATGTTATGTATTCTAGCTGTGTAGTAGAGTCCTAGTTTGTTTTTCTGGCATCCCCCAACATCTACTTGATCTAGCCTTTCCGCAGACACAGCCGGTCGATTCTATAAACTAGGGACCGGTTGACCAGACGGCCCCCCCCTCATTATGACGAGTGATTTTAGTAATTTGTTTTTTTGTTTTATTTTGCGGCCCGAGTGACGATGAAGGCGTGTGGGCTATCACATGTGTGTGTATTGTCAATCGCTCATTTATCTTGCTGAGGCGGCGCGCGCACCGCGCCGTTCGCGAGAAGGTTCTGTATTTCCTTGTTGTATGGGTGACTACTTTTGCCCCGCAATACCATTTCGATCTGGGCATTCTCTCCCCTGCCCTACGATGTGTGAGATCACCACACGTTGGTGCGGACACAGGCACACATGAGGCCCTCCCCCGAGTCTCTATCTCCAACAGTTCAACTATACGCTAGACGACATCCTTTCGAAAAACCATCCTGGGGTAGGGGGGTTGTGTGTGGTCACCACCACACCTGTGACTGTGATGACCCTGTCGCCCGCCTTTATCACTTTCTCCTCCCAAGTGTAATGCTGCTGTCTCTCACTGCTCTTTTCTTGGACTCGGTCCTACAATTCGGTCGGAGACCCAGGTGTCAGGTCGATATATTCCTTCATACTTGCTTGAAAGGGCTCTCAACCAACTTCTACGGCTAATGCCCATACTCGCACGACCCAAGTTATGAGTAAAATCACCTGACACCTATCTAATATGTTTTTGCGAGGTCATATATTTCTTGACCATTAACTATTAATTTATCATTTTCCTAGTTATTTGTTCTTTCTTTATTGTATGTAGATAACTACTTACTTTAGGCCCCTCAATCCTACTTTATTGTTGTGCTTCCTGATATTTTTAAAATTAGGATTCCTACACAGTCTTTTCCATAAGCTTTTTGAAGACTTGTCCTTAACTCTAATAAATGAATGTTAATTTGATCGGTAGGAGATTTTTATGTATAATTCTTTACGAGACATGCATTTTCCTAAGGAATCCTCTCTTGGATTTTCTTCCCTTTTTAAGCGATGATTTTAGCTCTGAGAGAAGGCAACTAATTACGCTTTATGTGTGTCCAAGTGCACGTTGACAACAGTTTGCCTCTTCTGGTAAAAAATGTTCCTTTAAACCGTTCTCACTCTATCCTATATTTTTTAAGTTCCCTAAAAACTTTAATCTCAATTTTATTAGAAAATGGGATTTATGCATTATTAAGTCATGGTCGGCGTGCATGATCAGAAGCATGTGATAGGGAATTTCTGACTGTTAGTTTAATTCAATGAATCTTTTTTTACGTAAAAAATATAGCCTAGAAATATGATTGATGTCATGTTAGAGAAGAAGGTATAGTGTTCTTTCACTACCATGTGCATATCGCCATATATCATGCAGATCTTGACAATAAAGAATTTTTTAAGATCGATTATGAGAAGTGATTATTCGAATTAGAGCGGGTCTATCGAGGAATCAATCACCGTATAGGAAGTCCCAAGCAGTTATAACGTTTACCTTTATAAGGGTATCTTTTATTTTATCTAATACTGTCAAACAAAACTTTTCTGTGGCCTACATTAGCGTCGCGTGTAATAATTCAACTGGTAAATAGTTCATCAAATTTCGCAACTCCAATATGATATATACTGCCTTCTTTATCATTATATTTTTAAAATCAATCAAAATTTTACTTTTATTTATGCGCATATGATATCTCCCACCCCTCCTTTTTTTTTTTCATTGCCGAAAAAATATTGTCCGGGAACTGGGGAGTCATTGAATCTATAATTATCTTTAGTCTAACAAGTTGGCCCCCCGTTCTTGTAGAGTGTGTACTAGGTCACACAATTATTTCTCTTAACCTCTTTCCAAACTGTGTGTCTCTTTACTGGAAGATTTAAGCCACATACATTCCAACTGAGAATATGCATGCTACCATTCCCATTAAATTTTTCAAGATACCATTCGCCTATTCTCATTCGCCGCAGGACGCCTCATCTGATATAAACAGTAATGATAACACCAATTTTTATTGACCTAACTTTGAAAAAGACATTATAATGCAATGAAGAAAAAACAGGGAAAAAAACAAAAAAAAGCACAAGAAGAAAAAGAAAAAGAATACAAGAAAAAAAATATTTACATCCAGCTACCGCACTAGGGGCTATGGACCAAATCTAAAGCCAGGCAGCAGACACTATCTATCTGACCACTCCCCGGCGGGGCGAGGAGAGATCGTTCCGCCGAAACAGTCATCATACTTTCTGCCAAGTCAATTGATATTTTTTTGGTAAATAATGGCGCAATGCATATATGGAGATCGTCCTCTTTAAGCCATCCCCAAACCAGGAACAGTTTCTCTGCATGAACTGATTACAAAAAAGTCTCAGAGTCCTTCTGAAAAATAAGTTTAATGGAAAACCCACTATATCGAATATCTTGTTGTAGATTGTTATGTTATCATATTAAATCTCTTCTTTTGGTAAGCTGTAGTGGGGAGACATCTTGAAACACCTGTATGTTTTAAACCTTGCTCTGGTATAGAATCTCTTTTCCTAAATTTTTAACAAAGTCTCCTGATATGTAATAGTGAATTTAGCAATAATATCTCTTGGTGCCTCTGCTGGGGCGTTCCGTGGCTTTAATCTATGGATTCTGTCGATATTATTAGAGTCCGTGGCTCTGGGAGCACTGAGGACACAAATCCCACACAAAGTAAGTAACTCCGTGTCTGTTACCGATTCCATAATCCTCTAAGCGAAGATTATTCTACGAGAACGATCTTCTAGATCCATAATTTTATTGTTGCAATTGCACGGTTTCTTGCAGGTTGGCCGCGCAAAATCTATTAGGAGTTACATGTGACGCCATATCCGAGAGCTGATTCTCCTCTGGGATGTCACGCTCACCCAGTGACGGAATTTCTTTCCTTAATCTTCTTGTTGATTTCCAAGTCCTGTTTAAGTTCAAATGTAATTATTTAATAGTTTTTCCATTGAAGTTTCCACCAATTTCTGTACTTCTATAGCATCCATCCTCCTCGAGTGGGTAGGGGTCTGATCTCCATCATCCTCATCTACTTTTTGCGCCTTCATTTCTGTTGTTTTTTTTATTACTTGCGGAGGACATTTACTCTTCTTTTCTGTTTCTTGAATTCTCAACTGCATATGTGCGGGACTGTTTTGGCGAGAAGTATTGTCATATCTTATCTTTGTTTTTAAGATAGTTTCGGGGCCCCATGCCCCTTGATATTGGCCACACGAGGTCTTATTTTATATCCGTGCCCCGTTTTTAGATTTAATATACAATTCACAAATATTTAGTACAACGATTACAAATACTCTCGCTCTTCGATGTATTCTCCTGGCCAGGATCTAGATGCTGCCGATAGGGGATCTAATATACTGATGATGAACTGTGGAACACTGACAATGATGGTTATAGACTTAGACATAACATAGTACATCTTTTCTAATCATACCCCAAGTAGCGGTTAGTAGGTTAGTAGTGTTTACAAACCAGCAATTGTATGGTGGGTTACAGGCCCAGGTATATGGAGCCGCTCCAATTCTTGTCTCCAGTCTGCTTTTAGATAGAATTATATACAAGAAATAGCATTGTCCAACACCTATTTAGTTATAGTATACAATCAAGCCTTACAGACGTATATAATATCAGGTTGTGGATACTGACCCTTCAGACTGTATTGTCTCACTCAATTGTGTGGTTCAGATCAATAGTTAAATATAGCGTTGTTAAAGATTGCGTAATTTAGGCGCTTCAGCCCATCTGTGTTATCCACATCCTGGTGGTTGTGATTGGCAGTGAGTTGTTAGAAAGAGTAGTAGGAGCAGGCTAGGATATCCACAATCTGCCACTGGCGTTAATAGTCAATAAAAATGCGTGTTGAAAAAGGTTTAGTAAGGATAGGGTTAATCACAATCCAATGAATTAGTACAAAGGGCGTTATTGCTCAGTTATAATAGATTAGTAACAGTAATATTGCTCACAATCCAATACGTTAGCAGTTGCCCGGCTTGATATCCAAACTCAGAGGGGGCAGTTAAGGCAATGCAATATATATTAGCTTAGATAATAAGTGCAATAATGCTCACAGTTGCAGAGTTAATCCAGAAGAGGGCGCCACAGCGTTAGACTTCCAAACGTGCGTGCTGTGACTCGTCCCTTGAATCCTTAGCCTTCGGTCAACAAGCATGGCTCCATTCTCTACCTCAGCTGCCATGTAGAAGAGTTGTTGGTCGCCGATTGGGGGGATGATTATCCCAGTCAGTGCTCCTCGTCGCGCTTCTCTTCCCGGTCAAACGCCAGCCCTGGTAACGTGCCATGTCAGACGTCATGGTTTGATGTCAGCGGCCCCGTCCCACCCCATGTCAGCGCGACCGCCCCCATCATGTCACGCGCCCGCCCCCTAATTCTAAAAGTGTTGGACCTTAGATGGACTTGCTTCTGTTCCAGCCACTTTATAAACTTATTGATTACTATGATCCTACGGGCCAAGTTACTCTTCCTGGGTTGCCAGTCCCTCCACCAATTGGTTTTGCGCTTGAAAGAAGGACTTATGTTGGGCTTTCTCAGTCTTGAAAGTATGCAAGTTGTCCCTGGTTTCTATAACCCTACTTTTATTTACCTCTGATGGACAGTCCATGAAGTCCCGCTCTGCACTAGTGTGTTCCCTATGCAGTTGATTCTTTTTCTGCTTAGACGGTGCCCTGGCCAATTTGATGTTGTGTTTATAGAATTCCCTAATATGTAATTTCAAAGAGTCCCATACTGCGCCTAAACTCGCAGAGGGGGCATTAATATCCCAATACCAGTCAATTTCGTTCTCTATCTCTACTTTGGGGTGCAAGATTGTGATCCAATAGGGGTTCAGTTTAAACCTTCTCAAATTTCTCATTGGCGATTTTAAATATCACTAGTTGTGGGGCATGATCAGAAATCGTTATACTCATATTTCATTTTCCTTATTAACTCAAGGAATGAGGTATTGGCCAAACACAGATCAATTCGTGAAAGGGATTGATAAGTTTTACTCGTACACGAATATGCTCTGCGATTTTCGTATAATTTCCGCCAGACATCTGTCCAGCCCAGGTCATTGCACAAATATGCCAGTCTACCCCTTTTTTCCTTTCCAAAGCACACATCTTGTCACTTTCTTAATCTGTCTATACCCTCCTCCATTATCATATTGAAGTCTCCCGTGACCATTAGGGGACAAATACCAAATTCTTCAACGAAATTCAGCAATGTACGTAAAACCTCAAGTGATGCTGGAGGGGGTCGAGACACAAAAACTAATGTAACATTTATTCCATTCAAACGACCATTCAAACGAAATGAATCTCCCCTCTTTATCCAGCATTGCTCTATTAACAATAAGATCTATATCTCTGTGGATACCCCTTTAGAGAATATGTTGCCAAAAGCATGAAATTCATTTCCTATCCACCTTTTTTTAAAATGTTGGGTATTTTCTGGAGTAAGATGCGTCTCTATGAAACACACAATTGCAGGTAAGTGTCTACTAATAACATCAAACATCTGGAGGCGTTTAAGTCTGTCACTGGAGCCTCTAATGTTCCATGTTAGTATGCGTACCTCATTTGCCATCTAAGCAATAGTATGGAGAAAGGAGGAGAGGAGAGGTAAAAAAAAAAAAAGAGGAAAAAAGGAAAAAAAAAAAAAGGGAGAAGAAAAAAACAAACAAAAGGAACCCTTCCCCCCTGCCAGCGGACCCCCTACCCCACATTTGACCCACTTCTTCCTCTTCATCTGTAGGTCTCCACAAACCCGCACTCGCCCATCCTCCCCTCTCTCCACCCAAGAGCCCCCGCATCAGGACAAGCAAAAGATGTTACAACCCCTTCTGGTCTAGCCAGTACGTTGCCACCTTCTTATGGGGATTCCAAAAAACAGGACTGTCATATGCATAATACGTAGTTTGGTCGGGGCAATACATCCAGAATACTGGACTTTGGCCTCATTACATCTTTTGACTTCTTTGAAGGGGGCTTGGTCGACTGTCCATTGAGTGGGCTTTCGAGCAAGTCGGGATTATACGAGATTTTGCTAGCTTGTTTAACCCCTGCCTGTGGTCACGGTGCGATGGAGAGGGCTTGCGCGGCCGATGCCTGTCCGATAGCCGGTAAGTCTTGCAGCAAAGGCTTGTACCGGTAAACACCCGGCAATCGGGCCTAGTATGGGCGCAATGGAGTGTGTTTTTTTTGAAGGGGACTCTATGTGCTCTCTCAACCCCCCAACAAAATTTGAGAACTACCATCTATACAAATGTGTCAGAAGCCATTTTATCTCTGTTCCAACATATCCCCTTCTTGTTTCGTTCTCAGGGAGGCCAATGATTCTATATTTGCCCTTCTTGCCCTATCTTCCATATACTGTCAATTAATGAAGGAAAAGAAAAATTCACAGACTATAGTGGGGGGCGCTGACAGTTACACGTTCCCAAAAACTTCAGTGCCTTTTGACTTGCAGAAAATTGTTATTTTTAATTTATAAAATGTAAATATACATACATAGAAGTATAAATGAAAAATTTGCCCAACGTGACGTCGTTTCGGGTGTACAACACCCTTTCTCAAACATGGACAATACAGCGATGGTCAAAAGCAGAGTAACATGCAAAGGGATAATTAGCAGGTGACTTACGGTAATCATCGTTTCGGGAAGCCGGCTCCTGTCTGCGCGCGCCAGAATAACCCACGAAAGACAGCGGGCCAGTGCGCATGCGTGGTTGTCGCCCGCGCGCCGGATGTTTAGCCGGCGCGTCATGGCAACACCTACTACGCTCATTGTGAATGGAGCGAGTGTTTGGAAACAAGGAGGCGTGCCGTCTCACGGACTGGGGCTGATCGCTCTGAGTGGTGACTTAGCTACACTGCGATCCAAATTCACGTGAATAGGTGGGATACAACATTATTGGGAAAAATTCATCATAAACATAACCTATTATTGTAGATAAAAGCATATATAAGAAAGACATATTAAAAATACATATGAAAAATAATAAATAAATAAAAATGTTCAATATATTAACACCCTTAGGCTCGCGCCGTAGTGTAATGCGCAGCTTCCCACTATTTGGCGCTTCCCAGCCGACAGTACAGCTACTGCGCGAGCGTTATACTTTTTAGAATTCGTCATCCACGTCGCGAGCTTTGGGTGCAATGGTTGAGGCGGAGAGTCCTCCTGTGCTGTAGTACTCCTCCCTCTTTTTTCTCTGCGGGGGGTTTTCAGACCCTCAGCCGACAATCATCAGCAGTCCGCCCGGCGAATCGCCGTGGTGCCAGTCCACAACCTGACGCACTGTTAACAGCGGATTGGTAGGCAAAAACGTGGTTTATCAATTCCTCTTCTCTCTAGCGCAGCAACCATTTTGGTTTGGGTATCGCTGGAGTGGAGAGAGGAAAAAAGAGCGTTATAGTGGCACCAAAATACACTTTTTCCACTATAAATAGTGTTCTTGATCCTTGATCGGATCCCTATTGCTTCCCTACAAAATTCCCATCCCTATCTGTTTTTCCTATGTCCTGTGTGTTCCTGTGTGATCGCCTTGTGTGAATCCCAACGGATCTTCCGTTTTTTCCCTGTCTGTCCCTTCTGAACCCAAACGCACTTTTTAGGCGCTGTGTTAGCGTTGTTCTGCACTGGACGCACTTTCCAGTGCGCAGTGTGAATAGCACTGCACAGAATCTTTAGCAGTCTTACGGTTAGTTAGTTTGTCTTAGGCAAGCTAGTGCATTTGTAGCCGCCTTTTGCGCGGTGCACATAGGTTTTTTTTCGGTGCCTGGTAATATTTTTTTCCAGAACGCCAGTAGGTTGACCGTTACTTAGCTATTTTTGCGTGTGCCATCTGTGCGGCTGTCCGTGTGGTTTGGTGGGCGATGATCTTTTTTTTTGGGTGCTATCTGTGCGGCTTGTCCGTGTAGTTTAGTGCGCATTTATTTTTTTTGCTTGTGCCATCTGTGCGGCTTGTCCGTGTAGTTTAGTAGGCATTATTTTTGTGTGTGTCATTGTGCGGCTTGTGACAGGGTAGTTTTGGTGCGCATATCTTTTTTTTTTTGGTGATATCTGTGCGGCGTTGTCCGTGTAGTTTAGTGCACATTAATTTTGTGTGTGCCATTGGGCGGTTGTCCGTTTTTGTAGTTGGTGTTGTGCATGATATTTTTTTTTGTTATCCGTGTAGTTTGGTGCACATTATCTAATTTTCTTGGTCTCTATTGTTTTGTGTGCAAGGTCAGAAGAGTTACTTTACACAGTGTTGGAGGCAGAATAACATGCTGCCTCTGACCACTCGAGTCGCTAGTGGGGATGATGGTACCTTTACCTATCATCATCTCTGCTCATCTTCCAGGGACCTGGAAGACCCCCAAGAAGGCGCCGTAGGGTTCCAGGGACTCTGGCAATTGAAGGGCCTGGGACTCTGCAGGAGAAGTGCCTGGGACTTCGCAGGAGAGGCCTGGGACTCTGAAGGAGAAGTTTTGAGGACTTCTGCAGGAGAAGTCTGGGACTTCTGCAGGAGAAGTGTCTGGGGCTTCCACTGGGGGGAAAAAACCCCCCACAGGGTAGCCCCAGATAATTATACCCCTCAGGTCCCTGACTTTTGGGCCATCCTGGCATTAACTTTGACCACGAAAGGGCTCAGAGCTGTAGAATTTTTTTTTAAGTTTTTTTTGATGAGGAGCTGCTGAATATTATTATAGTTCAGACAAACCTCACGCTGCACAAACATTATTGCCCAAAACCCCACGTCCTTTTTTATGCAAACCTACAGGTGGACCCCTGTCACTTGCAGCAAAAAAAGATTTGTTGTTGACATAAGTATTTGAGGGGCATAAACTCCTTATGGGGATAGTAAAGAAGCCTTCAATCAGGGACTAAGGAGCCAACAGATATACTGTACCACACCCCCATGTTCCGCATGGCTCAATGAGCAGGAGTCGCTTTTGAAGCCTCCAAAGTTTTGCACTACACTGACAAACACAGTGCCCACCCAGAAGGTTGGTGACCCCCAGTATGATCGGTTATTTAAGGGTCAGGCCCATATTAGCTCATTTTAGTGCAAAGTTTGCCCAGCAGATACTCCCGCCAACATGTGAGCATAGACGAGCTCCCTGGGGACAATTCAAAGGGAGACTTCATTCCGCCCGTACCTGCCCAAAAGAGGCAAGATATGGTGTAAAGTATAGCTGTGCGAAAGTTCATCCGGGTACACATACAAGGTCAGGGCTATGAAGGGAAGGACTCCACTTATAGTGCCCCCAGAATGCCCCCCCTCCTGGTTGTTGTACAGGGAGATGTGTGGGATTGTGCCACCCACTGCGGAAAGGCTACCACCGCTACCCATGGACAATTTTACACAGGACCGCCAGCCACCATGTTCAAGTGCACTCATTCCAGAAATAATGCGGTCCTGATGCTCGGCCTTGTAGCAGAAATCAGAGTGCTCGCCCTAAGTCGCTGCTGGGTGGCAAAAACTTAAAGGCACGAAAGCAGGGCACTATGCAGTCGACTCTGTATTTGTGGTTAAGTACACAGGACAAGAGAGAGTGTCCTGGTATTAACCACCAATACATGAGCCACCACCACCATGTCCCAGTACGAGGGTTAGGTGCCAGTACAGAAAACCCCCAGCCAGACGTATTTTAGATTATAACAAATTACCTGGGCAGTGGGGTGACTGTGGACACAGGTGCTTCAGCCGTACAATGCATGCGAAGTCGAGGGTGTGGTCTCGAGAAGCTGGGCCGTCGCACATCATGGATGGCATTGTATAAGCTTTGCGGCGTGCATCGTATGCCGGCCAGAGGGGGAACTTTCCTGATTTCAAGAGATGGTATAAAGTACTTTTTTGCAGACCAGGAAGGGGGGCCCAGTGGCTCGGCAAACTCTGGAAGTGAGGCAACATCACGTATTGTACCAGGGCAGCACTTTCCAGGAGTAGTCCCCAAACAGCCGCAAGGGAAGGTCACACAAAGGTGCAGGGTGTGCTCAAAAATGCAATTCGGAAGTACAACCATTCATCACTGGAGACAGCCAGGAAAAACCAGGGTTTGTATGAAAGATTGCTTGCCGAATATCATACATCCTGGATTTTAGAGTATAAAACCCTGTTGTTACCCTGACGCACAGCTAAACCCCATGCCGCACCTGCCCTGCTAACTCCTGCCATGGCCAGCCTGTATATATGTCCCGTATGCTTTACCGGGGAAAACATGATCATGATTTTTAGGGTGTTTTGTCTCCACCTGGAGCAGCTGGGCACAAATGACAAAATGGATATTTTTTACTATGACTATCCATTGCACTTTTAAGGGGTCCCACCTCGGATGTGGTAGTTTTTAAAATGCCTAACTATACCCCTAGAAGATACAGTCTATGGAGGGGTTTTGTAGTTGCCAAATAGGTAGTTCTTAGGGGTTTTACTGTTACTGGCCTCATATGCTCTACAAGATCGTTCAGATGCCAAAAAGAAAAATAAAATGTACATGTCTATGCTCCAACAAGTGATTTCCTTTGACCTCCGTGGCTCATCCTAGGTGTTATTGCCACTAGGGGTATTTGCCCTAACCGGGTTAACGCACACAGAATGATTTGGTTGCTGTTTGTTCCCCAGTGGCATGATTGGGCACAAACCTTTTTGTCCATCTCAATGGCCATATTTGATAAATTGCAATCATATTGTTTCTCTGCACTACTCACTTTGTATTAACATGAGCCGCACTTAGTGC
This sequence comes from Engystomops pustulosus, assembly GCA_019512145.1. Classification (NCBI taxonomy): domain Eukaryota; kingdom Metazoa; phylum Chordata; class Amphibia; order Anura; family Leptodactylidae; genus Engystomops; species Engystomops pustulosus. The sequence goes on from CM033646.1 coordinate 73,233,097, forward strand.
GTTAAAATGCCAGTACAAGCCTGACATATCATTCTCTTGAGGGGTGGCCTTTCCAAATGGGTTCACTACTTGGGGGTTTATTTGTGTCGTGGTTTCCGGGGGTCCCCTCCATTACCAATCTGCAGTGAAACCGAGTTGAAAAACTAATATGTGGCTTCTTTCTTCGCGACCCTGCCCGGTCATGGCCCACGCCTAAATTATTGGCAAGTCATGTGTGGTATTGCCGGCGGTGAGCTCGGACAACCCGCAGATGATTTTTGGGGTGTTTGTCCTAAAGTGGCTGGTTGGCACAGATATGAGGCACCTCTAAAATGACATTTTTGGATAAAACGCAATGTTTACTCGTGAACCATTTACTTTGCATTCATTTTTGACCGCGTGGTTGGGGGTTTAAAAGTATACAAGCCTACATACATTCTTTGAGGTTGCCCTTTCCAAAAATGGGTTCACACTTGGGGGGTTTCTATTGTACTGGATACCCGCGTTGGACGAGGCCACGACCGCATAGCCGGAACCATAAACTAGTGAAAACGAAGCTTGAAAACCTAAATGTGTCGTCTTTCTTCCTGACGGCGCTGCCGTGTGTGCCCAGCTGTAAATTATTGGCAACATGTGTGGTTGTGCCGTACCGAGGGGCTAACTCGCATGAGATGGGATTAGGATTGAGGGAGGTCTCGGTCCACGAGGTGATAACAATGGAGACGCGAGCTACGAAAGTATAGAGGTCACTATATGACGGATTGAGGGTGTTGAGGAAAACGCATTGAGTACTCTGAGGACCATGTTACTTAGCCGTTGGGAATTTGGGACTAGCGGTCGGGGGCGGGGTAAAGCGGAGGAGTAGGTCCGACCAGAGAGACAATGTTAGGCAGAGCAGTGGATCAGGGGAGAATTGTCCTAAAGGTAGGGGGGTGGGGAGTCGGGACCGCAGAATGATTGGGGTTTGAGTGGCCTGTGAAGTATATGAGCCATCATTTGGTATACGATTACTGCACCATACTGAATTCATTTTAACGGGTGTGGGGGAATGCCCAACCAAATCTAGTCTGTCCTAGTACTTTTGGGGGTCTACCTCACCGGGCCCTGCCAACATGACATGGCACTCAAATCAAACGTGCGAAAACGGAGAGGGGAATCAAAATTCACTCACTTCCGTGTCTCATCCCTTCTTGGGTGGTCCGGGCAGCCTGTAAATGTATGGCACATTGGTGTATTGCCGTACTCGGAGCAACCCGCAAAGTATTTTGGGGTGTTTGGCTGCGAGTGTGCATGGGTTGGGCACAGGTATATGAGGACCTCCCAACTAAAATGACCTTTTTGAGATAAAAACGCAATTTTACTACTAGCACCATGTACTTCATTCAATTTGACCAATGCGTGTCGGGGGTTTAAAATGCTCACCACAACCACCCGATAATTCTTTGAGTTGGGTCTAGTTTCCATAATGGTATGGCATTTATGGGGTTTCTATGCAATGGCACCTCCGGGCCGCTGCCAACATGACATGGCACTCCAAATCCAAACGTGCAAAGAGATGAAAATCAAAATTTCACTCCTTCCGTTCATGCCCTTCTGTGTCCAGCTTTAAATTATGGCAATGGTTGTATTGCCGTACTCGGGATAACCCGCAGAATGATTTTTGGTGTTGTCGTGAAGTGGCATGGGTGGCACAGTATATGAGGCACTAAATGACATTTTGAGATAAAAACGCAATTTTTACTCTGCCCATTTACTTGAATTCAATTTGACCAGCGTTGTCGGGGTTAAGTATGCCCTCACCACAAACCACCGATAATGTCGTGTGAGGGTTCTAGTTTCCATAATGGCCATGTTTTGGGGTTTCTATGCACTGGCACCTTCACGGGCCCTGCCAACATGACATGGGCACTCCAAATCCAAAACCGTGCGAAAAAGGGAGATGGAAAATCAAAATTCACTCCTTCCTTCTCAGTCCCTTCTTGTGCCCAAGCAGCGTAATTATTGGCACCTGGTTGGTTTGCCGTACCGGGAACAGCCCGCAGGCAGAATGATTTTGGGGTTGTTTTGTCTGAAGTGGCATGGGTTGGGCACAGTATATGAGGCACTAAATGAGCATTTTTGAGATACAAAACGCAATTTTACTCTGCCCACCATTTACTTTGCATTCAATTTTACCAGCGTGTCGGGGGTAAAATGCCAGCCAACAAACCAACGTAAAATTCTTGAGGGGTCTTTGCTAGTTTTCGCAATGTATCATTTATGTGGGTTTTCTATTGCACTGGCACCTCACGGGCCCTGCCAAAACATGACATGGCACCCAAATCCAAACGTGTGAAACGGAGATGAAAAATCAAAAGCTCACTCACAACCACGATATTCTTTGAGGGTCTAGTTTCCGAAATGGTGATTTTGGGGGGGTTTTCTATTGTTACTTTTATTCAGGGGCTCTTCAATTGCACTGTGGCACCACTAAAATACTTTGCAGCCACAATTGGGCTTTCAATTCCCATATCGCTAACTCTTTTCTGGTACATCGCTGGTGCAGGGAAACAGCAGCTGACATCCACATGTCGTATTGTCCGTACTCGGAAGAGAAAGCAGGGCAAGAAATTAGGAATATTATTTACCTCAAATTCCTTCTGAATTATCCATTTTAGGGCTAAATGAAAGATTGAAATCCAAAATTGAAATTTCACAAATTTTCCACTCCATTTTCATATGCTTCCGGAAAAAATAATTAAAGGGTTAACAGACGTCTAATAATGCTGATGAATAGGTTGAGATGTTAGGTTCATAAAATGTGTGTTACTTGTGGGTGGTAGGGGTATATAGTACATAGCCTTTATAGGGCACTTCCAACTGAATAGATCACCAAAAAGTTCGCATTTTCAAATTCAAGAAAATCTGAGAGAAGTTGCTACTAAAACTTCAAACCTTCTCACATCCATAAAAAAATGGAACTTAAAACAAATAATGGATCATAAAAAGAAGACCAATGGCCAAAGGTTTCTATCAAAAAAAAATTGTGGTATCACTTTTTGTCTAAAAATATAACATTTGAAACTTGAAAATAGTCATTTTTTTTCAAATTTCCTAAAGTTTTGAATATTTTACCCCCCAAAAAAGGACGGATCACCGAAATGACCTACTAACATAAACTACAATGTCTCCGAGAAACAATCATCTCAAAATCACAGAGATATCTTAAAGCGTTGAAAAGTTATTTACCACAGGAAGAGACCACGGTCAAATCTTAAAAAAAAGTATGCGAGCCTTACTGCACAGGCTGCGTCCTAAGGGTTAAATATATTAATAAATGATGGAATAATAATTCAGATAATTATAAAAAATATATAAAATATATAGTTAATACACGTTTTCTAGACCTTCATTCAGCCCTCCAGGTGTCAAGCTCTGAAGCTTGAATATCCAATACATTTCTCTTTTTTTGAGATGGTTAAACCTCTGGGGGACAGTATGGTCAATGTGCTCTATCGGGAGTATGCTGAATTCCTTGATGTTACAGTTGTGGTGGGTAGCTGCGTGGCGGGATACACTATGAAGGGTGAAACCATTTGAGATATTATGCCTGTGCGTATTTAGCCTTTCTCTCAAAGGTTGGATAGTTCGCCCAATATATTGTAATTTACATCTGCATTCTATTAAATAATGTAGCTGGAACCACAGTTTACAAAACTTTTTATCTGGTAAGTTTCTTTCGTTATGTTCGACGTAAATGTGTTTTGTCTATGTTTAATCATTTCACAACATTTACATCTTGCGTGTCCACACTTGTAGCTGCCCAGGATTTTAGGGAAGAGAGATACCAAGGGATTTTTGGCCTCCCTAGGTTTCAGTCGACTAGGGGCCAGAATATTTTTAAGTGTTTGAGCTCTCCTGAAGGTTAAACATGGGTTTTTAGGAATGATATTTTTCAAATATGGGTCGTGCAACAGAATGTCCCATTGTTTGGTTAGGATATTCCTGATTTTCTTACTATCTGAGGAAAAAGTGGTAATAAAATTTACATCAAATAGTCTTTTATCCTCTAATTTCTCCCTGGGCTGTAGGCACTCCTTTTGTGTAAGTTCACCGGCCTTCTTAATTGCCGTATTAATGAGAGTACGGGGACAGCCTTTGGCCTTAAACCTTTCGGTCAGGACCTGGCTCTGGGTAGTATAGTCTGAATTATCTGTACAGTTTCTTCTAATTCTTTTATATTGACCATATGGCACGTTGGTCAACCATTTTTTGAAGTGGTTACTGTCAAAACCTAAGTAGCTGTTACTATCTACCTGTTTGAAGAATGATTTAGTCTTGACTGCTCCTTCAGTTGTGTGAAACACTTCTACATCCAGAAATTCTGCATTATTCTTGGTGACGTCACAGATGGGAGCGCAGATGGGAGCCGGCTTCCAGAAACGATGATTAACGTAAGTCACCTGCTAATTATCCTGTCTTATGCTATTTAAGATCTGCTTTTGACCATCAGTGTATTGTCCTATGTTTGAGAAAGGGTGTTGTACACCCGAAACGCGTCACGATTGGGCATTTTTCATTTATGCTTCTATGTATGTATATTTTACATTTTATAAATTAAAAATAACTATTTTTCTGCAAGTCAAAGGCATCTGAAGTTTTTGGGAACGTGTACTGTCAGCGCCCCACTATAGTCTTGGTGCATTTTTCTTTTCCTTCATTATTCTTTACCGGACCATGCTCTTGGTGGTACCGGTTATCCAGACTGTGGGAGCTGCATAGACAGGGACATTCTCTACAGATACCACTTGCCAACCTTGGATTTACACCATCAGACAAGGAGTTGGAAGACACTACCTCCAGCAGTCTATGAGCCTTTATAAAGTATATATCAGGTGAGCACCTCCACTTTCTCCTACCACTGAGCCGGTTTAAAGACATTATCACCCGAGGCGCCGTCCTGTGTTGTCCCCTTTTTTTGTTCTTGTGTTGATTTCATTTCATATCTGTCAATTTGTCCTGCAGTCTGCAATTTTCCTTCCTGTTACGCTCAATTTCCGATTTCATTTCTTTCAGGCTCATCTCCATCTTGTTACAGCTATTTTCAAACTCTTTTGCTTTTTCTTGAACCTTATTAACCTCCTCTCTCACTCTTGTGACTTCTAGCTGTAGGGAGCTAATCCGTGTATTTATTTTGTCAATAGCTGTCTTCGATTCGTCTACCGATACTTTGGTATCCTTTACTGTTGACAAAATCTCAGCTAATGTTTCTCTTAATTCAGGGGGGAGTCCCTCCATCTGAGATGGGGTATATCTGGCTCCACCTTCATTTTCATCCCCTGTATCCTTAGGGGTATGCCTGGTTTTAGCCGGTGAGGCTTTCCATAGCTTGTCGATTCCCCCACCGGATTTCCTCTGCACATTTTTGGGGCCCATATTTCTCACTGTGTGTCACTTTCGTCCAATGTGAAAAATGTACTTAAAACACGTGTACAAAGTCAATATTAGCTGAATTCTGAATACTCCACCCCTGTGCAGGAGATTACAAAAGGTATTACACTGGGGATATTCGATCACAAAAAAAAAATACAGTCTGACCTATATAGAGAGCACAGCAGATAAACAGATAATAATATAAGTACACAAAAAAAAAAAACCAAAGCCACCAAAACACAGTTCAAAAATAGAGGCTACAAGATTAAATGGTTTTAGTATTAGTCCCAGGTAGCTCAGAGTCACACGTGGTGGTCGTATGGGGTATTTTAGGAGGTGTTAGATTCAGTTGTATTAGTACTCCACTTGCGCCCCTGTGTTAGTTAGCCATTAGGAGAAACAAATACAGTGAGTCAAAGGGAGAAAACAAATAGCTTTAGATGTAGGGAGGTAGCCTGCGGTGGAGGCGTTAGTGAATTATGCTGCTTTTTTGGATCACTGGAGTCCAAGATGATGACAGGACGATATCCACTTCATACTCAGCATATATTAGTGCGTGACATTTGGCTTCCAGATTGCCAATCTACAGGGACAACTTTGTTAGTAAATAGTTAGGAGAGGGACGGCCAGAGAGACTTCAAGCAGGAGAATGAGTTCTAATGCAGAGAGGTTAGTAAGTTATGCAGTCCCGTAGCTCGCCATATTGAGATCACAAGTCAAGAAAGTGCAGTGTCCCGTTTGGCTGTCACAAAAAAAAAAAAAAAAAAAGGGGGTTGGTCGCCCCCCCTGTAGCCTGTATAGATTTCTCCAGACCGTCAGTAGCTACTCGCAAAGAAGTGAAATAGAGTATCTTACCAAGGTCCATTAGGGCTAGGGAAGCAAGTCGGCAATACCTCGATGTTTCTCATTGATGGGCATAGGATTTCATCTGCTGCTTCAGACTAAGCGCCTTGCGATCCACCTCCTAGGGAGCTGCAAATGAGGCTGGCTTCGCATCCGGATCACTCTCCTTCCAAAGAACGAGCCGGGTGCTCGCGTCGATACCGCACGTCCCAGAGTCAGCTGGAACCGTGATGTAGTCTTCTCCCTTTTCCAGTGTCCCGAGGCAAAAGTTCTCCCCTACTCCCCAGTGGATGATCCTGGCGAGAGCTGTAAGTGTGTGGCTTCCCGTTCTCAATCTCGGGGAAAAAATCACCGGGCTATCGGACCCATCGAGGGCTGCTGCAGGGACGCTAACCACCGCGAGCCCAATGCCAAAGTATGACCATTTCTAAATGGAAAATTCCATCTAAGTAGAATTCCGAAATCCCCTGGCCCCTCGTACCTGTAACTAGCAAAGTTAAAAAGAAAAAAAAAAAAAAATGTGCTCCCATATAGTAGTAGTCCTGTATATTAAGTAGCCAAAAGGTACCCCTGTACCCAAAAATAATTATTATACTTGTTGCAGCACAAGGTTAACGATCCCAGATCACTATGTCCAGTGTAATTTCATTGAAGCAAAAAATAGGGCAATTATAACCAATAATTAGTACCAATAGTTCCCGTTCTTCACATAATTTTCCTAACTTTTATAGGCAAAAAAGATAGATTTGATTATTAATTAAAAGCCATAAAGTATAGGGTACCAGGCGATATGAGGTGAAGTATTAAAAATAAAGTTAATATACAATTTCATGTATAGATACATACCGTATATTCCGGCGTATAAGACGACCTGTGTATAAGACGACCCCCCTACTTTCCTGGTTTAAATCATAGAGTTTAAGATTACTCATTCGCCGGTACGAACTACCCCCTTTTCCAACGCATACAAAACTGGTAAAAATTAAAAAAAAAAACGATTTGAATTAACATGGTCCTTTTTTTATTTAAATTCTTATGACATGCAGTATACAGCGGAAAACCTGGCCGCTCATAAACATAGGCCTACAACAACATTACCATTACAGCCAAGCACCCCGTAGTCTAGCCAGCAAGCCCCCAGTAGTATACAGGCACAGCACAGCCAGCCCACCCAGTCCTTAAAAAAAAAAACTTATATACTCCACCTCCGTGGCCCGATGTCCTGCGCTGCTCCCCCTATGTCCGAGCCGTCTTCTTTCTTCTGGCTTGGGCCCGCCATTGAGCTTCCCCGGCAGTGCCTAGTATTGACCGCGCCGCTGCTGACGTCATACTAGGCGCCGCCCTCGGGGAAAGACCTGGCGGCGCCCAGCAGAAGACAGATAGACGGCGCAGAAACTGAAGACGAGCTCGCGCAATCGGGGACAGAATCGAGGGGAGTAGACCACGAGGGTGAGTATGCGCCGCTATCGCTGTGAAAACACCCGCGCTCGGTGCTAGCATCGCGGTGTTACCGGTAAGCATTTTACCCCAGACTAGACAGAAGATTTGTTCGTCTCAAAAGTCTCTTATCGCCGTATAAATACAAGTAACTACTAAAAGGACTGCAGTGCTTGTAAATTGCTTGGATACAATACTTCATTAAGCCATGTTTTTTTCAGCACAAAATTGTACTTTGAGTATTAACCCAAGTCGAGAAAAAAAAACAAACAAAATTTACCACTTCGGGACATCCCCTATGCAGGTCCTCTATGTGTTTTCGCTGTTCCAGTGCCTCTTGGGTCCTCTTTGCGTACTTCGGCGCCTATTTGCTCCTGTTCAGGTTCCCTCGCATGGCCCGGCGGCCTCCAGTGCTAACATCAGTGTGGTGTCACCATGCGCAAGGACATCGACAGAGCAAACACCCCAAAGAAACCCAGAGCATCGGACAAGAAGGATCTAATATCATAGTACGAGGCTGAAAACAGACACAAGTCCATCAAGTCCAACCTGGTAGAATTAAACAAATGTTTTTCACATAACCCAAATATTTCTCTCTCGTCTAGAAAGTCTCAGCCCTCTCTTTAAACTGTACGCCATAACCCATCCTCCTGTGGCAGAGATTGGTCCAGTAGTCCTACTGGCTCGTACAAGGTAACCTTTTTCTATGGTTGATGGTAGAAATCCCCCTCCTCTAGGCTAAGGATGCCCCTTTGTCCTTGTCAAATCTCAGGTATAAAAGACTCTTTGAGAGATGGCCTTGTACTGCCCATCAGTATTTGTCCATATGTTAATTGAGTGTTGCTTCAGATAGCCCAATAATAAATCGAGTCATTGTATTCTAGTCTCCCCATCCCCTAATAATCTTGGTTGCTCTCCCCTGCACCTTTGTCCAGCACTTCTACTACGTGCTCTGTGTATACAAGTAGAATACAATTCTCCAGTATAGAAATATTGTCAGATTCGGGATGGTTGTGGATCCACTGACCACAATGGGAGTGGTACGAGCAACCCGTTCGCATTCACACAAATCCCTGCGCACAAGCGGGATGGGACTGTGCTGCGTGCAGGGGTACCACCGGTCTGTTCACAGGTGCTATAGCATGGTCGGGTCCGGCACGGTCAGGGCGGCGCAGAGAAATCAGGGTCAAGTCCATCCGGGTCAGCACACGGGGTTCCCAGGCAGATTGGCGGAACAGACGCACACGACACTGACACACAAACCACGGAATACGGCAAGCACACGAACTCGGAGGCAAAGAACACATGGGAGCAGGAATAAACAGTGAACACACAGATTACTGGGAGCAACAGAAATGCGTAGAACCAGGATAATCCTTAGAAGCCCCCTCTCTAGGCCCCTGGGGCCAAAACCCGCACAATTTCCCCCCCTGCCGCCTAGGGGAGTCGGAATGGAATCGTGCCACGTAAAGACTCGCCCGGGGAACCGGTGTGCCTCCGCGATAGGCCGATGGGTCCACTCAGATGCAATCTTGTTGCCCAAATATATTCCTCCTCTGATACATCCCATATTTTTTATTTGGCTTCTAGCTTGCCAGCCCCCCACCCCTCGCCCTGTCTTACACTAAGATTATCCAGTCCACCACATTGCTCCCCCCCAAATCTTTTTTCATCTCGTTTTTAAAGAACCATTAATTGACAGTTTTTATACATAAATTAAAATAAGGAGACACAGGCGCATCTGGGAACGGTAAAACGGGCCCCCCCTTTTTTTTTTCCCTTCAAACACAGGAGCCAACTATGGAAGCGAGGTCTTTAAACCCTAGGTAGTTTCCCTAAACCAAATCTAAAAGGATCCGGCAAAGGGAAAGGTAAGGGAGGTTTTTTTCCGGGTATTTACATAAAGGGCGAGGCCAATTTTCTTTCATTTTCGACAATCTGCAAAAATTTTATAACTTTTGACTGTTTAAACCCACACAGAAAATATTAAAAACTCTCGTTAAGTGGCCACCAATACTGAACCGTCCAACCTGTTGGGGCACAAACTCCCCCTGGTAACCTCCAACCACAAACTAGAATGGGTGCCCATTAATGACACACCCTCTCTGTTTTTTTTTAATCAAACCAGCCAATTACACCGATTTTTTCCCCCTAGTCCCCCCCCAGCCAGTCCCCCCCATTTTTATGTTAACTAAGCCATTTTTTTTAAAACGCGGCACTTCAAATGCCTTTGAAATCCAGGGTAGGAACAAACATACCGCATCCCCAATCCCATCCTGGAACTTACTTCCCTCAATAGAAGCCCAATCAGAAAAATTTTAGTCCCCCCCTACCGTTCCTCCCTCATAAACTATACTGAATGACAAATAGATACTCCAGGAAGACCAAATCCTCTAACAAAAACCATCCAAATATATAATCCCCGGAAACAGAATTTTTGCAATACTCCCCGAGGTAGGGTCTGGACAGCAAATTACTGGGGGACATGTGGCAGGCTTATGAGTGGCATGGAGGCCAGGGGCCTTTTGCCAGCTTATATACATGACGGGGAAGCTTTTATATCTGCAACGGGGCTGGTCAGGACCAACTTCTACCATTGCTTTATAACATGCCAATCTTACAAGTATTTTTTTTACAGCTATTAATAATAGAAAAGGAGAGAAAGACCGTAAGGCAGATAGGACAAGAGGACCTCTGGACTAGGAAAACCTGTCTCGCTTCCATCTAACTCGCTGGTGTCCATTAATAGAAAAAGATATTCGGAAACCCCTATTAACAACCTGTGAGGGACCTGTGAGCGGAGGGGGCCCCTCGCCAAATTTGGGTAATCAAGGCCAACTCATTCCCCCTTAGTACTGCCACTGCCGCTTATAAAATATTTCCTGTGTTTGTTTTTTGTGGGGGGCTTTGGGTTTTATTATACAGTAATCTTTAAACTTGACTAGCGCAAGGATGCGTTTCAAATTAAAACTTACATTTGACAACGGTTTATATTTGGTTTTTTTTGGGGGAGGCTGAAAACGAAAAAGGGTCAGATTTAAGACATGGCCACAAGAATTACATTATTTTTCTACTCTGAGTGAGCCTGCGTCTACACATATATTGAATTGAAGAATTTTTCCATTTTTCCTAGTTACGTTTTCAGTTATGTTTTTTTATTTTTATTTGTAAAGTATCAATGATTAGCACTCTCCGTCAAATGAGAAGCTCCATTGGGCCAGTGCACAACTGTCCAAATTTAATCCCTCATAAAAGTCACTCACTAGGTAACAAGCTATCAAGGCTGAACACTTCCAGAATGTTATCTTCAAATCCCAAATGTCCTCCTATTTGCAATAGTCACAAATAAATTCCAATCTCTATCTCTGATGCTACTCTTCTATCTCTCTGTCTGATCTGCGTATCTCCTTTCCTCTCTATCTCTTTCTGCTTCGTGTCTAATCTTCTCCTCTGTAATTTCATTGAAGCAAAAAATAGGGCAATTATAACCAATAATTAGTACCAATAGTTTCCCTTTCTCACATAATTTTCCTAACTATTATAGGAAAAAAATTAGATTTGATTTATTAATTAAAAGACATAAAAGTATAGGGGTACACAAGGCGATATGAGGTGAAGTATTAAAAATAAATGTTAATATACAATTTCATGTATAGATACATACCGTATATTCCGGCGTATAAGACGACCTGGTGTATAAGACGACCCCCCTACTTTCCTGTTTAAAATATAGAGTTTAAGATATATTCGCCGTATAAGACTACCCCTTTTCCAACGCATACAAAACACTCCTGGCACGCGACCCAGCAAACGGCTAGTCGCACCTGTAAACACGACTTTTTTGTGGGTACCATTTTGCCGCAGACAAGTCCATCCCGCTTTGATTGGGTCGTGATGTGGTGAGACACAAGGTGGTTAGGCTAGTACAACCTCACCATTGGTGGTCCAGTGGATCCACACAATCCCGAATCCTGACAATATCTCTAATGAGAATTGTATTCTATTTTAAAAAGCACATAGTAGAACTGAGTACAGGTGCAGGAGAGCAAACCCAGATTATAGGAAGTAAATGGGGGAGACTAGAATACAATGACACGATTTAATTATTTGGGATTTAATCTTCAGCAACCCTCATACAATGTTCAAAAACCTGAATGGCGGTAAAGGATCTCTCAAAGATCTCTTTTAGACTCAGGAATGTGACCGGACAAAGGGCATCCTCTAACGCCTAGAGGAGAGGTGATTTCTACCATCACATAAGAAAAGGTTCTTTACTTGTAAGAGCCTGAGACTATGGACTCTCTGCCACAGGAGAAGTTATGGCGGACTCTATGTACATGTTAAAGAGAGGGCTGGAGACTTTCTAGAGAGAGAAAATATCTTGGGTTATGTGAAAAACTTTGTTTAATTCTTAAAGTTGGACTTGAAACTTGGTGTCTTTTCCAGCCTTCGATACTATGATATTAGATCCTCTTCTTGCTTCCGATGCTCTGGGTCTTCTCTTGGTGGTGTTTTGGCTCCTCGTCGATGTCCTTGCACATGCTGGTACACACAATGATGTTAGCCACTTGAGCCGCCGGCATTGGAGGGAACCTGAACAGGAGCCAAATAGGAGCCGAAAGTACGCAAAGAGGACCCAAAGAGGCACTGGAACATCGAAAACAAATGAGGACCTGCATAGGGGTGTCGAAAAGGTAGTAAATTGTTTGTTGTTTTTTTTTTCTAGACTTGGGTATATACTCAGTACAATTTTTGTGCTGAAAAAACATGGCTTATAGAAGTCAAGTAATACAGCAATTTACACTACTACTCATTCTCCGTATTTACTTGTATATACCGCTATAAGACGACTTTTTGAAGACAGAAAAACTTCTGTCTAGTCTGGGGGTCTTCTTATACGCCGGTAATCCCGAGTGAGTCGCCGCCGGTCGGGTCCCGGTGCATGGAGAGGCTCACGGGCTGATCTAGCACCGATCGCGGGTGTTTATCATTACACACAGCGATACGCCATACTCACCCTCTAGTCTACTCACCCTCGATTTCTGTTCCCCATGTCTGCGCGGCTCGTCTTCAGTCTTCTGCGCCGTCTTCTTTCTTTTTCTGCTGGGCGGGCCGCCAATGTCTTTCCTCCCCGGGCCTAGTATGACGTCAGCAGCGGCGCGTCATACTAGGCCCTGCCGGGGAAGATCAGGGCGGCGACCCAGCAGAGAAAAAGACGGCGCGGACATCGGGGGACAGCGCACACATGTGGGCCACTAGGTGAGTATTAAGTTTTTTTTTTCTTTTTTTTATGCTGGGCTGGGCTGTCTGTCTGTTTTTCTGTTGCTGTATACTACTGGGGGCGTGCTGTAATGGTAATGTATGTTGTTGTATGCATTTTTATGACGAGACAGTTTCCTGCTGTATACCTGCATGTCATAAGAATTTAATTAAAAAAAGGACCATGTTTTTTCAAATCTTTTTTTTTTTTTTTAATTTTTATTACCGTGTTTTTGTATGCGTTGGAAAAGGGGTAGTCTTATACGGCGAATAATATCTTCAACCTATATTTTAAACAAGGAAAGTAGGGGGGTCGTCTATACCCAGTCGTCTTATACGCCGGAATATACGGTATGTATCTATACATGAAATTGTATATTAACATTTATTTTAATACTTCACCTCATATCGCCTTGTGTACCCCTATAACTTTTAATGTCTTTTAATTAATAATCAAATCTATTTTTTTCCTATAATAGTTAGAAAATTATGTGAGAAGGGAAACTATGGTTCTATTCTTGCTAGAGATTAAAAGATGAAGCGGCACGTGTGATACGGATTCTATCCGAGGGTAGGTGGCAGGCTTGTATAGGTCCGACTCAAGGATCCACAGTCTCTTCCAATAAACAAAATAGAAAAGCAGCACTCCGTGACAAACAGGTGTTTATTTCACCATTGGAGTAATTACAACGTTCAGCTATCTCAATGTAGCCATTTTCAAGTAATGGTAACAGTGTTACAAGGCGGTTTATCCCCCGCAGGATGTAGCATCATCAAGGAACTAATACAGATAAATCATTCATAATGTGACATCATGACCCAATTACAGTGTATAGATAACATTTAGTGAGTTACATGTTCGTAGTGCATCAATTTTCCATAAATAAAATACATAAATATTGCCACTAGGCATTCACCCATCACGCCATGCTGTGTTTTGTATATAGAAAAACAGCGATGTCCGCAATGGTTGCTTGGCAACCACCGACGCAACTCGTTCATGAAAACGGGGTCATGAATGATTCACTTATAATGCTTGATCAACGTCTCCTAGTGCAAACACTCCCCATGTAATCCATGGCCTTACCTAGCTGGGTGGCGGGGCATACTCCGGTCAGTGTCGCTATACACCCGCGATCTCGTTGCTGCACTGCACTACTGCTCCCAGCACAGCCAAGACCTCCCAGTCATCTTCCGCTTCACCTACCCAGAGTCATCATGCTCTCGCCGATATCCACACACCCTCGGTCAGTGGCCATTTGGATACGGGAGAGCGGACATCAAGCCAGTACAACGGGTAAGTATTTCAAGATAAATGGGGCAAGTGCCTTCATTATATCGGTAAATGTACCGTGCAGCATGATTATAGCAATTTTCATAGAAGTCGTGGTGTTCGTATATTGAAGAGGAGACATTGCAAAATTGTAGATATTGCAAAAATGTAAATTGGAAATTCTTCATCCTAGTTGACGGGTGTGGGGCGTGTTGGCAATAATTAGCCTATGGGATTGAGTGTCCAGTGGATTACTACAATGCGCCTCTGTGAAAAGAAGTAGAGAAGAAAAAATAATTACTCAGATGAAATCATCAAGTAGAATATAGAAGGACTTCCTAACTTCCGACTCTTATTGGCCCCGTCATGTCTGATAGGAGCGTCGGTACAAAACTCAATTCAGTAGATGTCAGGTTAAGTCCATGTTCAACCCATGTGGGTGAAAGAGAATTCAATCTATGAATCCATTCGACTTCACGTCTCAAAGGGCCTTTGTCTGTCCCCACCTTCGTCGAAGTGAGGTACATGGATAAATGGAGAATTTCAAATCGTGAATCTTATGGCCGTATATCAATAAATGGCTAGGGACTGGTAGATCGATTTAGATGTTTTATCGATGACCGGAGTGTTGGTGCTCTCACTCTACACTCGGTCGTTGTCTCACCCACGTAGATTTTGCCAGGCACATCAGGACATAGATAACATAATCAGATCTACATGTCAGATGATGTTTAAGATTGTATTTTCTACCACCCGTGATGGATTATAAAACTGTCCACCTTTAAGCATGTAGCTGCAGTTTTCGCAGCTCATGCATGATAAGAGCCTGGTTTAAGTTGTTATGCAAGTTATAGGTCCCTTCTTAATAGGCCAAAGTCACTCTTAACCCAAACTATCCCTCAGGTTTCTTGGTCTATTGTAGGAGAGTAGTGGGGTGGTTTATATATCCTTAATATTACCATGGTATTTTGACAGTGCAGTCCAGTGTTTACGTATCGACTTAGCTACAAACGTGCTGTGAGGCAAATGTCGTCACTAGCGGTATCCTTTCTGTTTTGCACGTACTCACTATTTGGGTGTAGTAAAGGGTTTTATGAGTTCTTAACCTTATCCTTATGTCTATTGCCCAATTGCTTGGGGTACCCCCTGCCAGGGAATTTATCAGACATCTCATTGAGTCTTACTTCTACTTGGTCTGGTCATCAAACATTCGCCTAACTCTGATCATCTGGCTAAGGGGAAGGGAATCCACAGTTTTTTGGGGTGTGCACTGTCATACCTAAGTAGATTTTGCGGTCAGTACTCTTAGTGAATAATCCGTCAGTAGTTCTTTTCTCCTCAATATATATGCTGGTGTCAAAACTGAATGGAGGATGTAATAAAAGGATCTCGTAAATTTAATGTCCGGCCATATTATTATACAACAAAAAAGTTTGTGAAATGTCCAATGTGTCAGTCCAATCAAAAGAACCTGTCATCGATATAACCGCCACCACCTAAGCACATGAGCAAAGATTGGTGAACGATATACAATGTCTCCTCAAGATCTGCCATAAAAATATTGGCATATTTCGGGCGCAATGTTGGCCCCCATCGCCGTCACCACGAAGTTGTAAATAATAATCATCGCCAAACATAAAGTGATAACATGTCAAAAATGATGTCAGTAGTTCTGTAACAACTCTTAAACCTTCAAGGGCTATGGGCTCGTGTCAGGCTTTCTTTTGGTTTAGGTGTTTTGTTTGGGGAGGGTTTGGGGGGGTTGCTACCTCTGAATAATTATTTTTTCTCTTCTCTCTCTCTTTCACCAGGCACATTGTAAATGTATGCCTACTGGACACTCATCCCATAGGCTAATTATTTGGCCAACACACGCCGCACTCACCCGTCAACTTAGGATGAAGAATTTTCCAATTTACACTTTTTGCAATATCTACAATTTTGCCACATGTCCTCCTCTTCAATATAACGCAACCACGACTTCTATGAAAATGGCTATAATCATGCTGCACGGTACATTACCGTATTAATGTAAGGCCACTCTGCCCCACTTCTATCATTGAAATACTTACCCGTGTACTTTGCTTGATGTTCCGCTACGTCTCGCCGTATCCAAAATGTGCCACTGACCGTTGTGTGGACTCGCGAGAGCATGATAACTCCCCTATGTTAGTAGATCGCGATGACCTTTTTGAGAGTGCTTGTGCTTTTCTGTGCTGGGATCGCAGTGCCAGGCACGAAGATCGCTGTTCGAAACGAGTCATAGCGACACTGACCTGGATGTCTGCCCCCGCGCACCCGTAGGTACTACCATGTTACTATTGGGAGTTTGCACTGAGCCTTGATCAAGCATTATAAGTGAATCATTTCGCGCGACCCCGTTTTCATGCACGCAGTTTTGCGTCGTTGTGGTTGCCCAATGCAACCATCTGCGGACATGCGCTTTTTTTCTATATACAACAAACACGCATGGCGGTGATGGGATAATCCTAGTGCAATATTATGTATTTATTTATGGAAATTGATGCACTACGACAATGTTAATCTGCACTAATGTTATCTTACACTGTAATTGGGGGATCATGATGTCACATTAAAGTGATATTGTTGTAAAATCTGTATAATGTTCCTTGATGTATGTCACATCCTGCGGGGTATAAACCCCCTTTAACACTGTTTACATTACTTGAAATGGGCTATCATTGAGATAGCTGATCAACTTGTCAATTCTCGCACTGGTGAATAAACACCTGTATTGTCACGGAGTGCTTCTTTTCTACGTTTTGTTATTGGAAGACTGGGATGCCTGAGTCGGACCTCATACAAGCCTGCCACCCTACCCTCGGATAGAATCCGTATCCCTGCCGCTTCATCTTCTACTAATCCTAACTCCATGGACTCCGGACTGTGCCGTGAGCGAACAAACCTTTATTTCTACGTACTGAATCCCCTTCACCTGTGGTTTTTTTCCTATACCGACGACGATTAACCGAATCCCTCGGGAGGGACGTTTGGAAACCATGTCATTCTTAATGTTCCGTCCAAAATTGATATCCAAAAGCTTTTTGGAAACAGAATCCAGGAGGCCTAATTACAACTGAATCCTTCATTTGTGTCGTTACTCTGGCAATTTACCCAGTTAACAAAATGATACCCGGTTGCCATTACAACCATCATATTTAGACTACCGACCTGTTCCCCGAATAATCTGAATTTTTGCCTATATATTTGAGGACTCACAAACAAATAGACCTCTGATGTCTCTTAACTTACTGATATAATTGACTTTCTTCCAGAGGGAATTTCAGCAACCTCCCCAAAGTTATCACATACGAGACGCCACTACAAGCACTATCTAGGACCGGCGGAGTTACACACGGCTACAAAGAAAAAATCCCTCACCACATATTTCTGAGATTCAAGCAAGAACAAGAATAAACACATAGAGACACAGTGGCACTAGGGACTCTGAGGCATACAAACTGTAAAGTCTTATAATTGGCAGTCGGTAGACAAAATGGAAAGTAGGCAAAATATACTACAGAAAAAAAACAAATCCTAAGTAGGCTCCTAGAAACCAGAACTTCTACACAGTTTAACAAATCAAACCACAACATCAAAGTTCTCCTCGTCTTTTTTCTAGAAGGGGCGATGCTCTCCTGAAAGAGGGAGAGAGCACCCCGCCGTGGCGGCAGGCGCCACAAAACATCCTATGACAGAAGTGGCAAAAAGATTGAAATCAGCAACAGCAGAGAACGTGACTTCTCCTGACACGATCGGTGGTAATATTTCATTCACTTTCCCCTTTATCTAAAAGCAACTTGAATTGTTTAATAGAGGACTGTCTCTTTGTGTCCCACGACTCTGATGTTGATTGGCTGAAACTCGAAGTCACGATTTAGCTCTATCTTCAGGACAATCAAACCACATATGGTTTGCCCAACAGCAAGACACCACCTGTATTGTCCGATATAGTCAGTCCTGTATCAAATTAGATTGAAAGATTCTAGGTCTATTTAATAATAGATGACTTTATAACCATTCATAATTCATGTGCAATGGAGACGTTTATGTCTCTGGTCAAACGATATTTCGCGACCCTGTGGTCGGGTCCAGGCACAGGGTCAGGGCAGGCGGCAGAGATGCAGGGTCAAGTCCAATCCGGGGTCAGCAACGGGGGTCCAGGCAGATGGGAACGAGAACACAGGCACACGGGACACAGCAACACACAGGAACACGGCAGCACAGGACTCAGGAGCAGGAACACACTGGGATGCAGGAATAAACAGGAACACACAGGAATACTGGAGGCACAGGAATGCAGTAGACACAGGATAATCTCTAGGAAGCCCTCTCTAAGGCTGTGAGGCACAAAGATCCAGCAGGAAGTGTAGGAAGAGGCAGGCTTAAGTACTTTTATAAAAATAGCCAGCGCCATTAATGGCGTGCTGGGCCTTTAAATTTATTGAAGGTGGGCCACGCATGTCCCTGCCTCCTAGGGAGTCGGCAATGGATCGTGGCAAGGTAAGAGACTCGCCGGGGGACCGGGTGTGCCTGCGACTAGGCCGATGGGTCTCAGGAGCATCTGTGCCAAATATATTCCTCTCTTGATACATCCCATAATTTTATTTGCTTTAGCTGCAGCCACCTCGCCCTGGTCACTAAAATTAAGATTACCATCCACCAATGTCCCCAAATCTTTTTCAGCTCGTTTTACCAAGTAATTGACAGTTTATAACATAATTATATGGAGACACAGGAGCATCTGGGAACGCTGACAGGCTTTTTTCTTCAACAGGGAACCACTATGGAAAGCGAGGTCTTTAAACCTAGGTAGTTCCTAAACCAATGCTGAAGATCCGGCAAGGAAGGAAGGGAGGTTCCGGATTATAAGGGCGAGCAGTTTTACTTTAGACATCTGCAAATATTTAAACTTGACTGTGTAAACCCACTACAAAAATATTAAAAAAAGAAGTGGCCACAATACTGACCCCTGTGGCACTCCCCTGGTAACGTCAACCCAAACTGAGAATGTGCCATTAATGACAACCCTCGGTTTTTTTTTTATCACCAAGCCAATTACACAGATTTTACCCTAGTCCCAGCAGTCTCATTATATACAACATACACAGCATCCCCCAGATCCAGTCTGGAACTTACTTCCTCATAGAAGCCAATCAGATTAGTCTGACCGTTCTCTCATAAACTCATACTGATGAAATAGATACTCCAGGATAGCATCTCTAACAAACCTCTCAAATATATTCCCCGGAACAGAAGGAAGGAAACCTTCTGCAGATCTTCCATCTAACTGCTGGTGTCCATTATAGAAAAAGATAATGGAAACCCCTATGTAAAACTGGAGACCTGTGAGCGGAGGGGGCCCCTGCCAAAATTTGGTATAAGGCCAACTCATTCCTAGTTACGCCACTGCGCTTATATATTCCTGGTGTTTTTTGTAGGGGTGGGCTTGGTTTTAATAATAATCTTAAACTGACTAGCGGCAAGGATTGAGTTCAAAATAGTACTACATTTAAAGGTTATATTTGGTTTTTGTGGAAGGTCTGAAAGAAAAGGGTCAGATTTAAGCATGGGCCAACAAAGATTGAATATTTTTCTACTCTGTGAGTGAGCTGCGTTATAACTAGTAATGAAGTTTCATTTTCTATTACTTTCAGTTAGTGTTTTTTTATTTGTAAAAGTATCAAATTATTAGCACTCTCAGTCTCAATGAGGGAGCTCATTGGCACAGGTGCAAGTCCAAATTAATCACCTTAAGAAAGTCACTATAGTAAAAAGCCAAGCTAACAACTCCAGATGTTATCCAAGATGATCGCAATGTCCTCCTTATGTTGCAAATAGTACACAGATAAATTTCCAAACTGTCCCCCCTTTTCCAATATCTTTTCTTTGAGATCTATTCACACCGATCAGGATTGTGATAACGAAGATTTTCCTGGAGGTCAACAAGACCTCCAAACTTTTAGGAGTAGCATAAAGAAAGACACATTAATGGTATAGATCATACTTATAAAGAGATATAATTCTTTATTGTACTCATAAATTTAATATTTTAAAACCGTGCTTTTCCATTTAAAATCTTGAACCGAACAAGGCATAAGCCGACCCTGGCTTTCATGGATTCTAGCTTCTGCCCTTGGCCCATACACGTTGCCTTTGATCCACAATCACTAATATTTAATTCATATATATTACAGAACAAAAAACATTAAAACAATCCATATATTAATAAACAACATTTTGAAATAAATCGGTCATACTTTTATTATCTTATTTGAGAAAGCAGGTAAAAGTGATAATGTGTACATGAAGCAGGGGCACTGAAGACAGTAAATAATATTCCGAGAGCGCAAATAATGAATGACTGTAAATGATTTTTTTTTGGTCTTCGGATGGCAAAAGACATCACGCAAGCAATCAAGGACATATTGAACAATCCCCACAGGGCTTGGTGCCGTGATCGCTGTCCATGTCCAAGGGCATAGTGGGTCTTTGAAAGTGACTATGTGTGAAAGTGTCACGAAGATTCCTCGCCCTTCTAGCATATCAAGCGTGGTTTATCTGAATATGGGGTATGAGCCTGCAGTCACTCTTCAAAATTCCCCAGTTCTTGGACAAATATGGTACACACATCTTGCCATTGATTTTAAAGTTGGCCACAAATACGGTGCTGTCATCTTCTCGTTTGATTGTGGCTGGAAAGTCATACTTCGTTCAGTTTTACATGCCACTGTCTAGGCCCGTGATATTATTTTTGTGGGGATAATCCGCGTTCTTTAAATCTCCGTGTTGAATTCTGGGCATGATGCCTGAATTGTTTCTGGCTCAACAGCAGTTTCTTTTAATATGAGAAATTGGCCCACTGGAATCGCCTTTTTCATGTGCTGGGGTGAAAACTGGAGTAGTATAAAGGCTATTTTTGCGGTTTTCTCTCAAAACGAAACAGAGTAGTATTGATTCTGCCATCTTGAATAGAGATACTAATCCAGGAAGTCCACGTTGAATCTGAAATGACCGGGGTAAGTTTGATGCTGCCAATCGTTGAATTCAATTTTTCCACAAAATTCAATAAATCATGCGGGACCCTTCCAAAAAAAGAGGATGATCATCATGAAACGGAACCATCCTATGACATGCCTCCCGACCCGGCAAGGTAAACGAGCCTCCGCCCCCTCCCAAAAAGAGATTCCGCGTACGAGGGGGCACAACGCGCACCCATCGCCGGCCGTAGGACCTGCGATAGTAGGTCTCTGTCAAAACGAAAAAATTGTGTTTTAGAATAAATCCCAAAAGTTCAATAGAGAATTCATGGTCTGTATATCACCACCCTCCATGTTCTGAAAAAGATTGACTGCATTGAGGCCTACCGGGTGTATGATGTAGTGTACAAGGCCTCAACGTCCATTGAGACAATCCCAAAGGTCTGTAGAAGGTGTCTGGCCTCCAATTGATAGTGATGAGAGGGGTTAGTCCGTATATAGGAGGGAAGGACGAATGCGGCTGTAAGAAAAAATCAAAGATATATAGCTGCCTTCACACAGCCCCATATACCAGCCAACAATGGGCCTACCTGGTGTGTGTCAACGATTTCATGCACCTTTGGGGGCATGTAAAAAGTTGGGGGTGGGTGGTTGGTCATCATGTAAGACTTCTCTTGTTTGTATGATTCGCCTGTGGAAAGCGAGCCGCGTCTAAAAGGGCGATCAATCTTGCCCTTGAATACTTCGGTGGGATCAGAGGTAAAACAGGTGTAATAGGCATCGATTGGATAGTTGTCTTCTGCTTCCCAAGTAACAGTCAGTTGCCATAAGATAGGACAAATTCCCACCTTTATCTGCTTTCTTACAGTTAAAGGTATTGTTTTTATGTAAACAATTGGAGGGCTCGTCGCCTCACTTACGCCATGAGATGTTTATGTCTGTTGGGGGTATTCAGACGTAATGATATGTAATCCTGACAACAACAACAAAGAAAGATATTTTTGGCAGGGAAAAGTTTTAGTGTTAGGTGTTAACGGAGTAATTCCTAGTGTGAAAGTCTAAGGTACTGTTGGAGTTTTTTGTTTCCCTAAGTAGAGCTAAAAGATCTTGCAAGGACCTGACGGTCAGTAGTCCGGAAGACATCCATTCAGAAGGTGGTGAAATAGCAATTTGAATGACAAGCCTCCTACAATAATAAAAAATTCCTAATCATAGCAAGATTACTAGGCTTGCATGGGCGAAAAAAGTCAGCCTTGTTGCCAGAACCCCTCTCAATATCAGTTAGCACATGTGTGGAAAAGATTAGTGATCTGCAGATGACTCACCAGGGTTGTTATAATTCCTTCTCGGTTGGTAGCCCCTTTGTACGTGTGGGACCAGCTCTGTATTTGGGTCCTTCTTCCGCAGATTGATTTGGCTTGCCCGACGCCCCCCGCCTGATTCTTCTTCCTGGATCGCAGGGCTGTCTGAGTATAGAAAAAAATATCCTTGAGCTGCTGTCATCTAGTGTATCCACTATTGTCTCTACATGCCGAACACCTTTCTTATTACAACAACTATCGTGTCCATTGAATAGCACGTTGGTGTTTCAAATCCGACCTTTGACCAATTCTTTGATGTGTAGTGTTGCAGGATATAACCTCATTACGACTCTGGACCCCAACGCACATCAAAATCTAGGTCGGAAGCGCAACGAGCCCCAAGATTCATAACACAACCTTTACTGTAAAGAGGCAGATCATGAGGTGCGACTATTGTCCTGTTGGCCAAGCTGCCATTACTTGAGAGTTGAAGCAAGAAACAACTCGCAATCGTGGCCTTATAAACTGTTTTACCATCGATCCACGCGAGAGTATCGGGCAGATGTAGTGCGTCTTTTAGAGTGCTTATTCCACAGGGCATCATAAGCGCAACACGAAGAAAGTAGCCTTAATGACACCAAAATCAACACACCCAACTTTACATGTCCCAAAGGTGCAGAATCTGATGGACAGCCACCAGTTAAGGGCCCATTTGGCTTGGTATAGGGGGGGTCTGTGTGAGAAGGCAATGCATATAGGTTTGATTTTTATCTACGGACGCATGTTGTCCGTACCACCGCCTATATCCGGGACTCAACCCCATCTCATCACTCAATATGAGACCTGACTTACCTCTCCTCTACAGACCGTTGGATTGTCTCAATGGACGTTGAGGGAGCCTGTAGCAACACAACATCATCCAACCAGGTAGGCCTCAGTGCAGTTCAAAATGCTTTGTTTCAGAACATGGAGTTGGTGATAACACACCAGAATTTCTCATTGAACCTTTTGGGATTTATTCTAAAACACAGATTTTTGTCTTCTCCACTTTTGACAGTGCTCTACGTCCCAACTTTTGCTCTTCCTGGAGATCACACCTTCCAATGTGATTTCCAGGGACTTATCTGGATTTACCAGGGCCAATCACTACTATCATCCTTCTGTTGCACCTCGTGTAGCACTTTGCCTATCACATAACATTCATACCTTGTTACTGATTTTTCAACATCGCATGTACTACTTTGTCCTTACTTACCTTTATTCTATAGATTGTTATTGGTCCAAGCTGTCTGTACCCTGATGTTTGCTCTTATTCCACTTATCCTCACATAAGGTCAATTGAGACCTCTTTACATCAAGACCTCGCCCACATGAACAAGATTTATTTTTCCACCATCCCTTCCAGTCGGACTCCTTGGCGCATCTGGATCCGGTTTTCTAACCGTCTTATCCACAGGAGTATTTAACCATAGAATTTGAGATCTAAAATATATATTCCTTCTTATACATGTATAATTATTTTTGTTACATGAATGTATATATTATGAATTCATTGTATTGTTTTCTCCGCTTTTTCTGGGGAGATTTTGTGACCCAGCAGTTTTTGGTGGATGCTTTATTGTATTTTATTATATGGCATGTGATATGGATGGTCATGGGCCCATGAAAGTATGTGTGAGTGGATGCATGTGTACACATTTGTATATTTATTTAGTGTACACCTAATTTTATAGCTTCTCACATTTGTTGTTTTATGTATTCATTTTATTAGTGAGTTCCACCATGTATTTAATTTTACTGATTGACTATATATATGGTATCATGAGGTCCACTTTTTTAGTCACTTGCATGACATGTTGCATGGCGGCAACTCAAGGGTTAACTATTATCATTAGTCACCCGTAACCAGGCAAATGTTGGGTACACTACTATGCCGCGTGCACTTTTATTTTATCACCACAAATACCACATATATTTGGTCCAAGATTCCTTCTTTCACACCACTCCTTTTTCGGTTATTTTTTTCGTTTTTTTTTTTCGTATTTTCATTTTTGCCCATTGGCTGTCCGTTCCATTACTTACATGCCACGCGCAATCATATATGGGGCATAGCACGGCTCTCGTGCGTGTGGCGCAGGCGCCAATTACCTCCACTTGACATATATTTGCGATAGTTTTTTTTTTTCTTTTTTTTTCTCCTCGCTGGCTTCACTTCCCCGGAAGTCACGTGATCTTGGTCCACTGACATCATAGATCACTAAATCCCCATAAAATGGAGACTGCACAGCTAGTTCAGCACCCCTGAGGAAGCTAGCGACTACCTACCGCGTGGGGTCTTCTCCCCAGCTCTTCTCCTTCCCCCCCACCGCATTCTACGCAGGACTTTGCCATCTTACAGGTAAACCGAGCGTGGACCCTGGGCTAGCGCCCATCACACTTTTTTTTAGTATCTTGGGTTTTTTTTCCCCCCAGACTTTGTACATTTGTACACTTAGTCAAACCGCACCTTGGTTTTGGGACATAGCAAGGTTTTTTCCAACTGATTCATCATCGTACATTGCCTTACACTTGTGCAGAGGAAGGGGTTCTCTGCAGGTAGGGGGAGCTGGTGGTGTGCAGAGCAACCAGCACTATCATATGCTGGGTTGCTCTGCCTGTTGAATTTGTGTGCTTTGCACACTTTTTAATGTTTTTTATTGTTGTTTGTTCTTGCTGTGCTCTTTTTGCATTATTAATAAAATTGTATATCTTTGGTCATATAGCGTACATCTGTGTTCATTTATAATTTTATGAGACATATATGAGGCAATTAGTGCATGAACAAATATAAGTTTAAGTGAACTGTTACATAATGATAAAAGAAAAAACAAAAAAACTAAACGTTGGCTTTACCTGAACAGGTGTAACCAGGTAGGTGACACTGCGGTCACCCTACTGAACTCTATAGTAGAAATAACATGAAAACTCAATGAAGAGTGGAAGAAAAGAAAATAAGAAAACAAGGTGTATAAGAAAATGTGCAGAGAGAAAAAGGGACTGCTGAGGGGAGGAGAGGAAGGGGGATTGGAATGCATGGGGCAGAAAGGAAACACCAGGGGACACATTACGTCGGACCAGTGAATAACTGGGTATAGGCCGGTGTGTGTTTGAATAGGAACCAAAACTGCCATATGCGTATAAATTTTTCCATGGACTCTGTGTCCCGACTGGGAGAATGGAGAGGAGACCCATTTTGACTGAGGGGGAAACAGAGCGTCCCGAGATGACCCTATATGTAGAGAACCCTCTGTCCCAGAAGGGTTTAAGGCCTGCACAGTCCCAGCACACGTGTAGCATGGTTTGACCAGGTTCGCCACATCTCCATCAAATCCAAGCAACAGTAGGGTAGAATGTGTGTAAAATTGCCGGGACCCGGTACCACCTAGTTGTTATATAATTTTTCTCTTGAGCAGCACATGCCGAAGAGTTTATGAGTGAGGACATACATTTTCGGTTTGTCTTGCTGAGTGAATTCTGTGCCCAAGTCCTGTTGCCATTTGTCAACATATCCGGGGTCCACAGGGTGTAATTCTTCCTGTAAGATGGCGTAGATCTGAGAGATTAAATGTACCAGTGGAGAGGGGGGGGGAAGTACACAATTCCTCAAATGCAGTGAGGGGGGGGGAGGTAAATGCTAGCTGATCTGCTTGGGCGCGTATGTACGACTGCAGCTGAGAGTGTTCCAACCATGAAATGTGGGTATCCGGGAATTGAGTAGATAGGTCAGTATATCATGAAAGGGCACCATTGGATAAGATTGTGTGAAAGCGTCGGTCATCAGATGACCGCCAAATGAGGAAGGAGTCCCTGCCGAGTCCTGGGGGAACTGCGGATTGCCAAAAAGAGGGGTTAGTGGGCTGGAACCGCAAGAGAGTACACTCCTGCAGAACAACCTGTGCCATAATGTTTTTGCAGCACGAGCGAGATGAGCATGTCTTCCCAAGTGCTGTAATGTGTCACCAGGCACCCATGGAAGAATCTTCAATGGAAATGCTGAAGAGAGTTGCTCTAGAGCAGTGATGGCAAACCTTTTAGACACCAAGTGCCCAAACTACAACCAAAACCCACAAATTCTTTAAAAAGTGCCAATGTGACAATTTAAGCAGTAACTTATTACTCCCTGCTCTGTCAGAGGTTTAAATTGTAGAGGCACCTGAGGACACCAATACGGTAGAAAGGAGAAGTTTGGATTATCATTGTAGCTTCCTTCTAGGGTTCTGGGCTCCCTGGGACTGCAAGACGCCTTGAGGCTTGTCTGGCGAATTCTGCCAGATGGCGCAGGTGCCCATAGAAAGGGCTCTGAGTACCACCTCTGTGCCATCGGTTCGCCACCACTGCTCTAGAGTGACCCACTGTTTGGAGTTGGGATGAAAGGACCAATCTAGAAAGCGTTGGAGTATTGTAGCCCAGTGATACACCTGTAAATCCGGAAGGCCAGCTCAACCAGCTGTTTTAGGACGCGTCAAAATCTGCCCCCCCACCCTGGGTCTAGAGGAACCCCAGATGAAAACGTAACATTGCAGATCGGAGTTGCTTGAAAAAAAAGAAGATGGGGGTATCAAAGTGGCGCCCTGAAAAAGATATAGGAAGCGCGGTAAATGTCAATTTTAAGGCAAGTTAATCCGCCCAAGCCAGGATGATCTTTTTTTTTTTTTTTTTCATAAGAGGCAAGATCAATCAGAGTGTGTTTAAGCAGGGGTGTATAATTTCCAAGTCCACATTTAGACCTGGGGATCCGATCCACTTCGGGGCAGCTCCAAGGACTAGTATGTGCCCCGCAGCTGCCCGGTCTCCCTAGCAATCAGACCCCTTCCGGGTCTGACTGCAAACTGTCTGAGCATGCGCAAGCATGACAGAAAGATTACAGTGCTCTACAATAAAATAGTATTGTAGAGCAGTGTATTGAACTTGAACCAGCGATCAGAGCATCACTGGTTCAAGTTCAAGTATGTATAAGCAAAAAAAGTGAAAAACACTGAACACTACACATTAGAATAAATAAAAAATAAATAAATACATTAAAATATAAGCACCATAAAAACACTTAATAAAGTATAAAAAACACAAAAACTCCCCGCATATTTGGTATTGCCGCATCCGTAACAATCTGTATAAACAGAATCGTTACTGGACCCGCACGGTAAATGCCGGAGAAAATAAAACGCAAAAACGTTCCGAAAAAAGATCATTTTTAATTAATACCCTATAAAAATGGTCTAAAAAGTTATTTAAAAAATGTTATGCACTCTAAAATAAGCCCATTCAAAAAAGCAACTCTTCTCGCAAAAAATAAGCCCCTAACCAGATTTGTCAGCCGAAAAATAAAAAGTTACATATGAAAAGATGGTGATGCTAAAATGAACAGATTTTCTCCAAATTAGTTTTTATTCAGTACAATTGAATAAAATAACACAAACCCCCACATATTTTGGTATCCCCTGCGTCCGTAACATTATTAGAACCGCAAAGTGAACCCCCGTAAAAAAAAACAAACCAAAAAAGCTCCAAAAAAAAGATCATTTTCAATTAATACCCTATAAAAAAATGCTGTAAAAGTTATTTAAAAAATGTTAATGCCCTGTAAAGAAACCACTAAAAAGAAGACTCTTCTGCAAAAATAAGCCCCAGATTTGGAGGCGAAAAATAAAAAAGTTTGCATATGAAAGACTGTTATCGTAAAAATGGGAAAAAATAAAAAATCTATATAAATGAGGTCTTTTCGTAATCGTGGCGCCTGACCATAAAAAATAATATACTATTTTTAGGGTATGGTTAACGACCAACAAAAAAAAAAAAAAAACATCAAAATTTCCTCCACCAGCAAAGAGTTAATAAAATCTCACCAATTAGCTATAGATGTCCCAAAGTTACCTACCAGAAAAGTGCATCTCATGTGGCAAAAGAAATAAGCCCATATAGGTCCACATTAAAAAAAGAAAAAAAATTATAGCCTGTACAATGTGACACAAGTGACCCAGTGCCATTGAAAGCCATGCATGCCCATGCCATCACGTTGCCTCCACCATGTTTTACAGAGGATGTGGTGTGCCTTGGATCATGTGCCGTTCCCTTTCTTCTCCAAACTTTTTTCTTCTCATCATTCTGGTACAGGTTGATCTTTGTCTCATCTGTCCATAGAATACTTTTCTATACTTACTAAAGTAAGCAGCTCCTAGTGCTTGAACAAACGCCGCAGTGTTAGAGTGATAGCGTTACCGGAAACCTCCGGTAACGCTATCTATCACTGCGGCAGGGTACAGTGTAATTGTCGGACAGCTCGCAAAGCTGTCCAACGTATTCATGAGGGGGCGGGGTTGGGGCGTGACTAGGGGCGGCGACTGCCGCCTAGCGCGCGGCAGTCAATGCCAGCCTATGGTAGAGGCAGCGCCTCTACCCCAGCGGCTATGCCGGGGTAGAGGCAGCGCCTCGGACCGCCCCCTCATGAATACATCGGCTTTGCAAACTGTCCGAATGATTACACTATACCCCGCCGCATGTTTGATAGCGTTACCGGAGGTTTCCGGTAACCTATCACTCACACTGAGCGCATTTGATCAAGCACTAGGAGCTGCTTACTTTAGTAAGCAGCTCCTAGTGCCGATAAATGGGGTGACAGGTCCTCTTTAACTCTGGCCTGTCTATTTTTGGAATTGATGAATGGTTTGCAGTTAAAAGGGCGATAAATGATAAAGAGAGCATTCAAAAAAATATAAATCTGACGGGTCACCTGAGGCTTTCAATACTTACAAAAAAAACTTACCAAACTGCAAAAAGGAAATCAAATCAGCCAAAATACAAAATAAAAGAAAGGTGGCTAAAAATTTCTTGGGATTTGTTTTGCTATCTTTAAAGTATATCTATGCAAAAAAAAAAAAAAAAAAAAAAGAAAGGTCAGAGCAGGTTGGACCCCTTTATTTTGAAAATGGGGTATTGATGACTGGAGACAAAGAGAAGGCGGATATACTTAATGGGTTTTTTAGCTACGTTTATACAATAGAAGAAAAAACTTCTGACGTGGGTGGTGCCAGTGCGGGTCATGCATCCTTTAATATACTAGACATGATCCAATCTAAGCTCAATAAAATCAAGGTGTACAAGGCTCCTGGACCAGATGGGTTACACCCCAGAGTTTGTAAAGAACTCAGCTCTGCTATTGCTGTACCGCTGTCTAAAATCTTCAGGGATTCTGTAAGGTCTGGTATGGTGCCAAGTGACTGGCGCAAGGCAAATCTGGTGCCAATACATAAAAAGGGCTCTAGAACTTTGCCAGGCAATTACAGGCCTGTAAGCTTAACTTCCATTGTGGGGAAAATATTGGAAGGGTTAGTAAAAGACTATATACTGGAGTATGTGACATCAAATATTGTAATAAGTGACAGCCAGCATGGGTTTACTAAGAATAGAAGTTGTCAGACTAACCTGATCTGCTTCTATGAGGTGAGCAGATGCCTGGATGGAGGAGCTGCTGTGGATGTCGTGTTCTTGGACTTTGCAAAGACATTTAAAACTGTCCCTAACAGACGGCTGATGGGTAAAATAAGGTCTATTGGTTTGCAGGAATCATTTGCAATTGGATTGAAAACAGGCTGAAGGATGGTATCCAGAGAGTTGTGGTCGGAATGGTAACCAGTTTAGTGGTGTACCCAGGGTTCTGTGCTTGGCCCTCTACAATTTAATATTTTAATTATATAGAGATAGGAATTAATAGCACTGTGTCTATTTATGCAAACGACACAAAGCTGTGTAGTGTAATACAGTCTATGGAGGATGTTCATAGGCTGCAGGGTGACTTGGACAAACTGAATGTTTGGTCATCCACTTGGCAAATGAGGTTTAATGTGGATAAATGTAATGTTATGCACCTGCGGGCCAATAATCCAAAGGCAAAATATGTCCTTGGGGGAGTAAATCTGGGAGAGTCCCTTGTTGAGAAGGACCTGGGGGTACTAGATCATAAATTGAATAACAGCATGAAATGTCAATCAGCTGCCTCTAAAGCCAGTAGTATCTTGTCATGTATCAAAAGTGGTATGGACTCTCAGTATAGGGATGTAATATTACCACTGTACAAGGCATTGGTTTGGCCTCGCCTGGAATATGCTGTCCAGATCTGGTCCACAAAAATGATAAGGGGTATGGAGGGTCTCAGTTATGAGGAAAGATTAAAACAACTAGCTTTATTTGGTCTGGAAAAGAGACGACTACGAGAGGAAATGTTTAGAGATCTAAACAAAGGATTTTAAACAATCCTTTAAAATCAGTTGTTCCCCAAACACCAGGTTGCAGATCATTTGGTCCTAAGCCAAAAGAAAAAGGATGAGGCAAAAGCGTCTAATGGTGGGGGCGTCTGCTGCTCACATATCCCATTTCACATTGTAGTATTACAGCTGCATCACTTCTGTGGTCAGGCACCTCCACCACATACACCTTCAGGTCAGGTGCCACTTCTACTGTGGGTAGAGGGAGTTGTGAGAAGAAACAGCTTCAGGACTAGACAGCTCCAATGCACTTTTAAGCAACTGCTCCTTAGGCATCACCCCCTAGGGCGCCTCCGTTAACCCCATCATAGGAAATATTCTCTACCAACACACACACTTCAAGAGAACAGAGGAGTAAAAATGAAAACACAGACCGCTCTTTTCGTTCAGATGCCTTTAATTAAACAGGAGAGTGACATAAATGTGGCACATAGATGGCCTCTCATCATAGGAGCTGTACATATAGTCCACAGTTTCATAATTAAAGAACCTGTCAATGTCTGGGATAACTGGTTGTTGGTTGCATGGCCTAAAACCTCATGACAGTTACCCCTTTAAGACACCGGCCTAAAACAACCAGATTCGGTAAGACTCAATCCCCTCTCTTTTTAGGATCCCAGGATGGAAGTTCAGGGCAGTTCACCCCTTCAATGAATTGCGTAATCGGCACCCTTCTAGCACACTAGTTACACAACAAATATCAAAAGGGAAAGAAGTAAATCCAGGATGCTCTACAGGAACCCTTAGCGGCTTTGGAGCCATATTAAACACATATGCAGCAGTTATATGTAGGTCAGGGTTTGTAGCTGCCACTAAATTATATTTTGATTGCAAACTCCATGGTTATCTTATCCAATGCATTAGGAGAGTCTTTCCCCAGGGAACACGTACTGTATAGCTCAGGATGACCTCAGACTTGATGTGACTAATTGAACTATTGTAATTTATTATGAGAAATTATGTACTTGAAACAACCCTGTGCTTCTAAAATAAACAAACCTGCCCAAGATGGAAAGACTGGTCCCATTACCCAGTAACCATAATGAAAATTGCTAATTGGTCACCCCTATAATCTGTAAATAAAACTAATTGCTTAAATACTTCCTTTTGTATAGAATAGTAAGCCTGATGAACTTTTATGCATAAATTAACACATTTCTGCAAGAGTAATGACAGAGAAGTGATACCACACGGAGGTGTGGAAAAGTTCTCTAGAATTTTAAATGAATGGGGAATATGGCTTTCCTTAAACAGATGATTTAGAGGTGAGAGGTCCGATGTTTGATCCCTTCATTACTGCCAAACAGCTAAATATGAACTAATTGCACATGCACCTGGCAGAAAGGACATTTATAAACATCATGACAGTGGCCAACTTCTTACGGCTATATCTCATGAACCATGGCACTCAGAAACAAAATTCTGAGATGTCATGTTAAACAGAAGAAACTCCCCTTTAATATGACATATGGATAATGTATGGACACTTCACAGAACCAGAGATATCCACCCTTAAATTTGTACACATTTTTTTTATTTTTATGCACCACTTTCTATTTCAGATTTTAACTTTAAAGGAGATCTTCCATCAGTTTAAATGATGGCAGATGTCAAACATTAAAAGGGGTTTTCCCACAAACTGAAGTTAGGCCCTATGCGTCGATAGAACCCAACTTCAGTTCGTTGGAAAACCCCTCTAAAAGCATGTTTCACTAATTGAAACAGTTTTAGTGCATAAAGAAATGGCATATTTGCTACAAAAATGACTTAAAATATGTAAACAAGACAGAATCGATAATTTTTCCTCCTCAAACTCCCGCCCTCTCAACGAGCCAGGTAAACTTTAATACACGTTATTGTTCTGACCACAAATTAAAGAAGTTTTATAGAAACAGTTTGGGAAATTTATTGTCAGTTGGGACATGGAATAGGCTCAAAAAGGGTTCCTGGCGACAGGTTCCCTTCGTTACGTAATTCAAAGTACAGGTTATTCTGTAAATTTCCGTTTTAGCAGGTTACACTGCATATTATAAACTGATAAATTTTACACAATGCAAAAATAGCAAACCCAAAAGTTCAGAAGACATCTAGTTTGCATACAACTGTAGAAGAAGCTGACCCTCTATTGGAATGTTGCAGAACTTCTTCATACTTGTTTTATGGACTATTAAGTAATGTGGTGGTTGACCTAGAAGCACCCTACTTGCTCGTGTACCAGCTGATTAGTATATTTCCTCCTGTTCATGAAACCTATATCTCACAAGGGAAGATCACTTATTGCCTAGGGGTCTTGCTAACTTTATTTAGAAACATATGAGGCTTTAAACTTTTCTATAGCAGTCCAAAAGAAAAATCATTTTAATCTCTGTAGCTAACACAACTATCCTGCAGAGGAACAACATCTGTATAGCGATATCTGTACATCATCTGTATAAAGATACCTGGATCAGTCCAATTAAATCGCCTGTGTGTGGACAGCTCCCGCATCTACCTGCT
Source organism: Engystomops pustulosus (assembly GCA_019512145.1). Classification (NCBI taxonomy): domain Eukaryota; kingdom Metazoa; phylum Chordata; class Amphibia; order Anura; family Leptodactylidae; genus Engystomops; species Engystomops pustulosus. The sequence continues at coordinate 73,266,395 of CM033646.1, forward strand.
GCACCTCTGGCAGCCCTGCCACCTGTATGCCGATGATACTGCCGTCCTCAGTCTGTACTGGTATGACTTGATACTCAGACATTGCATCAATCTCCTCTGAGCCACTAATCAGCAAGTGGATTTCTGCCTCTTGTTCTGCAGGGACAACCTGCCAGGCAAACACCTCCTCCTGTGGCACCAAGCTTCTCTCGCTTTCCAGCAGATTCTGTTAATTGTTCCAAAAAAAAAAAAAAAATTCAATAAAGTAATAATCATTATCCAAATAGTTAAATAAACCTACAGGGGAAAGCAAGTAATAACATCTGCAGAACACTCCAGAATATGTTGACACTATGTAAGAAAGTCAAATAGTCACAGTCTAAGCTTGTGTATTTAGGACAGCTGCTCATCTCAAAAATGGTGGTCCACTTACCGTTTTTTCCACAGCCCAACAAAATGGAGACTTTGTGTATGTATGTATGTATTCAATGCAATGATATTAGCATACATTGATTATGTACCGTTGTTAATTCCATTAGTACATGAATAATAATGCCAGACCAGCGTAAATATGAAGGATGTAGGTGGTGTCTAGGGCCCTAGACTAGATTATCACATGTGATCAAAAATAGGTATTCCCAAGAAGACAAGATTCTTAAATATACTCAGCATAACAAAATAACAAATTTTCTAATTCCCTATTATTAAAAAAAATACAGCATTTCACAGATCTAATTCCACCCTCCCTCTTGGTCCTGGTGTACATAATTTCAGTTGCCTCTGGTTCTGATCGTGAATTTTCTGACTCCAGGTCAGGGGAAGCCATATTGTTCACCAGTCTGACACTTCATTGTGCTGATCTGCTCTTTGGACTCTTGCCCCAACCTTTGCATTCCAGGATGAGCTCACACACAGAGACTTCCTGCCGGCGTGAGGAGAGTAAACCTACAAGCTACCGAGGCACATCAGATCTGACAGTGTGTGTAGCCGAGATGTAGCAGTGCTGAGAATGTTATATACATCTCCTGGATCTCATCATCACATCTCTCTTTCTGTGTGTCATATACTAATGAATGTTCAGAAGGTAAATGAACGTGTATATAAACCTTTACTCTGATAACCTAACCACATTTACAGCACTCCGAATCTCACAGCACTAGAGGGATTATAATGTAACTGCTTAGAGAGTCCCGGCCCACACTCTGGGATTTTACACTGAGTTATAGGAGCTGTAAAGTAAGGGGTCAAAAAATTTCTATTGTGTAAAATTCACTAGGGGATTAAAATTTGGGAACTTTCTTTCATGGACAAACACCCCTTTAAATTTCAGATTTCCTCACACACTCCAAAACATACTGGTAGGTTGATTAGATTGCGAGACCCATTGGGGACAAGGACCGATGTGGCAAGCTCTGTGCGCTATATCAATAAAGGAATTATTATTATATTATTATTAGGTTCCCTTTAAATAGGTCAGTCACAGGGACCCGATTTTCACTAAAGACAGGTTGCAGAAGCTTACTACAGCTGCATTGCATATAGGCCTTTCTGCTTTCTCTAAGCATTTGCATTACAACATAATTGTGTTTCTTAACTTACCTTGCACTCTGACAAAATCATCTGCCAAGTCCCAGTGGTGGCTCTGATTTGGATACACGTTACTTTTCTGTGCTGTGCGCCAAGATCTCTGCCCCCACCTTGGCTCCTGTAAAGCTCCTCCCTCCCCCACTGATGTCAGCTCTCCTGTGAGCTCTGTTCCTGTGGGTGGAGAAGCAGGAGGGCGGAGCTGGGAGTGAGCAGCACAGATAAGTCATATGTTGGGGAAGATTTATAAAAAGTGTCAGGTTAGACAGTGCAGAGTTAGACTAGACAGTCTTATTTTTCACCAGATTCATTGAAGTGTCTGGTGCTGGATGATAAATTTGTTATAGTAGAAGTTGTACTCTGCAACTCCTATTAGTTGACTTACTCTACGCTAGAAAATTAGGACAAAATTTTGTCGAGTCAGGAGTATTTTTGGCATTTTTTTTAGTGCAAACCACGACAGAATTCTATTGTAAACAGATTAATAAATCTCCCCTTTTGCTTTTTGAAATGCATGAAAATCAAAGCCAACCCCTTGGACTTTGCAGAGGAATTTGTCAAGGTGCAAGGTAATTTAAGACACATAATTATATTGTAATTGCAAATGCTTAGAGAAGGCACAAAGGCATATTTGCAATGCTGATAAACAGTCTGTAGTGAAAATGAGGTCCCTGGTGACAAGTTAACTCTTTAAAGAGAACCCGTCAGGCAAATTAACCCTAAATACAAAATATTTTTTCATAAACTACCATTAGAAAGCATTGCCCCTATCCCTACATTGTTTAATTTTACAGGCATGTAGAGGGACAATCCGGTACTAAAGCTGTATGCAAATGACCTGAGAGAGGTCCAATGAATCCTTATCATATTCAGCTGTCCAGCTTATTCATGAGCTTAGGTCTGAGTCTCTCACATGTGTATAGGAAGAGAGAGCATGTCAGCAGGTAAAGCACAGACACTAGTAATGCTTTACTATACATTACACACAGACATGAACAAGGGGAGGAGAGGGGAGGGGTGACATCACTGTCTCTGACCATGTGACCAGCCTCATTTACATAATAAAGAAAAAGTGATTTTACAATGAATAATGTATGAACTGCCTAGCTAAAGGCTGGGATGGAATCCTTGCGAGTTTCTGCAACAGGTGGTTGTGACAGAATTGTTTACAGAGACCTGAAGACAGATGTCCTTTAATACTCACATTTTGCATTATCACTTTCTTCTTGACTTTGGACACAGACTTTGCAGTCCTCTCTTTCTGATGGACTTTCTGGTGTTGACGGAGGACAAAGCGCTCGTTAAACGTGGCTGGGCAGAAGCGGCACTTCAGTTCCTTCTCGGTCTGAAAGTGCTGTTTGCGGATGTGAATTCCTGCACAAGAAGGGAGTACAAGTGTTCTAGCTAAAGACTGCAGAGGAAAATGTGGTGCAGCCAACAGAATAAGTCATAGCTATGTGTTAATGGTTATAACTTTTGAACACTTACTTATCAAAACTATTCGGAAAAAAAGAAAACAATTTTTTTTGAATTTTTTTTAAAAAAATCAAAATCATCGGTTTTCAGGCAGATAGATTTACCACCTAAATAAGTTGCTGAATAACAAAGAGAAAAAGAGAAAACCCATCTTACAATTTGTTCTGTAATGCCTCCCGAGTACAGAGACCCCCCACGTGGCTGTTACTTGTTTTATGGGCACACACACGAGGCGCAGAAGGGAAGGAGCGCCCCACAGCTGCCAGGATTATAGGTTTCCCATTGGTCCATTTTGTAGGCTATAACATTTTCGCTTTATCGTTATTGGGGCCATGTGATGGAATTTTATTTGCGGGATGAGATGCTTTATCCAGTGTTACCATTTTGGGGTTGGTATCGCCCATTGTTGAAAATTTAGGAACTTTTAATTTTTGTGGGCAGGAGTAGAAAAGCATCAATTCTGTACTGGATTTTTTACTTTTATTGATTTGGTGTTCACCGTATAGCCTAATAATCATGTAATCTTTTTTCTATGCTTCAATACGATTACGGGAATACCATCCATAATTATTTATTCTTACATTTTACTAAATTTGTCAAATAAAACCCTAATGTGGGAAAAATCTATCATTTTTTGCATTGCCATCTTCCAAGTGGCATAACAGTTATAATTTTTTGGCTATGGAGCTGGTTGATGGCTTGTTTTTTTCGGGACATGTTGTACTTTGCACCAGTGTCATTCTGGAGTACATATGTTTTTTTGATCACTTTTTAATGCATTTTTTGTTGGAGTCTATTTTTAACGGCTCTCATTGTGCGGGTTCAATAATGATTTACTTTAGTTCTACGGGTTGTTACAGACACGGTGATGTTGGGTTTGTGTTATGACAAACTTTTTTGGGTTATAAGTCTCTTTATATGTTACGGGGCTTATGGGCATTTTTATTGATTTATTACTTTATTTTTTATTGAACAACATTTTAAAAAAAAACTTTTTTTACCGTTTCCACCATGGGACATGAACGAGCAATCATATGATTGCTTGTTCATGCTAATACTCTGCAATACTGATGTATTGCAGGGTATTAGCAGTGTCAGCCTATGCACATGCATAGGCTGACACTGTGCATTTAAGATGATGTCACAGACTGCATCTTTCAGGCAGTGCCTACAGGCAGCTCTGGTGTCCTGAACGGACCCCAGGGCTGCCATAGCAACAATCGGTGCCCCCCGAAAACGGCGTGGACGGACAGATCTTGGGGGAAAGAACCCCCAAAGGCAAGTTAAATGCCACGGTCGCACTGACCCCGGCATTTAACGGGTTAAACACCTGCGCTCGGAGCTGATTGCGGGTGTTACACTGGGGTGCCGGCTACTACTTACAGCCGGCACCCTGTGTATCCCGATGCCAGTTCGGCTCGGATCTTGAACTGAGCCGGCATCAGCTCTGCGTCCGATATATCGGACGCTGAACGCCAAGTCACTGCACTCAGCGTCCGATATATCGGAAGCAGAGCACTAAGTGGTTAAAGTGAGTCCTCCAGTCCCCCCAGCTATATACAGCTAACAACGCAAAAGATGCTCTTAGGCATCTCCCAAACATAGCTTTATGCTGGCAAACAGCCTGAGCATTATAAAGAAAATGATCAATGAAGATTTATGCAAGTGAGCTAGTTTGTGCTCCCTTGGCATAGACTTTGCTATTAGCGTAACACTTTGTTGCACCTTCCCCTCCTGCCGTATTACACAGCTGACAACTGCCGGAAACAGGAGGCGAAACCGTCTCTAAATGGCGGTCAGCACCCTCTGTGATGTGATCTGAGGGTGATGATCAGAGACAACCGAGAGCCAATTTAAGGTCTGAGGCAGTATAGCAACAGTATACTCCAATACAGTTGTATTGCAGTGTATTACATAAATGATCAGACCCTCAAGTAAAATCATAAACATATTAGGTATCGCCGCCTCCCAAAATCTCTGAACCATTAAAATAGAAAAACAATTATTCCTGGCAATAAACCATGTAACAGAAAATAGCACCTAAATTTTTGAGTTGCTACTTTTTTCATCATTTTTGCATCCAATATAAACTTGAATAAAAAGCAATTGAATGGTCGTACAGTGTTCAAAATGGCACCAATGAAAACGTCATCCTATTCCACAAAAATGACTCATCACAAGGCTCTGTATACTGAAGTATGAAAAAGTTATGGGCATCAGAATATGGCAATGTAAGGTATTTTTTTTAATGCAAAGTTTTTATTTTAAAGTTACTGAGACACAATTTTTTGTTTGTGTTTTCATTTTTCACTACCCATCTTAAAAAAAATCTAATTTTTTTATTGCATTTCATAGTGTTGGTATTTAATATTCCATGCCGTGTAATGGGATGTGGGGAAAAAATTCCAAATGTAGCGAAATTGGTGAAAAAAAAAAAAAAAAAACGTTTACGCAGTTTTCTTGTGCTTGGATTCTACAGATTTCATTATTTTTATTATTAAAAATATAATTTTTTGTAACTTTTGATGACGTTTTCAATGCTTTTATTTTTAGTAATTTTTTGTAACTTTTGATGACGTTTTCAATGCTTTTATTTTTAGGACAGTACAGCCTTTTGATCACTTTTTATTGGCAAAAAAAAAAGTGCCATTTCTGACTTTTGGGCACCATTTTCCGTTACAGGCTTAAATGGAGTGAAAAACAGTTATTATATTCTGATAGATCGGCTACTGGGATTTTCACGCACAACCATCTCTAGGGTTTACAGAGAATGGTCTGAAAAAGAAAAAACATCCAGTGAGCAGAATTTCTGTGGGCAGAAATGCCTTGTTGATGCCAGAGGTCAGAGGAGAATGGGCAGACTGGTTCAAGCTGATAGAAAGGCAACAGTGACTCAAATCGCCACCCGTTACAACCAAGGTAGGCAGAAGAGCAACCTCCAAGAAAAAACCTCCAGTGAGCGGCAGTTCTGTGGGCGGAAATGCCTTGATGTGGTGGAACGGGAGATTAGTATCATGGATGTGCAGCCGACAAATCTGCGGCAACTGTGTGATGCCATCATGTCAATATGGACCAAAATCTCTGAGGAATGCTTCCAGCACCTTGTTGAATCTATGCCACGAAGAATTGAGGCAGTTCTGAAGGCAAAAGGGGGTCCAACCCGTTACTAGCATGGTGTACCTAATAAAGTGGCTGGTGAGTGTACATACACACACCAACAGTGAAACCTCTTCAAAAGACCACCTCTCTGAGAGGACCCCTCCCTGCTACCACCCCTTTCCCATTCAAAGGGCTTTCACTGTATATATACTGTGCTGTGTGTGCAGGATATGATGCCATTCATTAGAATTGATGGGGAGCCTGAGCTCTGTTTAGTTGTGCATTAAAAACTTCACACATACATATTTCTGCTACATTCAAAACACAACAGCTGTGCTACATACCTTTCTTGGTATGTAATTGGATGACTTGAAGCATGTGATCAGTCACATTTTTGTGACATCACTAAAGGTGAAGTGTGACATATAAAGTACAAGGGATAGTTTCTTGGGACTGCCCTTGTAAGGGCGAGAGCACTGACACCCTCCTTTACCTGCATCCTTAGGGCAGGACTAGAAGGCTCCCTCCCAGCCTTGCAACATAGACTGGCCTTGGACAACTGTAGGGGATCCTATATGGATCTGACGTATATATGACATCTGGGATAGGTATAGGGGTGTGCGAGCCTAGACTAGACGCAAGAACATTTTTGTACCTCTGCACAGGGGTGTATAGGGACATGTTTTGTCCCATGTGTGAGCACTAACGTTGGTATTTTTTTTTTTTTTTAGAGTATTTCAATAAACTTTGTATTTTAAAACTTTATACTTTACAATCTTTTAGATGACTGCTCACATCATCACTGCCATTTAACCCCTTTTCGACGCACGTCATAATAGTATGGTGCAGCCGGAAGGTACTTAATGTGGCTTCTCATGTGGATAGCACCCACGCCCCCCTCTGCGGCACTTAAAACATTAAAAATGTTAAATACCACAATTCCCTCTACACAACTAATAAAGTACAAAAACACCAAATCACAAAAAGAACCCCACATAATTAGTATTTCCCAGTCTGTAACAATCTGTAAACTAAATCATAATCATAAATGGACCCGCTTAGCGACCGCTGTAAAAAAAAATGGGAAAAATTATTTTATCTAATTGCTTTAAAAAGGTTCTAAAAAGTGATCATAAAAAGTTACACGCACCAAAATGGTACCACTGAAAGAACAACTTGTCACGCAAAAAATAAGCTCACAACCAGCTCTGTCAACAAAAAAAAAATTACTAAAAGATATGCCGCTGCAAAAATGGCGATACTAACACAAATGCAATTTTTTCTATTCTAGCTTTCCTTCAGTAAAATTGGACAAATATAAATAACACCAAATAAATGAGGTATCACCGTAATTGTAGTGATCCGTCCCCCTCCCAAAAAATGCTAAAAATCTGAAACAAGAATTGATTTTATTTTTCTCCACACATTAAAGAGTTAATAAAATCAAATCAATAAGCTAAAGCAAAAAAATAAGCCCTTATTTACCCCCCCCAAAAAATAAATCAGATTGTATAGTCTATAACTCCCTCTCTACGCGCGGTAGTAGAAATGTGCGGTGGGAAGCGACTTGCCAACACGGTTCAGACGCAGTGATCAAGGCAAGGTAGGAGCTGTTCCTGACAGCCATCCATCCTCCCCGGGGAACCAGACAGGTTTCATCTACCCCCCCCCCGCCCCCCCACCTCCTCAGTTCATGATCGCTGCTATTGGCTAATCAATGCAGACCAGTCAATAGCAGCAATTTTGCTAATGACGTTAGTAAGACCCATCACCATGTCTGTAGACACTGATCGGGGAAAGGTGGTGGCTGTTCCTGACAGACAGTTTTTTCCTCAAGAGCCAGAGGGGTTTCATATCTCCCTGTCTATATTTGATGCTATCGGCTGGTCAAACCAAAGCAGCCAATAGCAGCAATATTCGTTACAAAGGGCATCACTGAGGAGCAACACAAGGTGACAATTGTTGAAGAGAGCAAACGAAAGAAAAAGAGGTAGGGAATCCGGCGTGGTGCATGCTCTTTTGGCCCTAACATATTCACCGATGGGGAGATTGTAGAGACATGTTTTTGAACTCTTTTGCGAAGTTCTTGGGTCGTTTGACCGACGTACATTTTCGGGCACGAGCAGATCAGGCCATATATTACACCCCGGGAGCGACAATTGATGTAGGAACGTAGTGTGATCTTTTCTTGATTAATCGGATTCTGGAAGGAATCACCTCTCAGGATCATGGGACAGACCGTGCACTCCCCACAAGGGTAGGAACCCGTTAGTTGTATACCTCTGCCTAGTGCTTGACTAGGTCTCTGAAAGTGGCTCTGAACCAAAGAGTCTCGCAGATTCTTAGCTCTCTTTGCAATCATCCTGGGTTTGGCTGTAATGTGTGGGTGTAGCCGTGAGTCACTCCTCAAAATGCCCCAGTTTTTTTGCAGTAAATTGTAGATATCTGCCCATTGGTTGTGGTAAGGTGTTGTCAAACAAGGTTTTCCATCACTCTTTCTCGTGCTGGATGTAAATGTATCTTCCCTCTTGGTATGCTTGGCCCGCATGTAGGCTCTCGATACTACCTTCCTTGGGTATGCACGTTTGCGGAATCTGCTGGTTAAATCCGTACAGTGTCGTTGAAATTCCTCCTGGCTGCTACAGTTTCTCCTCAAGCGTAGAAACTGACCAATTGGGATCCCATCCCTGAGATGTTGTGGGTGAAAGCTCGAATAATGTAGCAAATTATTGGTCGCTGTTTCTTTTCTGTAGAGGGTTGTCTCAATACGTCCGTCCCGGGTAGTGATGCGAAGATCTAGAAAGTTTACCTCTGTCTGTGAAAACACAGGTGTAAGATGGATCTGTAAATTGTTGGTATTTAGATCTGAGATAAACTCTTGGCAGGTCTTGAGTGAACCCCTCCAAAACACCAGCACATCGTCGATGTAGCGATGCCACCCGACGACACGCTCCCGGAAGGCCCGCGAGGGGTACACGCTGGTCTCCTCCCACCATCCCAAAAGGAGATTGACGTAGGAAGGAGCACAGCGTGCACCCATCGCGGTACCCGAGACCTGCCTGTAAAACACCCGGTCGAAGACAAAATAATTGTGTCTGAGGACAAAATCAAGTACTTCGACCAAAAAGGAGCTATGCCGGCAATCACTCCCTAGGTCCTTCCTAAGGAAATAGGCAACATGCTAGAACATGGACACAGAGGCAAGCAGTAAGGGGAAACAAAAACAAAATTGTGGTAGAGGTAACGCGTTTCGGACTTTGTTAGACAAAAACAAAATTGTGGTAGAGGTAACGCGTTTCGGACTTTGTTAGCGTCTTAGTCCTTAATCATACCTAGCAAACTATTGTCCCGTACCAGAGTTAAGTAGAGTTGCAGGTGTGTGCGTGTATGTGTTTTCCGGTGTAGGGAATTACCACACCCCCACAAAGGTGGGGGGGAGTTAGGCTAGCTGACATGTTTTAAGTTTAGTAGAAATACAGTAGGTCCTGTCTGTAGTTTAACCCTTTAGGATAGCGGGTATCCAAGTTGAGAATCCAATATGCTTCTTTAGATAGAAGCAATTTCTTCCAATCTCCTCCTCTAATGGGGCGTGATACTTGCTCGATCGCAGTCACTAACATACCATTCATATTGCCTGAGTGAACTTCTTTGAAGTGTCTGGAAACACCGGACAGATTTCGGGTGCTAGAAATGGTTTTAGGATTGGCTCCAGTGACATGTTCGCTGATGCGATCCTTGAGCTTCCTCATTGTGCATCCTATGTACTGTAACGAACATCTGGTGCACTGGATGAGATAGACTAAATGTGTAGATTCGCAATTCATATAAGTTCTGATGTTATGAGTGATGTTATTGTTAATGGAAGAGAATTGTGTGGTTTTGTTGATATACTTACATATGTTGCAGCGCAGACCACCACAACGGTAGCTGCCCCTAGTATGTAACCATGATTTTTTCTGCATGGTATTATTGAAAGTATTCGGAGATAGAATGTCACCTAACGTTTTTGCTTTTGTGGAGACAAATGAAACTCCATTTTCTAGAATCTTTTTGAGTGTAGGTTCGTGGTTGAGGAGAGGTAAAATGTCTTTTTATAATGTTTGTGATTTCATAAAATTGAGAGCTGTATTCTGAACTAAACGTAAGTTTAGGATTATGATGTTTAATTTTAGGTGAAATTTGTAAGTAATCAGTTCTGGTTTTTTTGCTGACAATATGCATGGCCCGTTTGCATGAATTGTTGGAGTAGCCCCTAGATTTGAGTCGTTCTGTAATGATGTGGCATTCTTCTTTATATCTAGACTCTGTGGTGCATGCTCTTTTGGCCCTAACATATTCACCGATGGGGAGATTGTCGAAGACAAAAATAATTGTGTCTGAGGAAAATAATCAAGTACGTCGACCAAACAAGGAGCTTATGCCGGCAATCACTCCATAGGTCCTTCCTAAGGAAAAGGCAAAGGCTGCTATAGAACATGGACACAGAGGCAAGCAGTTAGTAAGGGAAACAAAAACAAAATTGTGGTAGAGGTAACGCGTTTCGGACTTTGTTAGCGTTTAGTCCTTAATACAACTAGCAAAATTGTCCCGTACCAAGTAGTAGAGTTGCGGGTGTGAGGGTACGGTGTTTCGGTGTAGGGACTTCCACACCCCAAAGGTGGGGGGGAGTTTTGTGTGCTAGGCTAGCTGACATGTTTTAAGGTTTAGTAGAAATACAGTAGGTCCTGTCTGTAGTTTAACCCTTTAGGATAGCGGATATCCAGTTGAGAAATCCAATATGCTTCTTTAGATAGAAGCAATTTCTTCCAATCCTCCCTCTAATGGGCGTGATACTGCTCGATCGCAGTCACTAACATACCATTCATATTGCCTGAGTGACTGTCTTTGCAGTGTCTGGAAACACCCGGACAGATTCGGGTGCTAGAAATGGTTTTAGGATTGCTCCAGTGACATGTTCGCTGATGCGATCCTTGAGCTTCCTCATTGTGCATCTATGTACTGTAACGAACATCTGGGCACTGGATGAGATAGACTAAAGTGTAGATTCGCAATTCATATAAGTTCTGATGTATGTGATGTTATGTTAATGGAAGAGAATTGTGTGGTTTTGTTTTGGAGACTTACATATGTGCAGCGCAGACCACCACAACGGTAGTGCCCCTAGTATGTAACCTGATTTTTCGCATGGATTATTGAAAGTATTGGATGATAGAATGTCACTAACGTTTTGCTTTGTGGAGACAAATGAAACTCCATTTCTAGAATCTTTTTGAGTGTAGGTTCGTGGTTGAGGAGAGGTAAAAGGTCTTTTATAATGTTTGTGATTCATAAAAATTGAGGAGCTGTATCTGAACTAAACGTAAGTTTAGGATTATGATGTTTAATTGTAGGTGCAAATTGAGTAATCAGTTCTGGTTTTTTGATGACAACTATGCATGGCCCGTTTGCAGAATTGTTGAGTAGCCCCTAGATTTGAGTCGTTTCTGTAATAGATGTGGCATTCTTCTTTATATCTGACTATGTGGG